>JAACJT020000052.1:14641005-14653567 GCA_009936485.2 Gymnarchus niloticus | reverse complement strand
GTGCATAAATAAAGGTTTGACGTTTTCATTGATCTTTACTTGCGCCTCTGTGTGAGTCCTTCCACGAACCCGGGTTCAGGGAAAACCCAACAAAAGGTAAAAAAAAAAAACAGGTAAAGCATGATAATATAATGGCAAAATAATCAGGTAAATGTTCTTGGAATAGCATTTCAGAAGAGTGGCACAGTGGCTCAGAGGGTAGAACTGTCACTTCGTGCATTCAGAGTTAGGCATTTGAACCCAGTTGTATAAGTTTACATGTGTTCCCAACGTTGTGTGGGTTTCATCCTGCAGTCACAAATGGTTAGGTGAACTGGTGTCTCTAAATTGCCTATGGTGTGTGTGTGTCTGTGTGTCTGTGTGCCCTGTGATGGGTTGGCATTTCATACAGGCCATTCATCTTTCCTTCCTGGAATAAGCTCTAGGCTGATACTGTATTGGGTAAGTGATTGGAAGATGGATGGATGGTTTCCCATAGTTTGTAGTGTCATAATAGTAACATTGGGTTGAAATCTGATGCTAAAGGTTTTTGGTTGCATTCTGCGAAGGTTACTGCATGGATTTTAATCGTAATCTGTGCAGCAAACCTCACCTTGTACTGGGGCAGTACACCTTAGCCAAATGTACTTAAAGTATCTAGATACAGTGTTTTTGTACCGGATTGCAATTAATTGTGTGTGTATCTTGTGACGGGCTGGTATCTGGTGTGTATTCCAGTCTTGTGTTACATGGTGCCTAGGATAGGCTCCAGGCCCCCTCCTGCAACCCTGAGCAAGACAAGTGGTTAAATGGATGGATCGAATTCTGCCATTTGCAAAGTCTTCCCGTATTGGCTTGGGTTTCTTTATATCTGGAATACATACAGCCATTAAAACAAAGATTGACCTTGTTTCCAAACTAATCTTGTAATTTACCATGCTTCAGTCTAATATTCCGTGTTCATTTTTGTACAGTAGAAAGGACCTTGCACAGCTCTTTGGGAAGTGTTAACCATGTTTTATCATTTAAGCTTCTTGGGCAGAAAGGGTAGCCCAGGTAGTAGAATTATTTGTAGAAAATCTTGACAAATCTCAAGCTTATTCACCACTGGGATACTCCAGAACAGGAGAGACACCAGACCTTATCAGGGGGCTTAGTTGTATAGCACGCACTATGCACGGAAATAAAACCATTGCTTTAGAGTTGATGACTTTCTATCCCCCATGCATGACTGCCGCACAGGTAACATTCGGCATTCCTAAAGCCGGTGTCAATTGGCAAAGGGGTGATTTGTCTGGGTTCATTCCACACATGCTTACTAACCAAATGGCACTGCACATCCTTTTAAACTGAGTGCCGACTAGAAAAAGCAGTCAGAGTTTGTGGATTAGGGTTATTCCAAAGTAAATATTAAAGAGAAGATTGATGAAAGACAACTTGAACTAAATGGCTTTCTCCTGGCAGAGATTTGCTTAAGACCCAGCAGGTGGGCATAATCACTAATTAATTAATTGATTGATTGATGATGGTGCCCTTGCTGCACTGAAACAGCAGGTTGGTGCTGTTCATGCTGACTGATCATGGCAACTCCCACTTTTCAACTTCTGGGTGGTGGGTCCACCAAGCAGCTCCACATTGCCGATTGGTGCTGAACACAGCCCAACCACCAGGCAAACACCACCCTGAGGCCTGGCTCCAAGGGTGGAGTCTGGAACCCTAATCCAAGCAGTATAATCTTACTCAGCTTCCAACATTGTTAATCTGGCCTCTTCTCATTGACCTGTTCATCAATGAAGGCCCTACCAGGAGTTCAAGCTCCAAATAACATAGCTTAGTCGATCATCATAGCAATTCATATGTAAGAATCCATGTCACCATTCAAAATATCCCTTATTATTTGTAATAGCAGATGGTATGGTAGCATTAGAAAGAGGCAGCAGAAAGGCTCAGATAAGCATATTTTAATGAGCGTGAAATGTGTCAGCATTAATGAAGTGAAGCTAGATCTGCAGGTTCTCAAATCTGGATTACTAAATGTCCGCTCACTTAACAACAAATCGTTCATAGTAGCGAGCTGACTGAAAACAAGAACCTTGATGTCATCCTTACTGAGACTAGGCTTGATGATAATCGTGCTTCTGTACTTAATCAGAGTCAAGTTTATTGCCAAGTACGTTCTCACATACAAGGAATTTGCTTTGGTGGTTGGTGCTTGAACAGTTAAAATAATTTAAAAATAGACGTGGTAATATAAATAGAAAAAAGTAGTAGGAAACTAAAATATACAATTTGAAAAAAAAGACATTTCAGGAGTATGTGCTTGGGTTGTTTAGAAGACCAAGCTGTACAGTATGTCCCGGAATGTGCAAAAATTGGTCACAGGATGAGATGGAGAGTCATGACATGAATAAATGTGCAAAATTGCAGTACAGAGAGGAAGTGTATAATGTTACAGATTGAGGGTGTGAGATTAGCCTCGGTGGAGGGTCTGTGGCATTATTAATGAGGCTAGCTGCAATGGGGAAGATGCTGGCCTTATGGTGTAAGGTTTTGGTTCTAATCGACCACAACCTCCTACCAGAGGGGAGTACCTCAAAAAGTCTGTGTCCTGGGTGAGAGGGTTCGGCCACAATCCTTTCTGCCCTCCTCAGGGTCCTGGACTCGTACAGGTCCTGAAGAGATGGAAGATTACAGTCAATCAACCTCTCGGCAGAGCTGATGATGTGCTGCAGTCTGCCCTTGTCCTTGGCAGTGGCTGCAGCATACCATATGATGATGGAGGTGGTGAGGATGGACTCAATGATGGTGGTGTAAAAGTGTACCATCATTGTCTTCAGCTGCCGCAGGAGGAACATCCTCTGCTGTGCTTTCTTGATGAGAGAGTAGATATTCGTCTCCCACTTAAGGTCCTGAGTGATTGTAGTGTCTAGCAAGCAGAAATACTCTACAGAAGTTACTGGGGAGTCAAACAGGTTGATGGGGGAGGGAGTGGCAGGGCTCCTGAAGTGTATAATCATCTCCACTGTCTTTAGAGCATTGAGCTCCAAGTTTTTCAGCTTCGAGGACACCAGGTGGTCAATTTCCCACCTGTAGGCAGGCTCATCCTCATCAGAGATGAGTCCTATGACGGTGGTGTTGTCTGCAAACTTAAGAAGTTTGACAGACTGATGACTGGAGGTGCAGCTGTTGGTGTACAGGGAGAAGAGTAGAGGAGAGAGAGGATGCAGCCTTCGGGGGATCTGGTGCTGATGGTTTGGGAGTCAGAGACGTGTTTCCCCAGCTTCACATACTGCTTCTTGTCAGACAGGAAGTCAGTGATCCTCCTGCAGGTGGAGTCAGGCATGGCCAGCTGGGAGAGCTTGTCCTGCAGAACAGCTGGGATGACAGTGTTGAAGGCAGAGCTGACGTCCACAAACAAGATCCTAGCATAGGTTCCTGGGGAGTCCAGGTGCTGGAGGATGAAATGGGGAGCCATGTTGACAGCGTCGTCTGCAGATCTGTTGGATCTGTGGGCAAGCTGCATTGGGTCCAGGAGTGGGACAGTGATGGCTTTAAGGTGGTGAAACACAAGGCGCTCAAAGGATTTCATAACCACAAAAGTCAGGGCAATGGGTCTGTAGTCATTTAATCTTGCCAAGAAGGAAAGGAGAGGCCTGCATGTGGTTTTTTTTTAGATCTTGCTAATGCCTTTGGATCAGTTCCTCATGAGATCCTGTGGACAGCCTTTAACTTCCATGTCCCAAAGAACATCACAAAGTTGGTTAAGACCTATTTCCAGGATCTCCAGTTCGGTGTCAGAACACAGAACAACACCACCACCACCACCTGGCAGCATCTGGAGATAGGCATTATGGCAGGCTGCACCATTTCTTCCTGGGCATTCACCATTGCAATGGAGCTCATTATCTGTGCATCTCGTTGCGTGGTGGGAGGCGAGCAGGTCAGGGATGGGCTACGTCTTCCACCAGTCAGGGCATACATGGATGACATGACCACCATAACAACAACAAAACCGTGCACCAGACGTCTGCTACAGAAACTGCATGAAAACATCAAATGGGCACAAAGGGATATCAAACCAAGTATATCTTGCAACATATCAATTGTCAAAGGCCAACTCACAGATGAACGGTTCTATATCAATAATGAACTAATTCCAACAATCCTGGAGAAGCCCATCAAGAACCTCGGAAGGTGGTATAATGCAGACCTTAAAGACACCCAACAACTGGAACAACTCAGGCAGGATACAGTCAACAGCCTCAAGCAAATTAACAACACTGCTCTACCACTCTTGTTGTAAGACCTCTAAATGCAGCCAGGGACTGGGAAATGCAAGTGGACCTAGGACAGAGACTCATTTTCCCATCGGAGATTGCAATAACCACCCTGCGACCAGACCTGGTCCTCTGGTCCGACTCCAGTAAACATGCCTATATCATGGAGCTAACAGTCTCGTGGGAGGATGCGGTCGTTGAAGCCCATGAATGTAAGAAGTTGCGTGACTACAACTTAGCGGTGGAAGCAGAGGACAGAGGGTGGAATGTGAAAGTACACCCAGTTGAAGTGGGGTGTAGGGGCTTTGTAACCAGTTCCGCAGCAAAATTCCTCAGGGAAGTAGGTGTTAGAGGGCAGGCCCACAGAAAAACAATCAAAGAACTGGCCAACACCATTGAAAGGAGCAGCCACTGGCTGTGGCTGAAAAGCAAAGATGCCACTTGGACTGCCAAGGGGACCAGCTGACCATGAGACACACACCCAGGTCTGATCAGCCTGTGGTGGGCCTGCCTCAGCGGAAGGTGTCTTGTGATAAATAGCTGAAACACCCAATGAGGCAGAGGTGCACAACTGACGATGTGTTATCGTGGTGACAATGTCACCTAGTGGCCATCTCTAAACAACCCCCTTGGAAGACAGTTGTGGTGCAGTAACACTATGGATTGTAACATCCAGTCCTTCTTAAATCTGTGATCCTTGGTTTTTTGGGGACGGGAAAATGGTGGAGGCCTTGAAGCAGGCTGGCACAGGGCATGTCTCCAGTGAGGTGTTGAAGATGTCTGTGAACACCGGAGACAGCTGATCAGCACAGTCCTTCAGGGTGAATGGCGAGACAGAGTTGGGACCTGCAGCTTTGTGGGGGTTCAGCTTTTTAAAGAGTTTAACATTTCTCTCCAAAATGGAGAGAGTTGAGGCTGAGGTGATGGGGGTTGGGTCTTCAAGGTCTGAGGTTGTAAAGAGGCCCCGGCAACAGTTGAGGTGGGGATGGAGGGCAGGAGCTGGTATGTGGAGTTGCAGGGGATGATATCAGGACAGACTCATTGTCTTTCAAAGCGATAGTATAACTCATTCAGTTGGTTGGACAGGCACAAGTCGTTAACAGAGTGGGAGGCTTGTAGGTTTGTAGTTTGTGATCTGTCTGAGCCCTTTCCAGACAGACGTAGTGTCATTAGCTGAGAACTGGTTTTGGAGATTGTCAGGGTACAGTCGTTTAGCTTCTCTCACCACCTTGCTAAACCTGTTCCTTGACTCTTTAAACATATCCCTGTCCCCACTTCTGAACGCTTTTTCCTTTTGCAACGGAGCTGGCTCGACTTGGCTTGACTCTACTCGCCTTTTTTGCATTTCCACTGGCAAACAGAGGATAGTATCTGGTACCTGGTCCCATTTTTAAGTACCACTTCTGCCGTGGTTCCAATCAAGCTAAGTCAGTACTAAGACGGTCACATGAAAACGCTGCAGGCTATTTATTAGTCAGAGAGAATCAACAGCATTACGTCATCAACACATGACGGGATATACTGGGCAAAGCATTTTAGCAAGCCATGTTGGATTTGACTGACTGTATATTGTTTTAAAATTTTAACCAATATGGACGCTCGCAAAACCACACCATGGTCAACTACTATTACATATTAAAATGGGTATACTGTGTATGTGTGTTTCAGATCTTTCACTATTTGTAAAGTCGCCGCCACGGACTGTCTGTTTGGGCAATACAGAATCCCTTCCATATCATCCATTGTTCTTTCCTCTTTGTGGCGTTGAAGATGACGTGCAGCGTCATGACCACCAACTTTCTGCAATGAAAACGGAACGGCAAGCGCGTAGAGTCAAGTCGAGCCCAGTCGAGCTAAGTTGAGTCGAACTAGTACCATGCGGTGGAAATGTGCCATTAGCTGTCTGAGCTTATCTTAGAACCAGGGTTTGTCATTATTGTAACTCACCCTGATGCATGATGGTACACAGCAGTCCTCACAGAAGCTGATGTAGGCTGTCACAGCCTATGTGTACTCATCCAGAATACTGGTAGCAGGCCTGAACACATCCCAGTTTGTACAGTCCAAGCATAACTGAAGGTTCACCACAGCCTCATTGCTCCACTTCTTTGAAGTCTTCAGTACAGGTTTCCTCAGCTTTAATGTCTGCCTGTATACAGAAATTAGTTGGATCATTACGTGGTAAGAGTGACCCAGTACAGCGTGGGGGACGGTGTGATAGGCATTGTTAACTGCAGTATAGCAGTGATCCAAAATATTTTCCTCCCTGGTCGGGCGTTTAATAAATTGTTTGTATTTGGGTAGTTCATGGCTGAGATTACCTTTGTTAAAGTCGCCGAGGACAATAACTAGGGAGTCCAGGTTAGACTGACCAGATACTGGGTGTGGAGCAATCAGCAGACGCTGTGCGTACAGTACATTTGCATTCAGTGAAATGTAAACACCAATCAGAATGAATGAAACATAATTGCGCGGGGAATACAAAGGTCTACAATTTATGGAAAATGATTCTAGGTTGGGAGAACAGTGCTGCAGGATCACTGACACATCACTGCACCAGCTACTGTTTACGTAAAAACAGATACCGCCGCCCTTTGTTTTGCCATAGAGATGTGTGTTAGGCTCCGCTCTGAATAGTTGGAAGCCGGCTAGTTGCTGTGCAGAGTCCAGTATGGGTCCGCATAGCCACGTCTCTGTGAGACATAAAACGGAAGATGAAGCAAAATCCCTGATTCTCCCCACCAGCAGCTGGAGTTTGTGCAGTTTGTTGCACAGTGAGCACACAATGGAGGGAAATATCGCAGGTAACGGAGTGTGAAGTCCACGCCAGTGGAGGTGCACAAGCACGCCAGCACGTTTCCCTCTCCTCCAGCGTGTTGAGCATAAATGGGTCTTAAAGGTACATCAACACCGCAAGCGGTGAGGGTGCCAAGCAATCGCTCTGGCCGCCCTGCCCGGGACACTAACAAACGCTGCGGACGCTCTCTGATGTAGATGGAGTAGGCGGGGACAAGGTCGTTCGGAATGCTAGCTCTTGCAAACTTTTTAAAGGGGCCAGAAAGCAAACAAACGTGTAGTTTATCTTTGTGCCGACTGCCGATCGAGTATAATTAGTCAAATTGGTATTGTTCTGAGCCAGTTAATTGCATTCCCGCAAAAAATCAAGGGAAAATGTGGCCTATAAATTGTGTTGCACTTCTTTTCAAATTTATCTTCTCACTGTGAATAATCTTGAGGTAGTTGCTTATGCAGCACTGATTGACGTTAATGTTACCAATGATTCACATTGTTTTGCGTGATATGGTGCCAAAATTAGTGTACGATTTCCTTCCTTTTTTCACAAAAATGTTATACACTTCACCAACTCACTTGGAACAACAATAGTTTCAGACACCTTGCCATGCCTCATTTTTTTAAATTTACTCTATGTCCCTGTACACAAACAGGGACACATCATAAATAACTGGTAAGCCCACCACAGCTATGATCAGTTTTCTCCTCCATTACGCTTGGGCACTGTTTGGTCGGTACAAAAGTTTACCCACTTGTGTTCTGTGGAACTCTCTTTAGCGGAGCATTTCTACATTCCGACTGGTTGCCACTGAGCCACGACATAGCTCATCACCATAAAGTTGACCGGGCTTCAACTTCATTTTGACGGTCACATCACTGTAATTGCGCCATGCCGCGTCTCTGCTCACTGCCTGGCGATGCGCCCTCCCATAGAGAATGAATGACTTACGGTCGCTTTCACACTCTTGCCACTCGTGGTGTTCGCATATGGTAAGGGTGGGAGTACCTTTGACCAGAATGTCCAGTCATTCCACGGATGACACCAGAAAAGTTGGTAAGAAGTCCACTGGAGTTGTTCCCCTGATGTTCATAAGTTCTTCTCTGGTGAAAAAGCTTTGAGTATCACAACAGTGAACTGAGTTTACAAAAAAAATAAGACAAAACAATGCACACCAACACACTGAGGCAGCCATCCACGGCACCATCTTGTCAATCTTGTAATGAAACGTGTCCTAATTTTAGTTTTATTAACATGTCTAGGTTGAACAAAATGGGAAGGTGGTGTAGCAGGTCTTTTTCGTAGCACATTATGCATTAAGCGAGTATATTTTGGGGACTTTCTTACATTTGAATACCTTGCAGTGCATCTCAAGTGTGATAAATCTGTTCTCATACTGGTTATTTAACACCTACCGAACCTTACCTCACATTTTCTTAATGAGTTTGCCGACCTTCTCTCACATATTTTAACTGATTCTCAATACGTGTTAATGGCCGGTGATTTCCACATTCATATAGATGTGGACACAGAATCTAAAAGCATTAAATTTACGAGATTACTCGACTCATTCAAATTGTTGCACCATGGGTCTGGTCCCACTCGTGAACTTGGTCATACCCTGGACTTAGTGATATCCCATCGTTTAGATATCAAGGTTTCTCAAACAGCAGACGTTATGGCTTCTGACCATTATTATGTCTTTGAGTTGTTGGTGTACACCACGAACTTGAACAATAAATGGAAGGTTACTAAACACTATTTTATGGCTGATTCGGTTGACGTATTTAGTGACCTTGTGCTTTCTCTTCCTCCTCTGGAACTCACGCAATCCTGTGATGTGTTTGTGGAGAGTTTTATTCTAGAATCACCGACTGTATGAATTTTATTGCCCCTCTGAAAACTAAGAGTATATCAGGTAGAGAGCGCTCCATGGAGGAATACAAGTCCAATTTTAAAACTCAGAAAAGACTGCAAAAGTGCAGAAAGGAAATAAAAATGCACAAAGCTAGTAGTTCATTATGATATTTGCAAAAATAATTTGAAAACCTTAAACTGAACTGAAGCGTGCCAGAAAGCACTACCTTTCTAATCTGATAGAAGATAACATAGACAACCCCCAATTCCTTTTTACTGCTATTGATAGATTAACCCCTCTCCACCCATCTCATCTGAGCTTCTTACAGTTCATAAATGCTATGAATTTGCAGCCTTCTTTAATGACAAAATTAGTGCTATAAGAGAAAACACAATGAGTACTTGTTCCTAAAACCTGGATGTTAATTCACCACACTGTATCACTCAAAGTAGTCTGTCCATATTTTCTCTCGTTGACATTAACTCTCTGAACAAAGTCACTCGAGCTGCATCCTTGATCCTCTTCCCACAAAGCATCTTAAACAAGTTCAAAGCTAATTGTTAGTAGATGTTCTGAATCATTCTCTAAAAGAAGGAATTTTTCCACAATATCTCAAAACTGCTGTTGTCAGGCCTTTACTGAAGAAAAATAATCTTGATGGTTCAGTGCTTAGTATGTAAAGGCCAATATCTTATCTTCCATTTCTTGGTTAAAAAAAAAATGAAAAAATTGTCTGTTCAGTTTATTGATTATCTCAACACTAATAACCTCTGTGAGATGTTTCATTCTAGCTTTCAGGCATGCCATAGTACAGAAATGGCTCTTCTCAAAGTGCTAAAAGATTTGAGGTTAAACAGAGACTTAGGTAACCCCTCTATTCTTGTCCTTCTAGATCTCAGGACTGCCTTCAATACGTTAGACTATGACATTCTGCTGAACAAGCTGCATACATGGGTTGGCCTCTCTAGTACAGTCTTAGATTAGTTCAGATCTTATGTAACTGGTTGTGAATATTGTGTTGCACTTGGTTCCCATGTCTCAAAGCATCAATCTATTATATGCGGAGTTCCCCAAGGCTCATTTTTAGGCCCTATATTATTCAGTCTATACATGCTAGCACTGGCAAGTGTAATAAAAAATATAAATTCAGCTTCCATCAGTATGCACATGTCACACAGTTATATCTGTCCTTAGCTCCTGATGCTCATGGGTCTATCTGCTCCTTGGTTAAATGCAGTGATGACATAAACTCCTGGATGTCTCAAAATTTTTTACAAGTGAATAAGGAAAAAACAGACGCTTGTTACTGGGAATGAAATACAGAGGAAGGAAATACTGGTGTACTTAGAATCAATGTCTCTGAAGGCCAAACAACAAGTTAGGAACCTGGGACTCATTTTTGATGGCGATCTTAGCTTTAATAGCTATATAAGCGACGTCTGCAAAACCGCATACTATCACCTCCGTAATATCACCAAAGTCTGGGGTATGCTGTCATTTGTTGACCGTGAAAAACTAATACATGCTTTTGTTTCAAGTAGAATACATTACCGTAACGCACTGTTGGTTGGCCGACCTAAGAGATCTATTACGACTTTACAACAGGTTCAGAATGCTGCTGCAAGAGTGTTAACACGTACAAGTTTTAGGGACCAAATTACACCCGTTCTTAAAGCCCTTCACTGGCTTCCTGTGTCTTTAGGATTGATTTTAAAGTTCTTAGTTTGTAAATGTTTAGATGGTCTTGCTCCCACCCTACCTCAGTGACATGATTGTAAGGTATGTCCAAGGTAGATCACTTAGATCATGCAACAGTAATTTATTGGTCATTTGCAATATCTGGCTAAGGAGGCAGCTTTTAGTTACCATGGTCTGAAATTCTGGAACTCTCCCTGGAAACCTGAGAGCTACTGTATGCCGAAGTATTTTTAAAACGAGGCTGAAAACAAATTTGTTCACCATTGCATTTAATAAGTTGTGATAAGTTATTTAATGTTTCTTTTTCCGTATTTACTTATAGTTTTTAATTTTAATTCTTTCATGCTTTTTAATTTTGTTTTTATCTGACTTTTTCTAAATTTCTTTTTTTGCTGTTTCTCTACTTTTTAAAATGCCTGTAAAGCACTTTGTAAACCCTATGGTTGAAACAGTGCTATATAAATAAAGACTGAATGATTGATTGATAGCACACAAGTACCTTCATAACATTGAGGTCATGATCCTTCAAGAGGGAAATACAAATATATTGCTTTAATGTTTGAAATTTAGTGCACCAATTTAAGGCACAATGAATTGTCCTCAGGAACTCAGATATGTACAATTTATACCCTCAATACAGTATATCCAGCAGCAGCCAGTTTATGATAATTCATATACTGCAAAAAGAAACGAGTATGTGGCAGAAACCCATGAAACATAAGGAAAATGTGCACACTGCACACGGATGGGACTGGTAATCAAACCTACAAGCTTATGTGGAAGAATTCATAATCAAATAGATCAAAAAGCTAAGTGAGAATGTTAATACAATTCATACATGTAAAGCTAATTGCACTCAAATTGTGACAGCAGTCCGCGATCTGAAATTTGTCCAGGTGAGGGTGTGCTACTGAAAGAAGCCATGAGTCTCACAGGTAACACGCAAGACTTGACATGTCTGACAGGTGCTGTCAGAGCACACCAGGATTCTCCTTTTATATGGGGCTGTGACTGCCCTGGAACGGAGTAATCCAAATGAGCACTAAGTGTCCATTAGACACGGGACCTGCATAGACTACAAAGATATTTACAGATACAATTGACTTTGGTAACTGGTTCACTAATGGCTCTCTGATCTTTTCCTCAGACTTAGCGGCTCCCTTAGTACAAGACACAGCTGTATACCAAGGTCATAGATATAAAGAATAGGATAAAGAATAAGAACACATAAGTCAGGAAGGCTGTGAAGACCCTTCATCATCATTGGTGCTCTGGGCCCCCACAGCATAGTTTATAGAAAATGACCTATGGCCTACTTATAATAGACTATTATTCATTTTGTTTATCAGAGAATGAAGTCAGATTAATATGAACAGTAGGTAATCACAATCAAAGTAAATCTGATCAATAGTAAAGCCACACAACATAATTGATTAGTCTGAGATGATCGACATGAAATTTAAGATTACATACTTAGAGGTGTGCAGCTATGCTATTAACCACTAAGCCACCACGCTGCACTATAGATTAACGTTGTTTGCCAATACCAACGTCTTGATTCATCATGCTACTAGTGAAGACCTGAGTGTTTAAAGTAATTTGATATAGCATGCTAGTCTAGATGATACACTTTATGGCCAAAGGTGTGGGAACTCATACCTGTTTAACATCTTATTCCAAAATGAATGGTATAAATAGGATGTTGGTCATCCCGTGGCTGCTATAATACCATCTGCTCTTCCGGGAACGCTTTCCATTAGATGATGGAATGTTGTTGGTGGGATTTTCTGTCTGGGTGTTTCTGTTTAGTTTTTTTTTTTTTTTTTTCTCTCACCTATTATGCCGCCTTGAATCGCTGCTCTGCTCATGCATATTCTCTCTTCCCTCTTATGGGGTGCTTCCCTTGGAGTCTCGGATTCAAGAGATCTTCATATCATCTGCTGGTCTAAGTGCCCTCCC
>JAACJT020000052.1:14610320-14629094 GCA_009936485.2 Gymnarchus niloticus | reverse complement strand
AAACCACCACACTCAAAACAACGACCAACCCCCACAAAACAAAGACCCACAAAAGAACAAAAAAAGAACAAACAACGAGAGAGACCCGGGGGGGCGGGGGGGGGGGGGGGGGGGGGGTCAGTGCTAACCTATCATTCCAGTCAAAGCTCAGCTGGACAGGAAACGAGCAGATGGCACCAGGATGCATGTTGCTGACGGATGGCCATTTAGGGACAAACAGGAAAGAGCACTGGCAGTGGGGCGGGGTTACTGCATTCATGCGAGAAGGGGGAGGAGGGGGCAACCTGACATATACGTGCAAGATGGCAGGTCAACACGCAGCACTTACTGGGCTGGGAACGGCGTCGGGATCTATTCTGTGCTTTGTTTTCGACACAGGAGGAAGCGCAGAGGTTTGCTAATAATGTTAAAGAACATCCCATAATGTCAAAAGAAAAGAATAAAGTGGGAGGGTACGATGAGAGAAGAAAAAGAGAAAATGAATCCTCCCCAACGTCAGTGGTTAAACATTAATTACAACCGAGCTAACACTGCAAGCCAGAGCAGACAGCATCATGTGACGGCCGGCATTTAGAGCAACAACTTGACCCCAGAGCATCAAAGTAATCACCCCCCCCCCCGCATGACCCATCTCCCTCTACCACACAGTCTCCACACTGTCTGCGAACCAGCAGGGAGCGGGACAGTGTGTCAAGACCATGAAACAGCATCATTTCTGGTGCTGGGCTGTGATTGGAAGACTGCCTGGGCACGCTTCACAACAGACAGAGGTGAGACAAGGTAACTTCCAAAAAGATCATGCCGGCACAGCTGGGCAACACTTTTCAGTTGCCTGCCTGATGACACCACTGTTTGGCTCCTCGGCTGGCTTCACTTCCTTCGGCTGCTCGGGGAAGCATTTATCAACGCGCAGATAACATTGATTAACGAACCAAAGAGAGCTTTGTTGAAGGTGATGATAACATCACCGTCAGATTAAGCATGACGCGATTTTGACGGTCGCACAAGCACAACTTTGGTGAGGCTCAGATGCCTCAAAAGGGGCAGTGAGCAACCGAGGTCCCAGTGCTGGAGGGGGGACAGGCTTACCGGGCTGGGGATGGAGTTTGGGTCCAGTCGCTTAGGGGCGGGAGGAGCAGATGCAGGTGCAGGGGGTGGACAGCTGAAGTTTGGCTGCCCAGAAAAAGAACCTGGATAACCAGACTGAGGATCCTTCATCTGGCCAAACGCACCTAGAGGGACAGGGGAAATTTAAGAAAAGGTCTCCATCCCCAGGCTGTCATAGCTTTATAAACACACTGTCTATCTGTGCACAGAAAAGGCCAAACCAGCAACGTAATACATCTCCATAGTAACAGAGACCTGAACCAGAATCATATTATTGCAGGAGTCGATCACCAGTTCTGCAAAATAAACAAACAAAACAACAACAAACACTTGTGGCGGTAACCCAAAACCACTGACACCGCCAGCCAATGGCTGTGTGGGTGAAGGGCCCCAGGAAGCCCCACCCCCTTGATCAGTGATGAAACCCACACCGTCGGGTCCAGTTACACACAGAAGAGGATCACACCTCATATATTAACAATGAGGCCTATTCTAGCACATCTGGGTGCGACTGTTATTAAACAGGCCCACACACAGACACTCTATAGGACCATACAATTTCTGGACGCAAATAACAGTGTGCTAAAATTAAAGTATATCAATCTCGTCACCCACACAGCTGAATAAAATGACAAGCCTATCTGACAGGCAGAGGGTAACCTGCAAGTTCTTACCATTCTGCTGTGTCTGGTAGCCTTGCTGCCCAGGCTGCATGGTGGGGCCTGGCACAGGAGTCAAGGGGGACCCAGAAGGCATTCCCGATATACTCAGGGGGGCAGGGGGAGCGATGTGGTTGGCCGGGGACAAGGGAGGCCCTGAAACAGGCTGCTGAGCGACCTGGGATGGGACCTGCACACTCAGGGGTCTGGGGGCACTACCCGAATGGGGGAGGAAGCCAGATGATGGAGGGGGCGGTGGGGGCAGCGAAGAGGGAACTGAAGGGACCGGGCTGGCTGGGGGGCGCTGCCGGACAAGAGAAACCGGCAACTGGGGGGGAGGCGGAGGCATGCTGCCAAAGGCCGGCTGGGCCGGAGGGGGACCAGGGGTCAACCGGGCCTGAGATACAGGTGACAGTGCCACTGCGAAAGAGGACTGAGTCAACGGGATCGGCTCTTCAAAAGGGGGTAGAACTGGAGGTAGTGGGGGGGCAGCGGCGACAGGGAATGGCGACTGAGAGGGTGGGGGGACCGTCCTAGGAATGGGGGGCTGCGAGGGCGATGAGGTTGGGGGTGCGTTCCGCTGTACGAGAGACAGAGCTCCACAGTAGTTCTGCTGGAGTCCCTGTGTCAGGCTGGCATTGGGGGGGGACTGAGGGAAGGATTGTGTTGCCAACGACGACGTGAAAGCAACAGAGGAAGGAGGCTGCGGGGATGGCGGCAGACCTGAAAGAAAGACAGCAGGGGTTAGGGTGCTATCTAGGAAGAGAGAAGACAAATTCACAGCAGGAAATAGACTGAAAAAGCTGGCTAGACAGATTTATTACCGTAGCCAGAAGCTGACAGGGGTGGGGCAGTGGAGCTGATCTGCATGCCTGCCATCCGATTGGCCAACTGCTGCGTGCTTGTGGGCGGAGCTCTGTACTGCTGCTGCTGGTAGGCCAGCTGGGTCCCGACAGGAGGCACCTGAGCAGATGCATAGGGCTGGGAGATGGGAGACCTGGGGGGGGGAGGGGCACCTCAGCAGCTTCTCAGCCAACAGCAGACAGTTTATTCAGCTACTGTCACCACATCAAACAACACGCTAACATCCACACTACATGCATTCTATTCCAGGACCAGGAAAACGGAACTCATTTTAAATGATATTTTACTGTAGTAATTCAGATTAAACACTCCTCAACAGTCACCACACCATGGTCCCTTCTGGGACACTAAAGTTACATGTGCGACTCCCTAACCACTACACCACCATTTTGTTCTGCTCCAACGTATGCTGGACTCACCGCTGTGGCTCATTGCTCAGGGGCAGAGGACCATTCTGCAAGGATCTCTGGGTATACTGGCTGTAGGCTGGGGCTCCCACAGCAGGGGGCAGCCATACAGACCCTGAGCACAAGCGTTGAAGATACGCAACTTAACGATGGGAAGTGGACATGTGACAGGCTATTCAACAACCCCAGTTACGTTATCGTGTCCCCTCAGTGATTTATGGCTGTTGGAGGTCAACCCCAAAGCTGCTGCTGCCGCCCCCCCCCCCATCTTGGTCAAACATCATTAAAAGATGCCAAGCTAATCAAGACTAAAATGCAAAACACAACCTGACAGGAACGTAACAATCACCCCACTTCTGTGTTTTGCGGGAAAGACTACCTACGACAGCTACTTTACCTGAGTGATTACGGTAGGGAAATTTACCCAGGTCAAGTGGAGGAGGACAGGAAAGGTCAGAATCTACGTTTGGCGTGACGGCCTTAGGGGGAAAGCTTGCACTTGGAGAACATTCTGGAAAACAAAGAAAGAGCAAAAAGAATACCAAGAGGAATCAATGACGATCACAAAGCAAAGAGATGGAAGATCGGTCCCATTCTAGGAGCCACACAAGATCGGCCACAGGGCTAGAACGTGCCTGGTTTTAAATGATCATTTATCTACTTCTGTTATGAAGCTGATCACTCGATTTCACAGGAAAGTCATCTGTTTACAATTCACATTCCAACCTTGAAAAATTTAGGACGATTTAATCCCACGGGGTTGCAGAACCCCAAAATGAACTTTAATGAACTGGTCAGAATCAGCAAAGTACCTGAAGACAGCGGCCCCTGCTGGTATCCAGATGTGGGGCCGTTGTAGGGCGCATACTGCGTGGGGTAGGCAGGCTGGGTGTAATCTAGGTAGCCAGGCTGTGGTTGTCCATACGGCGAGGCCACGTGCGCTTGCCGGTTCATGTTCATTCTAGTTCATCCCTAAATGCACATCGCAACCACAGAAACAAGACAGACAGAAAAGGAAACTTTTGCTGACATATATGATTACTGCTCACGCAAAGCATCTGAGGGGAGAAGTGCTTCGCTGGCAATTTTCTGATGCACTAGTTAAGTCCCATCTTGTCATCAGAAGCACCACAGTGGCTCACCGCTGGTGACAGGGGCTTCAGAGCAAAACCAATGGCCTCCAAAATCTGCTTGAGGACCTCATATCTCACCTTCCTACAGGACGTATTTCTGGATCCTCTCAGTTGTACAAACAACATTCCTCCCTCTCATGTCACATTGTCTTTCAGTTCCTTACCACCACACGTACATGACAGGATGAGGAGAAATCTATTTCTAAACTGCAGGTTAAACACTCACCTTCTGCACCTTTTCATCGTGAAGGGGTGTGATTAGATAGAAGGTCAAGGTCAATGCAAACAAGCTTGCGGCCTTTCGTCATTAACAAAACGCAAGGCAACACTGAAGAGAAACCCCGCAAAGCAAAGGCATGTTATTGAGCAAGAAGCATGTAAGGTGATCTCAGCAGCATCTCATGTCATCACATCTGAAAGTCAAGGGCAGTCACAGGAAAGACTGGTCCAAGTGGGGAGGACAGAGAATTTTATGACCCGATTGTCCACGTTCACTCAACAGAAAGACACCGTTAAAAACTGATATAGGTAAAGTCAAACGTCTAACAATCACGGGAATGGAGTCGATCATACCTGACACAGATTATGAAGTAACAGGTGTATTCACGCACACTTGAACTGAGCTAGACGTCACATTAAAGGAAAAAAGAACAAATGTCGTGACAAAGGCAATAACTGTTAGGAACTACTGACACTGTGCGACTAGTCGGTGTGAACACTTTAAGCAGCATTACGCTAATCAGGTTTTAAAAACACCCTTTGTGGAAAATGTTTCATGTTTCAGTAAGGCATGGAAGCAGCCGTCCCACATCCAGCGGACCGTTTCAGGGCAGGGGGTTCTTTAACTGGACACCCGGCGCTTTAAGACGTCTTACTGGAGCTCGCAGCTCTGAGGCTGGCTGGCTGGCTGCTGGAACTAGCCACATGGATTTCTAAAACGCCATCGAGCTCCTTGTTAGTCGGATAGCCACCGGGCTAATGCCAGGAGCCCCACTGCCACACAGCAGGACAACCCGAAGTAAAAAGTCCATCTCGCCAACTCTGCGCTGCGTACAGAGAGAACTCGATTTGCTTATTCGGTATTATGCCACCCTAAAAGCAAAGGAAGCTGGAGCTGTCTTTCGGGCCTACCCGTCGGGCGGGACCGTAATAGGGGACAGGAGACAGGGTGTCCGGCGAACGGACGAGTGGCTGCCGCTGTGTTTTAAAGGGAATTCGCCGGAGCCCCTTCCGCACCCACCTCACCCGGAGATATCTGGGAGCCGAAGGATCCTAGCATAGGCTTTCCCCGTCTCCTAAAGGCCTCCCGGCGTATTGCGTGCCGCCTTTAACCACACTCTTTCGATTCGCTCACGGAGCAGTCCACCCGGAGCGACGTCTCCGCTAATCCCGTCCCTGGTCGGTACTTAAGATCGGGATGTCACATACATACCGGAAGCGGTACAGCTGTGCGCCATGTAAACACCCGGATGCTGCGCATGCCCAGGAGCTCCGAACCTGTGGTGGGCGGAGATTACCGCGCATTCGTCAGTCACTTGGTAACTCGGGGGAACCGATAGAGTATCTAATGTCGGTGATTGGTTGCGCATGATAATGCCACAGACTCTGAGTGTAGGTGGCCAGTACATCTACCTGTCTTCGAAATGCTTATCCTAGTCAGGGTCACAGGCGGGGTTGGAGCCTAACTCAAGCAGGCAACAGAGTGCACCACACAATATGCTCCCTGGATGGGATGCCACACCATGGTAAGGCACATTCATCCACATACGTGATTTTATTTTTAGAGGGAATTTGGAGTGGAAGAAAACCCACACAAGGATGACAAGTGAGCTCCACACACAAAAACCAGATGTGGTGTTTAAACCGCCACTCCTGGAGGCTAAATTCTATGTTATCTCGATTAATCCTATGTGCACTTATTTAACCCCTAGGTACATGCTATCGTGCCACAGTGATACAGAGGGGAAAGGGAATCATTTATTAGACAAGACCTTTGTTGGACTTTGCAAATACTAAAATTCAAGTATGTATCCATCTCATGTGGGGGCCTGGAGCCTATCCCAGGCAGCTCACAACACAGAGAAAATATGTTAACTCACTCCCACAGGGATTAAACCCCCAAGCTTGGAGGTCAAAGACAACAGTCCTGCCCACTGAGATACTATGCTGGCCACCTGTTTTACTACATATTCATCAGTTAATATGACAGGTCCTAGTGCTAGTTCACTAAATGGTTCAACAAACATTACAGTGTCATAGTCAGTTCTACTGGTGTAGATGTTATTTCAAAACTGGAAGGATGTGAGTGAAAGTGTAGTCAAACGGCATTACCTCTGAAAACAGTAAGGCCAAGCGTAAGGGTGTTTGTTACGCCATTAAAACTGAAAGGAAACCCAATTAATGTATTTGTTTTGGATGACAAAGAAAATGGCCTTACTGTCCGGAACATTCATGTCAACAGATTGTGTATTGTGACTGATGAAAACACACACTGCTGCTGTTTTATGGGATATTTCATGCTGAGACTTTGTTTACTGTTGTAATTTGCCTTGCCCAAAGCTCAGTAATGCTCTGTGTGTGCAAAAGGATCTAATGTGTGAATATGCTTCTGACTTGGTGTCAGTCTGCAGTCCAGAGGATCCTATGTTGGTATCCCAGGGTGTTGAACTGGCAGGACTCTGAGGCTAAAGGTTGAGGTTACTCTAAACCAACTGGTCAGTAAGCAATGTACCACGATTAGCCTATGCCCTGAAACATCGCTTGTTTTTAAAAACCACAGTCATTAAACACTTTAAAAGAAAATTACAAATGCTGATCGTGTAATGCCCGAGGGAGATCTGATGCTAATTATGGTAAAAGGTTGTACAGCTTTTACCCTCAATTCCATTTCTGATCTAAATGAAATATTACTGGGCTTCTAAATGTACTGCCAGAAATGTTCTCACAGTTTATCCCCTCCATCCACCTATCAACCTTTCGTTCAGTGCAAAGTCACTTCCTGTTCTTCTTCCCTAAATATTCAGACTTATCCTTTCACTACACATTTTCATTGGAGTCATGTTCCCGAAATAATACCCCCCTCCTCTCTTCAGGAGCAGCTTTGGAGGTGTTCAAACAAAGCTACAGAGGCAGGGACCTATTTTGGGATGGACTATCAGCATCCACTACTCTTGGGGGGGTTCAGATTGACAGGACAAGTGTGGCTGACGAGGAGGGTCCATGTCTCCCCCCCTGCAGAAGACATTCCACCGCGTAAGCAGTCACCACGGCCAAGACTGCTCTCTCTATTTTAACTCCCTTTCGCCTACCCCTTCACAGACCCTCCGCTCAAGCTGCATGCGTGTGTGTTCAAGCACGTGTGTCTGCCTGGGGTGCCAGGGCACAAGGCAAGCTCGAGAGGATCACTGCACTGTGGCAGAGGAGCTGCCGGGCTCTCCAGTGAAGGGGCACCCACATCAAATATGGCACAACAGCCCTGAGGGCCCCTTGGGCGACGGACGACAGTGACGGGCTGCGATAACCCTAGACGATGGTGGTGGAGGAAGTTATGATCACCCTGTCAGGGGGAGCACCGTGGGGCTTTAGGCTCCAGGGTGGTGCTGAACACAAGAGGCCACTACAGGTAGCCAAGGTAAGAGACCAGAAGTACTAGCAGAAGAGTAGAAAGAAGTAACCTGCGTGATTGTGGTTATGTTCTGAAAAGATAAGGCCTGTTTCTTACATGGAAGTCATAAAATACTATCTTGAAATTTAATAATGTGGTGCTATGACTGCTTTTCGGCCACAGAAACCGGGTTTTGGAATGCAATCTGAGGGGGCTTGGGGGATTCTGAGAGAGTTTAAGATAGCTCCTCTTAGGGAGATGATAGCCTATGCTAAGATATCCCTAAATGAACTCCTATGAACTGCCTATAAATTGTCACATCCACTTTCCACTGTTAACTGCAGAGGAATCAGTCTCACTTGTGCTTTCATGGCTTTGAGTAAACACTCAGGTACATCGCATGCATGTAAAGATCTGTTTTTACATAAGCATTCAAGATTCTGGGATTGGTTTGAACGTTCTGCTGGCAAGACAAATGATCCGATGTGTCACTCCATGGATAAAGTGCTGAGTCCATGTCTAAGTTTGGATTTAAAGCAGTCACATTCTCCTTCTGACAATGGCGGTCACTCTGGTGGACCATTTACTGTCTTGCTATCTTGGTTATGGAACAGCATTTACGTATCTGTATGGTTCAAAACGGATTGGCCAGGGGTGGAATCTCCCACCCATGATGTTTTAGTGTCTGTCTAGCTGTTTAGCTGTCGTGCTGGTGTCACGTTGGTGTCAGGTTAATTCGGAATAATTGTCTAAAGTAAATGACCTAAGGAGGACGCCCTGAGCATGAAGCGTTCTGATAATGTTTACAAAACATATTAAAGAATTCACGGCACCTTCAAGCTTGTCCAGAGGTTCTGACCCCACGTGCCCTCAGAACAAAGTAAGACGAGCGTCCCAGCAGGAAGCCCTGGATCTCCATCTCTGATAGCGTCTCGGCTTTCACCGTTAGCCAGATATTTCTGTTGGTTCCCCTCATAACCCATCTGTATGTAAGTTATATGATTGCCAGTTTATTTCTGTGTGCCCAGAACACCGAGACGAAATCTACATTTGGCTGTGAGAAAAGCACTTTTTTCTGCTAATGAAGCAGTTACGCGGGTTGGGTTGGTAAGGGACTGACAGGCCCTTAAGGTTGAAGCAGGTTTTACCGTGGTATTCTGCCTGAAAAGTGTCTGACCTGAGCCAGCTGATGTCTGGATCCTGGGAATTGCTTTGGGTTCCCTTATCAACTCCTTTAATGTACGCCCAGGTCTTATCAGATGCTTATGTGAGGCAGCAGTATCATATAAGCTGTTGCCAGACATCTGGTCACTTTTGAAACTTGTTACAATTGACTCTTCTTTTCCTGAATAAGCCTGCTAATTTTTGCATGACCCCAGGCTAATTTAGGTTCAATATCCTATTCCACTGGTATTTTTTGGATGACAGCAGAGCTGATCATACAGGTCAGCTGCCTCATTGTCCATCTTAAAAACAAAATGCCCCTGTAACATCTTACGGTGGAAGTTTCCCACAAGGGAAAGCTCAATTTTATAAAAATCTGTAAATGCAATTAAGAAACCAAAAGAGATAAAAAGTCTTTTGTATTTGGTTGGGTTTCTTGTGGTTAAGGTTAGGGCTGGGTAAGGGATAGGGCTGTCAGAGTTAGGATTAGGGTTAGGCCCATGGAAATGAATGGATGGTTAGAAATACAAACGTGTGTTTGTGTTTTTGAGAGGTTTTAACTTAATTTGGCATGTTGTCATCACACAATTGTGGCCTGAGCCGTGACTCGCGGCAGGAACATTTAGTGTACTGATCTTGATTAGGAAGCTAGCCTCTGAATTTAATATTTAATATTTATATACAGACAAACAATTTAATTACAAGAGCATAAAAGCGCAGCGCATTTTAAAAGCTGGATGGCAGCGATGAAAAATCAATTTAGGAATTTTACATGAGCATTTTGCATTCATGTGATGGTGCTGGCTGCCACATCTTGGAGACCCTCCCTCCCCCAACATTCTGGCGGCTCGCGGTATTTTAGTGGTCTGATACCCTCAGGCCTGGAGGAATAAAGAAATAAAAGAAAGGTCAGGGTGCTGGCATATGCTGTTCAGTGTTGCATTTGGCACTGAAGTGGGTGCGAGGGCTACTCTACTACCCTGGCATTCGGAGCTGTCAAGCTATCAAGACCAGCTGTTGACACATCCACTGCTCCCGTGACTGTGACCCATCTCTGAACCCCTGCCAGATGAAGACACCCCTTGATGGGTTTTCAGGGACATTTTATTAAGCCCATAATGCGTGACAATCACCCAGTGGGACGAATGAGGCTTCAAAATCCATAGTGGGTGGGAGTATCTCACACTACCAATCATTGCCTGAAGCCTCATTTTTCCCATCACTAGCTATGATCACCCTCTCAGTCCTTGTTAATCTCTTCTGCCTTTTGACCACAATATCCTCTAACAGCCCAACCTCCACATGTTAAACATCTGATTTCTTTATGGCATCATATAACTGGATGTCGCTGTGATTCTAGACATACTGACTTGAGATATTTCCTGTCGATAATGCAAGCAAAACTAACTGTATCAAAGTTCCAATATAATTAAAGGATGATTTGTAAATGTAATTGCAATGAAAACACACAAATTCAAACACAGGGATACTGTGTTTATTTGGAATCAATAATCGAGGACATGCGGATGGTGAAAACAAAGGGAGATTCAAAACTCTGGTAGCAAAGCCCAATCATAATCCAAGAAGCGAGATCCAAAAATACGGACAAAATATTTCAGTAATCCAAGAGAGTAAAAACAGTGAACGGTAATCAAATCAAAACCAATAGCCAAGAAGATACATGAAGTCAGGGACAATAGCAAAGGGTCATACACCGGAAGAACACAGATCTCAGGAGAAACACTCAGGAAGGTGGTAAACACACAATACCTCACAACATAGTAATTGCAAAACAGGCCTTGATTTGGGACTTGAGCTACAGGTGTTTAGAATATTTTGTGATAGGTGGAGCAAGAGTGGGTTGGGTGTAGTTGTGTGGCTGTCGTGTGTTACAATAATACAATTGAGGTGTAGATCAAAAGATTTGAAAATAGAAAGCAAAGTGAAGCCATGTGTTTATGGTTCTCTGTATGGAAATTCAGGACCCAGACATCAACTTTTCGAGTCGATGAAATGTCGGTCACTAATATTCAGATTAGACAGATGATGGATTATACTACCACGGGATTTTAAAATGCATTGGGACATCTCAGTTTGCAAGCCTGCCAGGCCATTTGCTGCATTCAGTGGCCATTAGTGTTGCACTCTTCAGTGAGCTCTCTGATACTCTTGGACTATGGATTTAAGGTTCGAGCCCATTCATGATTCTGTATGTCACACATCAAATGCAGCACATGAAGATGGAGTTGGGTCTTCCCTTCAGCTGTGCAGCAAACCCAGTAGAATCAAAATGGCTACGCCATCTGTCCAACATCTCTGGGGAGTCAACCTCATTAAGAAAAAGTCTACGTCTGTCACCAGCAAGGCCGAGAGCCGCACAGCTATCTCTAATTTCAGACTCGATGGACAGATGCTTCCTGCCAATGATGGGAATGGGTTATGTGGCGGCTCACACACACGATTTCCCCACGGAGGGGACACACTTAGAGGCATCTCGACCTGCAGCAGGCAAAAGAGAAGGAGATGATGGAGAAGAACAATCTGCTCCGTTTTTGTCCTGATGGCCTGGATGTAGTTATTCTCGATGCCGTCACCCGGAGAGACAGAGCTGGACTCATCCCTGACCTTCAAGAGTTTTAAGCTGCTCTTTACCTTGCTGTGCAGATGAGTGTGAACCCCAGAGCTTCCCAGAATCCACCTCACCAACCGTCTCATATTCTTATCACAGTGCTCATCGGTGATGACGTTTCTTTTTGCTACAACTGAACTTGTTAACCTACTTCTAAACACCTGCAAGAAATACCTGTGTGGATGTCGGCTGAGGATTTCTTAAATATTAAGATTTCCCGCCCTTAAATCCGAGGTACCGACTCTCATCTTCCATTCAATGCTGTTACAAAGAGAGCTTTTCTTCACGCTGGTAGGAAATTTAAAAAGAGCAGCAAACACTCGTTGATGTTTGACACTTCCACATAAACGTGTGTTACTCGGCGTCCAGGTTCACCCTGACCTGATGTGTTTGATCTTTAGTGAGCAACACACAGGACCGTCACTTAGGTGTGTGTTTTTGAGGATGATGTGGCGGGTTACAGTTCATTAATGTCATAAGAGAAGCAGGGTCCTTCTAAAGTCGCACCTTCACCGAAATGAAAAGCATCCAAAGTGCAGATGGGCTCCTGAGGTTCAAGGGTCTCTTCCGTTGGTCACCCTGGCGTCCAACAATGCATCACTGCTTCGTTTGTGTCTCCCTCTGCCGCGACAGGTGCGCAAGCGCAGCAAGGCGTGCCGGGCCGGTCTTCGTGAGGCCGACGAGTTGGTGTCCATCAATGAGAGCTCGTGCAGCGGACTATCCCATGCCCAAGCCATGAACCTGATTGACAGCTCCCCGGGGACTCTGCACATACGCGTCAAGAGGTCAGTGTCGAGTGGTCAATTGGTCACATGACCTGGATGGAACATGGCAGGGTCAGAAGCAGGCTTCTCGAACAAAGAAGTCTGGTATTATCATTTGGAGTTTAACTCATTTTCTAAGCAAGGGATTGAAGATTTTGAGCGTGAATTAGTTGTTTTGTCAGTTGTTAACCAACAAAAAATATAAATATATATATATATATAATAATATCCATATTTTTCACATATGTCTTTTAGCATTAATGGTACTTTTTGTGCATTTATCTGGGTGATGCTGTACATTTAATGCATCATGAACAACATATATTAAATTTAGCAAATTTGTACCATGAATTTGCATTTTTTTTCTCTCCAGAGCACCGGTGGGTTTTCAGTCGGTGGTGCTGTTGACTCGGGCCCCGTCCCCGAGGATTGACAAGGAGTATCGGGCTTCCCTGAGAGCCAAATCTCCCAAACTCCCCCATCCGCCGCTGAGGGCGGCCCATAGGGAGACGACAGAGTACCCCAGGTCAGGCGGCGAGGACCGGGCAAAGCAGGAGTGCCTGACGTCACCACAGGGCAATGAGGCCTACTATGGCGAGACAGACAGTGACGCAGACATCGTGCAAGAGAAGCAACGCAGGCAGAAACGGCGCAGCCCCAGCACTACGCCGGCTAGGCCCACCGGTAGGGCATCCCCAGAGGAGACCTCTGAGATGAGCGGCTATGACAGTGCGCCCGATGCCCTCACCTACCCTCCTAATCCGGGGCACGGGACAGCCAGGGAGTTAGCCCCAGCGGGGCCGCAAGAGAACCTTCCAGGTGTGGCACGCAAGGAGGTGGTCTACCAGCCCCAGTCGGGTGAGTGGTCCTCTCAGGCCGAGACCTCCACGGAGAACTCTTCGGTGAGCACGGATGATCAGAACCCACGCGACGGAGCCACAGAGGTAGACAGTGGCTTCCAAGAGCCTTCCAGCCTGCCGCCTCTGGTGTCTCCCGAGCGGGCCAGGGGAGCCCTCCAGCTGGCCTCCAGCAAGCAGATGGTGCCCATGGTGGGGCCTGTGGACAACCCTGTGGATGAGGAGCTCACTGTCACCTACATGGATAAGGCTAAGCAAGCCAGTGAGTAGTCGACTGTCTCTCATTGCCTTCTGTACCTGTTAGTCTCACCTGCTGTCCTATGAGCAGAATGGCAGATCTGTGGTAAGGTTCTGATAAATTCCCTTAAAATCTGTCTGTTTGACTTTGAGAAGACATGCTGAATATCCCCTCATTTGTACATTGTGAAACTTAGGTTCTTAAACACGGTGTAGTCTGACACTACACGACGCGTTGAAAGATCCAGGCTCTCAGTCCTTCACCCCATCAGAACCAGAGACCAGCTCCCCGTCACGAGACATTCCCTGTGATTTATAACCCCACTGAGGTTCATCGCCGAACCTCAGGAGAGAGCAGAGGCCCCTAGACCTCTCCATCGGCGCTGGCCCTGGGGCCGCTATCACTGTGCGATCCTGGCCATCAGCTGCTGGAGTGAGTCCAGCGAGAGAGTCTCCATCTGCTCTCTGGTGTCAGGTGGAGCTGTAGCTCACCATCTCCTGTTCGGCGATGCCAGCCCTGTATATCAGCACCACACCAGGGGCATTTTACTGCCATCTCAGGTGGCAGAATGGGCAACAGCATTTTAGCAATGTGCTAAAAGAGCTGAGAAACACGCAGGTCTCTTCCAAAGGATGAGAAGATGCAGGACAGCCATCTCTTTATGGGTCAAGCGTCTTATTAACAGTTCTTCAATGTTTACGAGTTGCTTCAGAATTGAAGTACACTTAAAGAGAGAACTGATTCACTAATTGCTTAAGAACAAACAAGTGCACATTTCATTAAAGAGTAGTCGTTAAGAATTGAAGAAAACATGTTTAGTTAAAGCAGGCACATTTAGTTCTGAAATTCTGGGGAGTTAATCCTGCGTTCAAACCTTTACTTAACGTTTATCAAAGCTATTTATTCATGCCAATGATGAATGTCTGTGAGCCCACACCGTTGTGACGCAGAGAGACGTGTGTGTGCTGAGCTGGGCGAGCGTGACGTACACCCTATACAATAAGCAAAAGCAGCTGGTAAACACAGTCATTCACTTGACCTATATCTTATTACCTGGTTCCCATTCATTCACTTCGTCTATTCCTTAGTGCACAGTTCCCTCATCTCATTCTTTTCTTAGGTGGTTCTGTTTAGAGTTTCTGCAGGAGGTCATTCACACATACCTGTACTGTGCATAAATATCTATAAATATAAATATTACCCTTCAGAGAGAATGTAGGGTCACTTGCATCGTAGACAGCATGTTTATATGACTGGATATTTATTTTTGATGCTGTGATCAACACTGCTGTTGGGAGTCGTTCCAACCCGACGAGGCTAAAACCAACAAATCAATTTATTAATTAAATCCAGCAAAGTAAAAAATAAGCGAAGGCTTTTCTGGAAATTGAGAGCTCAACTTGAACCAAAATAACTGCACCTAAGCCAATATAAAAATACTATTAAAGCAAAATTAAAGTTTATTATGGATTGTTCTATTTTTGGGGTTATGGGGAAAGGGTTTGAATGTCTGTCGTTATAATGTTTTTGCGGTGTAAAACTAGAACGTGATAATCCCTCAAATTTAAAAACTCATTTCATATTTACTAAGAACGTGGGCTCTCTCTATTACAACATGTAAAATTAAAATTAATGAAATAAAACAAAGTCAGTACTAAAGTGTAATTGAAATGGGTCTAAAATGTGCAATTAAATTATCTGCCCAATTACAATCAAATGGAAACTGAAAAAAAACAGCATAAAAAATTGAATTTAAAATGGAGTAAAAAAGTAATTATTAAAAGAAATAATACCATTATAATAAAATAACTGAGTTCAATTAAATAAATCCATACAGCCAGCAGCTTTATTCAATATTAGGTGCCAGACTAGTTCCCAGGTGACCATATCAGTCAGCTAAATTCACCTGTTACCATGGTGATGTCACATTAAATATCCCGAATTCTGCTGTTAGGTTCAGTGCATACGTTTCAATCTTCAAAACCCAGAAATTTCACTAACACCTTTTGTTAAATGCTCCACATTTGGACAGTTATAGAGGGCACAGAAATACACAAAAGATATTTTTAGTCTGTGACCTCAGAGGGATCTCAGGTTAATGGTCAGATTGGGTTGTTTGTCGATGACAGGGCCCAAACGAGCCGTGATCCTTGATTACAGAGATGATGTAAATGTCACAATTATTAACTGCATTTTGAATTGCCTCTTTTAAGGTGTTCACGTTCTTTTGTACAGTGCCATGTTATGGAAGAGTACTGTAGTCGAGTATCCCGGCTCTGTAGCAATCAGATCAGGCACAGCCAAGAAAAGAATCTCTGAAATGTTATTAAAATGTCTGATTTTGAAACGTTATGAAAACATTATGAAAGCCTCACCCACTTTCAGAACCACACAGGCTTTGATCAAATCAGCCCGTTCCACGTTTGACAATGGGCCGTGTCTGGTCAGCCTCAGCGGGGTGTAGAGAAAACCTGAATTTATTATTCAGAGATTCTACCAAATGCAGAAAACCGAGAAATAAGAAATGGCTAAGAGTAAGTGTGGACCATCACCGATGTTTGAACGTTTGCCACTGTGACCTCTGACCTTTGCCGTGCATTGCCCACAGGGCTACACAGAGGGGACACTGTGCAGGATAAGCAGGTAAAGGAGGCGCGTACCAAGTGCCGCACCATTGCCTCGCTGCTGACGAACGCCCCCAACCCGCATTCTAGGGGAGTGCTCATGTTCAAGAAGCGGCGACAGCGCTCCAAGAAATACACGCTCACCAGTTTCGGCAGCGTGGATGAGGAGGTGGCGCGGGACTCACAGGAGGATGATGGCATTCTGCCCGGCAGTGAGTCAGAGTTCGACGAGGATGGTTTTGGCATGGTGCCAGACCCCATCTGGGATGAGGACTACCTGGAGGCCCTGGAGAAGAAAAGTGGATGCGGGAGGGATGACATGGAGAGTCCCGGACTGACTGCCACCTCGGGAAAGGGCGCCCGCCTCTTTGAGCAGCAGAGGAAGAGGGCGGAGGATCACATGAGGAAGATGGCCACACAGCCACCAAAGCAAACTTTGCCCCCTCAGGAGCCCCCCTCACCAAATGCAGAGGTTCAGCCCATGCCAGCTCCTGCCTTTCCACCACCTCCCGGCCTCAGTGTCACCTGCGCAGAGCCAGTTACCATGAGCACAGCCAGCGTAGTGATGTCTCTGCCCTCCACAATGCCTCACCCAACCGCAGTGCCAGTGCCACTCCAGATCCCACCCCTTACCACGCTTCCGGGCCCACCATCTTTCCAGCTCCCAGCCTTGCCATCTAGCTCTGTCATGAACAGAACCGCGCGGCCGTTCGCCCCGGGTTTCATCAGTCACCGCGCCTCCACAGCACCTGTGGTGTTCCGGCCCCACATCACCAAACAGACAACGCCCTCCCTGCCCACCGAGATCATACCACCCCCTTTCCCTGCCCTCCCAGCTGAGGCGAAGCCGGCTGCCTCCCCCCGAGCCATGCACCCTATGGGTGCCCCCCTATCTATCTTGTCGCCTCCTTCCTCTATTGCGGACGAGCCCTTCTCCCCACCGCTCACTCCAGCTACATCCTTCCCTCCTGAGCTGCCGTCTCCCCGGCCGGTGGTTAGACCGTCTCACCTGACGGCTGACCCCACGGCAAGCGAGCAGCAGTCCCCTGCCCCGGCAAGCCGCACAGGGATCCTGATGGAGGCCCGGCGTCGGACCAACAAGAAGCCTATGTTCAGCCGCCCCGAGGAAAATAAGACGGCCACCCCGAACCCAGAGCTGCTGTCCCTGGTGCAGAACCTGGACGAGAGGCCAAACGTGGAGCTGGGCTTTGAGTTTGGCACTGAGGAGGATGCCTTCAACCTTAGCACGGAGGCTACCGACTTCACGCAAAGCCAGAAGCACAAGGTCCCCCCGCCAGTAGCGCCAAAGCCACGGGTGATCCCTGAGGTCAGCCACGTGCCACAGGGCATGGAGGGTAAGGGCGCCGAGCTGTTTGCCCGCCGGCAGAGCCGCATGGACCGCTATGTGGTGGACAACAGTGGCTGGCAGCCCACGGCGCAGCCCACGGCGCAGCCCACGGCGCAGCCCCGCGCACCCTCACCCACACCCTCTCTTCCAGCACACTGGAAGTACTCGCCCAACATCCGTGCGCCCCCCCCGATCAGCTACAATCCCCTGCTCTCACCATCCTGCCCGCCAGGGGCGCAGCGTGGTAAGGCAGCCGAAGTCTCACGGGGAGGTCGCAGGGGAGCCCAGCAGAAGGAGGGGATTCCAGCTTTGGATTTCATGAGGAGGCAGCCCTACCAGCTGAACCCCGCCATGTTTAGCTTCTCCGGTGTCGGCCCCCATCCAAAAGCCCATCAGCTGCAGGAGCAGCACCGCAGCGACCACATCACAGGCAGCACCTTGAGCGCCCCACGGCAGATTCCTGTCAGATCAGTGGGCGTCCGTGAGATCCGCCGCTTTTCCACGCCCACACCCATGTCGGCACCTGCCTCACTGACGCCCACCGTGATTGCCCCCAGGGCTGCCACCACACTGGGGGAACCCCTGAGGCGCCCTGACGTCACCTCCCCCACCCTCACCGCAGAGTCACCACCGTCACACCCTACCGGAGCTCTCCCCGAGCTGCCCAAAATATCCAGTGTACCCGTCCATAGCCGGATCCGCGTTTCCGGCCCTGTCCCCTTTCCGGGTCCCGCCAGCACGGGCCTCCAAGTATCAAAGCTGTTCCTCAGTGCCCCTGAGCTCAGGCCCCTGCGGTCAACTGCCTTTCAGGCCCCCAAGCCTCGGTTTGTGGCTTCCAGGAAAGGGGCCCAGATCGGCATGTGGAGGCCTGGCGGCATGCACTCCTGAGGGGTCCCCTCTCCCCTACTCTTGCAGTGTCACCATTGGTTACCACTCGAACCCGCAGCCGTATGTCAGTCAGATGGTTGTGGAATGCAGGTCAGTCAGCGGTTGCAAACAATTTTAAGTGGTCCTCATTTAGGAGTAAGGCAGAAAGGGAAACCTTTAAGACTGACAACAACATATGATGAAATCATGTAAACATGGATTAACATGATTTACCACTAAGGAATACCTTCAAAGATACATTTTTACATTTTATCTCGCATTAAAAAGAATAATTTAAACCTGGTTGTTAGCTAGCCTTCTCTTCTGTAGTCTACAGACGCTGATAGAAATTGGGTTGTGTGACCTTTGACACTGACAGTAAAAGGGTAGAGAGAATATACTTATTAAAATATAACTTGGCCTGCCATGTGCAATACTGAAATAGCAGTGATGGGACAAATAAGGCTGCAAAACCTGTGGTGGGTGGGAGAATCCAGCATTGACTAATA
>JAACJT020000052.1:14582297-14610220 GCA_009936485.2 Gymnarchus niloticus | reverse complement strand
GTTCTGGATACTCCCACACACCAGGGGTTTTGAAGCCTCATTTAGGACCAGCATTGACTAGTAGTTCTGGATACTCCCACACACCAGGGGTTTTGAAGCCTCATTTAGGACCAGCATTGACTAGTAGTTCTGGATACTCCTACACACCAGGGGTTTTGAAGCCTCACTAAGCACCAGCATTGACTAGTAGTTCTGGATGCTCCCAACCACCAGGGGTTTTGAAGCCTCATTTGCCCCATCACTATGAAATTCTTCTAACTCCTTGTATATTATTTTAGCCCCTACAAAAATGTCCTAAAGTCCAACAAACGACCTGATTTTTATTTTTTTCATGCCATATTTATCTGTTCATCAGACACTTTAATTCAAATTGACTTGTATATCCATTCAGACCTAAACAAACATTGGATATATATTCAGTACTGCACATCTTGCTCCATAGGACATTATTGTATTGGGTTATTTGTCTGTTCTGGTCCTATTCGTGATTCAGGAAGGGTTCTGTTGTCCCTGCCCGAGATACCATTTTCAGGCTGGTGCAGAGATTTGTGTGCTGTGTTGGTGTGATGTTGGATTTTGCTGAAATACATTCATGATGTGTTTTTTATCACCAGGGCAACGGCAGCGGAAACCTCAAAAAAAAAAAAAAAACAAAAAAAAAACACTAATAAGGATAAATTCAGGTCAGATACATCCTGCGAAACCTGAAGTGAAGTATTGTTTACAAAATTTGAAATGTGACTTTACTGCAGATACTCACCAAATAATAGTAAATCAAATCCTTCCTTCTATTAAGGGCGAGCCCCAAGGTGATCTTCAGGAGTGAGTGAGTGAGTGAGTGAGTGAAGGTGGGTCTGTGACCTGTTAGAACATACAGACATCCACGAGGTGACGGCATGTGACCTGGAGGACACTCAGGCCCAGGTTCTGAGTGATGGCAGCTCCCGATAGACTGACGAATCCTCATAGACTCGTGGACAGTGGACCTCTGAAGCTCAAAAAGGAACTTTGAGATTAGAGTGGAACCAAGACTCCTGGCTCTCTATCACACAGTGGGAGTGTAACACCGTTGTGCCCGTTTGGTGGGTGTGGCTAATAAGTGTGTGTGGAGATTGGTGGGTGAGAGCTGGACAATGTGGACTCAGTCGTCACATTCACCCCAGTCCTTAACCCTCCTTTGCACCTTGACCCGGCAGTGGTCCAGCCTTCTTGTCCGTGATTGAATGGTTTGACAGATACTGTGGCTCATGGGTGTGGATGGGAAATCAGATCTTCTGAGGACCCAGCTTGCATCAGTAGCTTTGATGCTGAGAGAGTACTGACTGTGGACTGCTATCACTGGGATTGGGGCCCATTCCAGAAGGCGGGCTTAACAAATACTATAGTCAAACCTGAATTCTGATTGGAGAAATTTGGGGAGATTAGGTGAAGCGACAAATCCTGAAGTTGGACTTTCATTTTTCTCTAACAAGAATTCAGGTTTAACTAAAGGATTTTCTAGGCCCCCTTTCTGGAATGGACCCCTGGTGTTTGGTGTTTATATCATGGCTCATGTTGTGTTGACTGTATTTTCTAGGTTACTAGGATGTTCGGTATGCTTTTACTTTATGTAAATTTGGTAAGGCAATGCAACGGTAAGGCACCAGTGCTGGAGTGTGTAACGAAAGGTGAGGTGCTAAAGAATCGGCAACCGCCGACAAGAATGAAAGTCTTCGTTGTTAGAGGAACAGGGGAAAATTGTCAATATCCCCATTTTTTCTCCTTTGTGAATCTTGTTGTTGTGGGGTGTACCATTCTCTAAAGAGGGCAGGAGGATGTGCTTCTTGTGCCACTTAACTTGAACTGACCATTCACTTCCGACGACGTGTGAGGGATTCCCATGGATTTGGGAGGTACTGAGAAAGTGACTGAGAAAGGAAGGGTTCCGAGGCCTAACTGTGGAAGGAGTATCCAGTGGGTAGGTGAACAGGCACAGAACCACCTGGCACTGGTGTCTCGCTGCCTAGATTTAGTGAAGCTTACATATAAAACAGGTACTGTCTTACGTCAGGTCCTTCGACTTCTGCTTTGATAAATCATAGACAACATGTAACAGTAAAGCTCAAAAACAGAAGATGTTAGTGTGAACTTATAGCTTTCAGCTATGCGATGCAGGCTCAATAGTGGTTCTACTTGGCAAACTAAGTTTTTCAGCAATAAAAACAGTTCTAAAAAGTCTGCTATCCTGTCTGTTTGTGGTTTTTATTTGTCCACTTTTGTTCTCACACGGAAGGCGTTTTCACCTCGACTTTGACTATTCTCAGGTCACGGTCATTGCTGGTATCAGCTTACAGATGTTCTGCTTTCCCTTTCTTTCTCTGCTCTGCCAAAAGGTCTCCACACCAGGGCTCTGGTTTTCAGGCTTCAGTTTGACAGGGAACAGTCTCCACAGCACAATACAGGCCATCAGCTAAGTTTAACAGCTGATGCCTGGAAGATCAATGTATGACTCCACAGTGCCACCTATAGGTGTAATTGGGATGCAGAACGTTTCAACAGGCTGAGTTAGGAACTTAAAAATAGCCACATCCTACCTCACAGGGAAAAGACGTAAAGTAAATCTATCCGAAAGCTGTTCCAACCATTTTCTAATCTGTTTTTCCTTTAACGCTATCAGTTGCATGCATGTTGCGGCACAATTTGTTTTTTCAGTCCTTAAGTTGTAAACCCTCTGACTGTTCCACTCTGGCAGAGACTGACTGCTATCTGACAAACTTTATCCAAATTCCTGACATGCAGATGCACAGCTACAAGCTCATCTGAATAGTCAGTATTGAATTACCCATTTTAAACAAATTAGGTTTGCATGACTGCCTTTTCACCACAGAGAATGGAAAAAGTATCTTTTTATGGTATAGTAATCAGAGAAAAAAATGATGTATATGTGCATACACACATACATATATATTTGTGCATTTTAATTTTAGTATTTATTGTTTAATTAAAGCCACAGTAAAGTAAAATAATATGGTAATATAACATTTATTTATAAGATGTAATATTTCAATTATACATAATTTTAAGTAAAAGCTCTGCTTTATTTTAATATCCAGTGTGGTGCATGCAGCTATCAAAACCAAGCTGAAGACCACTGTTATTACCCACAGGCAGCGCAGTTCTCAACATTCACCAGATGATGGCACTCAGACCTTACTACTAAAGTCAAAACTGCAACGCAAAACTGACAGGGGGGGTAAACCCAGTCACATATCCAAATTTAGCATCATCCGCTTCAATGTACTGTATTCTTTGTTTAAATAAAGAGTGATCGTGATCTATAAAAAGTATTTAAACTTAGCTCATGATCTTAGAACACTGTCATAACTGTATGCACTTTCGTCTCTGATAACCAAGAACTTTTATTAGTGATGGGACAAATGAGGCTTCAAAACCCCTGGGGGGTGGGAGTATCCCGAACTAACCAATCAATGCTGGTGCTAAATGGGGCTTCAAAACTCATGGTGAGTAAGAGTATCCTGAACAATAAATCAATTCTGGAAACAGCATTGATTTTGATGTCTCATTTGTCCCATCACTACCATTCATCTTGAAGGTTTAAAAGACCCTCGGATACTTATACGCTGAAGCAGATGGATCAGGCCACGCAACCATTTTTGCAGTGTAAATTCTGGAAGCTGTTTAGTCCCCCCTAGTGGCAAGCAGAGTGACTGCATACAGTGTGGTCAATTTTCTATTGACACCTTCCAGCCTCAGCACTCCCTCCTCCTATATTTAGCATTGTTTATGTGGAGACATTTGCAGGGCTTTCAAAAGTTCGGCTTGTACAGTAGTAGAGTACAAAATTGCCACAGGCTTCAGGAACCAGAGCCACCACTGCGGAATGAGGGTTCTGGTGCGCAGCTCAACTTGGTGGAGAAACGGAGAAAGTAGCCATGATTCTGACGGCACACATGGAGGAGGAGGAGGAGGAGGAGGAGATTCTGCTAGGTGTTCATACCCTTAGAAAGAAGACAGTGGAAGTTTTTATTTTCTATCCAGTGTGAGATTGTGATGATTTCATAGTGACTCATGCTCTTTTTCCCACCATTTCACATCTGTACACCTCCAGAAACTGCAGCGTACCCCACAGCTCCTCCGCTTTAATCCTCGGGGTAGGTATGGTTGGCATCAGGAGGTTCCCAAAGCTTTGACACCGAATCAGATTATTTGTGGTGATGGCCAGTGTTGCATTTCATCTCTGTGTTATTATTGATGTAGAGCAAACAGCTTTGAACACAGTTTAGGTTCTGCCCATCTGGAGTAGAGCATAATAAGCAGATGGGCCCTGGCAGAGTGGCCGACTGACCTCCGCCCCCAAGCCCTACCCCAGCACCCTGATTTCCAGGGTTGGACGTGCCCCTGATCTGAGATTCGCGGGTGGACTCTGATCAGATGACCCATGATGAGTCAGCCCAGCAGGCATCGACTTGCAGCACTGGCTCTGGGTATTCTCCCAGCATGCCCAGCAAATCTGGAGAATGCCCCACGGTGTGATTCGGACTGCCCTGCCTGGCCCCCACCACACCCTTCCTAAATGAAAGGGTGCAAATCCACACCAAAGTTTGCTAATTGATGAAGCCCAGCCAGACGGGGCAAATCAATTATCTGTAATTCTGCCTGCAGCTCTGGGGGGGTCTATCTGATGTCCCCCCCCCAGACTCATCTCTCCTAAGTTCTATATATAGATCGGTAAAGCATCTGCATGAAACTCGGAGTCCTCTGATAGCCCTGCACTCTGCATCAGCGCTTTGACCCGAGCGGAACAGAACGCCCCCCGACGAGTTGCCGTCGGAAACCTGCCTGCATTTCGTGTGCCCTGGGATGTAGAGGAACCCCGGTTTTCAGAGCAGAGACACTGGAATACGTGCGGTCAAGAGGAGAGCCCCACTGCCCCGGACGCTAACCGCTTCTGCTTAAGCCTCCACGAGTTCAGGTGAGCAGGTCACCACTGTAGTCCTCCTTCATAGTGGTCACCGTGGCAGCACCGCATGATCTCATGCTGCACGCCGTGAGAAGCTGCATGTCACCATCTAATGCACGGCTAATGTCCTGTGGCTAAGGCCAGCTCGGGGGTCCTTCTCTAAAGCCAAAAGCTTTCGGATTTATGAGCGTCATGAGCAAAGGGACATTTCCCTCTCTGCGGGACGTGCCTTCCGTAAATTGGTCTAAGTTCAGGCACGTTGATTTTTTTCATCAAGCCCTCAGCGTCTCCAAATGCTGGCTGATCCTGAGAATTTGCTGACCGCCGCTCTCAGCTGACTGCTTCAAGCTTCAGATTTATATGGCCTGCTAAACCAGGAATACCGACAGGAGTAACCCGAGCTCCGAGCCCCGGGGTGATGGTTTTACAGGGCACCTCACTCCTAATGCCAGGGCACCCTGGATCCGGCTCTTCTCCATCGGATACTCCCAGGGTGCAGACCAGCAATGTTCTTGCGGAGCTTGCCTTGTGTGTATATGCATGCATTTGTTGTTAGGGGTGTTTTACCTTCACTGTATATCTGCAGCACCCACCGGTCCATCTGGTTTGTCGAAAAAGGTCTTGCTCCAAAATGGCGCTTAAAAATAGCTTGTGAAGATAGAGTTACAGCCTTGCCGATGAAGTGCGATCTTCACGGTGTCCTTAAAGAAACTGGCCAAGTACCAGACTGTCAGGCCTGTGGGGAGGGGGTCAGAACAAATGTTCACAATGCACCTCTTTAAAGACAAAGCGCAGGAAAGCCTTGGGGTGGTACGGACGGAGAACTTGGGGTACGTTTCCATTCCAGTGTCATCTCACTACCTCCACTAACTCGGAGAACTTCACTTTCTTTCCCTTTGTGTACCAAGCCAGACGGGGGTCCACAGAGAAGCCCAGATCTCTGTTCTCAACAAGGAAAGAAGTCAGCAGGGAAAAAAAGACTCGGAAAATTGTGGTTACCACCCTTGCTGTCTAACAGCCTATCAACTGCCATCGCATCCATGTTATCATGAAGTTCAAGCAGCCTATGCTCTTAGCTCACACTGGAATGTGCCAGCGGAGCAGGCCAATCAGAGAAAGCCATCAATTACCTACACCCTAAATGCGGGCAACATTTGAGATTTGGTGTGAAACACTGCCGGGTCAGTGAAAGGTACACTCTCTGTATATGTAGGCTATAAGATCATTTTTAACCAGCCAACTAGGCTAAAAACTACCACTTAGTGTAGTACACCCCGGCTATGCTCTGTCAGCTCCCTTATGACTGAACTAAACATTCCCAACCGTGAGTCATTTCATTTAATTTCAGGCCATGCTCACTGGTGTTGTCATTGAGGCACAAAATTATACTGCGTGTGTCAAATTTTCTTACCATTAATTAACAACGTAGAAGGCTCCAATTTGCTTCCCCTTTCCCCAGTTGGCATATCTAATACGTAACGAGTTCTCGCATGGATAGATGAGCCCTATCTGCAGCGTTCTGTCTGTTGGTTGGTGGTCAGTGACGTAAGCACAGTGATTCCTATGGGCCACAGGAGGGACCCACCTTGTCATAGTTGCCCTCATGCTGCTCCTCTTACTGGTCCATTTCTCTTTGGCCTCCTTCCCATTAGAAACTATGCCCCTCTCTGGGACACCCGGCCCCAGCAAAAGGAAAAAGTCCTCCAGGATGATCACGGACTTCTCCCACATCACACAGGAAGGTAAGAGAAATGGCCGCCACAACCCTGACCAATCACAGCACATACACTGATAATCTTGCTCTTACAAACCTCCAAGGACATCCGTCTTATGGACTGACTCGAGAATGGTCTTGAGTGAAACCTTCCACCAACCTCACTATCCTGAGCCGGACCCAACCCCGAAAGCGACCACACCTCACCTAGGTGACCTGCTCCCAAATCCTCCGGCCTTTCTTGTTCGGGAGCATGCATGTCGTATGCGGTAACGGGTGGTTTGGAATGCCGATGCGCCTCCCTGTGACTCACGCGATTCATCACTCACAGTACTCTCGGACGGCCGCTCCCAGGGGTGGACGCTACAGCCCCAAAACACAGCGGCAACACCCAGCTCGGATTCGGTGGAGTTTCGACAAACTGGTCTTGACAGCCAGAGGCACCCCACTGATTCAAAACTTGTGAATCTTCCTGCTGTGACATTTTAGTGCTTATAAATGGTGGGGCATGGCAACAATCCCAATATCGTAAATAATGCTTGGATGTAAATTCAAACCTCAGCCAATGGGAGTGCTGTGATCAGACATAGCTTGAATGCCATCATATCCACCATAAGTGTATAATGTATAGAGCCCATACCATCTGGCACATTTTTGAAAATTAATTATAAATTTAGTAGCAAGTATTAATCACGAACAGCAGGACAGTTTCAGCCATTGTGTTTTGAGAACATGTTAGCAATGGCTGCTTAAACTTGAGACAATGTGCAACTTGTCTCTGGGCTCTTCTGTCTTCCCTCAAAAATCTGATGAATAATATATTTGTTTAGACACTGCTGGTTTTTCTTCTGGGATGAACGGCACCTTAACATAAGGGTGGAGGCAACACGAAGCAATTAATGTAAAAACAGATATAAAAATCCACATAGAGTTTAACAACCTCTTCTGTAAAATCTGTAACGACATATACACAAACATAAGCCACTCAAGCCCAGACATTATGGGTGCTGTAAGGCTGTCGTAGATTAACTAGTAAGATGCCCATGAAGGAGGTCATTAATGCAGTAAAGAGACTCCATAATGATAAACGAGCGGAGGATCAAGGGATTAAAAAGCCAGTTCACAGTTACAGTCCACACCAGCACCCACTTTACCTGGGGGCTGGAAGACATGATCAGCTGTGAAGGGGTATGAAATGGGGGAAAAGGGCAGCAAAAGACAGCATCTTAGCCTGAAATGCCCAGCACAGTGTGCTATTATCCTAGGTCACACTGGATAACAGTGTCTAGCAGCTAAGCGTAAACGATAATTAGCCTTAATCCTCAGGGAAAAAGAAAACAAGTGCCCCATGGGAGTCTAGATGACAGCTCCAAAGCCTCAGTCTACTTCAAGATTTGGGAAGGTTTCCTGCCTGTAAAACACGTGTGTGTGTGGTGGGGGGGGGGGGGCTATGTGATCATGGTGGTGTGTGCCAGTGTGGCTCTCGGTGAACCCGTGCTACCCAGCATGCACTAGGACTTTATCTCGCTCTCCTGGTTCTCAGCTGGGTGTTAGAGTTAAAACAGGGGGAGCGTGATACAGGATTTCACCGAGAGCTGAATTCACACTAATTGATTAGAGTGGGGTGTAAACTGAGTCCCCATAGAAACCAAACCAACAGATTGCCCACCTTTTGTCCTCATCTGACACCCTCTTTGCACCTGTCCCCTTCCAGAGCACAGGCTCCAGTCATGTATGTTTAATCACGTGGCACAGACAGTATTATATCACTGCTCATCATACAGAAATAACTTCACTGATATATAGGAGCGACAGTCACAAGTTCCACTGTATGGGTATGAGGGTATACCTGTGCCCTGATAGCTCCTAAAAAGGAAGCTTGGATACTCATTAATGTCTCCCAAACTACTCCTGGAGATATGTGAAAAAAATCCAGGATAAAACAAGTGATCCCAAAACTGTGACACAGTGGTGGCACTTGTCCCCAAGCTGTAGATGCGTGTCACCCCATTTCTGCCTGAAATCCTGGAGAAGAGAAGCATGCTGATGCATATAAATAAATGCTCGCACCTTCCAGAAACCGCCTGAGTTGGTGCGGGATACTTTTAACAGGAGTGAGCCTTGTAGTGCCACTCCAGCCAACTAGCATTTGTGGGCCGACAGGCTGGTAGCTGAAAAGACGAGAAAGAACAAGGACCTGGCTGAACTCCTGCTGTCGGCAACAGATGGGATCGTTTTTATGAATAAAAAGCAAGTACAAAACGTAAGGCACTTAGTATCTCAGAGCCAGATCAGACTAAAACAACAGCAGGCCTCATGGGAGCAAAAACTATCCTACAAAATAGACAAGCACCCGTGTAGACAGCAGAGGAGGATGTTTGCTCTAAGGCACTTAACCATCTGTCACTAGTTTCAAAGCCCCAACCTGCATTCTGAGACCCCTCTGCCCCTCCCCCTAACAGAATGTGAATCTGAGCCTGAAGTCTCCACATTAGACTTGGGGAAGAAGATCAGAGCCCCCAAAGACATCATGCTGGAGGAGCTGTCCCTGCTGAAGAACAAGGGCTCCAAGATGTTCAAGATGAGGCAGCAGCGTGTGGAGAAGTTTGTGTATGAGAACAACCCAGACCTTTTCAGCAGCGAGTCCATGGTGAGGCCACAGTGAGCCTTTGGGGGAAAGCGCTGCATTTGAGTTCACTCGATGGCCTGCAGATGCCAGCTGATGCTGTGCAAATGTGGTCACGTGGGGGGTGTAGGTTACTCCCTTTGACATAGCCTTGGATCTCATGTTTATGAAAAGGGATGTTTCAGAAAGACATTTGCATCTCGATACATGAAACGTGCTCAGATCCTTCTGCTGTTTTTCTTCTTGATTGTTTTCAGGAGAACTTCCAGAAGCTGGTGCCCACCCTTGGAGGACAGATGATGGATGTGGGTGGTCACATATACGGGCAGACGGTGTGTCATATTGGGAGGCATGGGCGAGCACCTGTGCCTCCACCTAAACCTGGAAGCCTGGCAAAGGGCGCTGTTGTTGGGGGCACAGGAAAGACCACTGGGGTCACTGGTGTCACTTTGGGTGCCGGGGATGCCGGGGGCCTTGCAGGTGGTGCCGGAGGGGAGAGTCTCAAAGGAAAAGGTGCTGGAGGTGACCAGCAGGGTCAGGGTATGTTCAAAAGGGAGCAGCAAATGGGACAACTTGTAGGACAACAAGGACCTCTGGAGTCTCACAGCATTCCATCTGCTGACTCCAGGTGCTGCTGTGGACAAATCCAAGAAGAAATGTGAGGTGATAGTGAAGACATACATGTCACCATGGGAACGGGCTATGAAGGGAGACAAGGAGCTGATGGCCACCATGAAGGTTCAAATGCCTGGACCCATCACTCACAAGGACTTGCCCAAGTACAAGTGCTTCAACAGGTGGGCTTTTCCATGCCAGCTCACACTCTCATCTGTAGGTAATTCTATAGGAGTGCACATAGCAGACGTAGTGTATGTTGAGTTCTGTAGATCAACGTAATATGATGGTGGCATTCTTGCGAACACTGATGCATTGTACTGTGTAAATGAGTTGAAGCGAGTAAGCAAAACAATCTTGTTTATTTTCTTACGCTCTTAGGAGTGCTATGCCCTATGGTGGCTTCGAGAAGGCATCCCAACTCATGACCTTCCAGCTTCCAGAGATCGAAGCGGCTGTGGAGGAGATGGAGCCGACTGTGGTGTTCCACCATGACATCCACTCACGACCCTCCTTCAACCGCACACCCATTGGTTGGGTTGGGAGCGGGGAGGCCGGCCATATCCACGTGGAGCTGGAATCCAGCCCCTTCGACGGAGAGACCGACGATCTGTGAGGGGACCTCGAACCCCTCCCCTGCCCGCTACTGCCCCCTCCCGATGCAGGCAGCACACAGTCAAGGCCCCCATAGTCCCACATCATAAACATACATAGCCCCCTTCCTCTACCACACACATGCATACATTCACACATGCTCACACAGTTATCACGGTAACCAGTAATTCAGGTGGCTTTGGGTACAAGCTGATTGGTTGATCTTAAAACCCTACAAAGTGATTGCCGAGTACCCATGTCTCTCTACATATCAGGTAACTCGACAGTGGGAACTGGGAAAAATAGAGAAACAAACTGAAACCGAAACCCACACACCGAAAAACAAAAGACCTTCTATGTCAAATAATAATAATACAAAACACATCCTGACTTTAGACCTGAAACTTGCAGAGCAAACTAATGCAGATCTCAGCACAAGGTCATCTCTCCTTTCACCTCTTTGCGTATGCGTGCTGTAAGTGCATAGCTCTACTGCTAGTTTTATTTCACTATTCCTCCTATGGCCTAGTCTTGTCTTATTGGCAGGGTTATTTTTCCCACAATGCAACAGACAACGTTTCTAAAGACATTTTAAGTTTCTGCCTCGCCTGCATGTAGATACATCTGGCTACCATGGCTACAAGTATGACCTGTTCCCACCTAGAGTTACCAGAGGTTTACTTGCCTGCTTCCTTCTTTGTAACTAAATCGAAGAAATAAACTGAAAAATTTCTGAGCTATTTCAAAAATCTCTCACCTTTTCTGGCTGGCATACACACTCACACAGCACATAAATGGGAGACTGATTAAAACCTTATGAGGAGGAGATGACTAGTGTTGGCAGACGTCTGGCACAGTCACAATGTGCCCGACACGTCGCATAGTAAACAGCGATGATGTGTTATGTACTCTGGAACTTTCTCACAGGCATTTTTACGCTGAATGGAACGTGATTACCCTGAGGCATTCATTAGAGAGCAGGATTCCCAAATCCATTAGAGTTTCTGACACCACCTGCATGGGAGGAGAAGGCAGGTTTCAGGACTGGTCATGCCAGAATGCTGGCTATACCTCCCACCCAAGGGAACCTGGGCTCAGGTGGGAGTCACATAGACGCATGCTGAGACGCCCTCACCATGACCCTGCTACCACACACAGTCAGGCCCTCCTCAGTTGTCCACGCTGTCCAGTACTGCATCTTTGGGCACTGCGCTCTCTTCTAAGAGAGAATGAGAAGGTGAGAACCTGGCCTGACTAAACTGTGAATTTTCAGTGGGCATTTCCAGGGGAAAACTGTTCTACTGCCCAAGTGGGAGGGAGTCTGTCATGACCCAGAAATGAGGACCAAAGAACAACCCAAGCTGAACAATCTGTGATGCTGCTGAAATGGCTGTCAGTGGGGAGCATCCTGCTTTTGGCTTGTCCCACTCGACTGAACAGTGACCCTCCACAGCTTACAGCCTGTGACCCCAAGGGAGCCATTGAGGCAGCACCTACTGCTACCGTGACTTTAAATGATGCACTCTGTACACAGCAGGCCGCTACAGGTCTTCTTTTCTGTAATATGACCGTTTAAAAGGCTGTGGTGTTAATGTTGAGACTCTCAGTGGGTCCCCAAATAGTAAACGTACATGTACACCTTATATTAGACCTTTTGATGACCTCAATGACATCTAGTTTTCATCATGAGGTGAGTGCTTTCTAGTGAAGGATCTTTCTCCATGGTCCAGAGAATGTCCAGATCTGTAAGACGATAAAGTAAATAATCTGCTTTAAGTCTGTATAATTATGTCATGGCATCGCCACTCCTTCTCTCTCTCTGTCTCTCTTTCCCGGCATTATGTCCTGTGCTAACTCAGGGTTCTCTATCATAACCAGTCTCACAATCCTTTCTTCTCCTTTCACCCTTTCGCTTGTACCCTAACAATTGACACATCATCAGGCAACATTACTCATAGTTGGAACTTAAAATTAATAGCTTTGAAATTCACCGTTTACATGTCTTTTACTTTAAATATGCTCAGCAATACAACAAATGTATCTCTCGAACGGACAACCTGCTCATTAGCACATCACCTGCTGGAGCGATCTCACTTCAGCCTCGTGTCCGTGTAAACGTTACTGTGCTCTCTGATAAGATTAAAAAATTAACTGATCAAAACAGGTGGCTGACAGAACTCAGCTCCTATAAGTGTGAGCCAAATATGCAATGTGACTGTATAATAATGAAAAATAGCAGGAATTAAAGGGGCCATTACTAAAACGTAGCATGATATGTATTTATATGATACATTTACATCTTACTGAAGAGTACTTATATAATTAACTTGATTATAAAATACTTATTGGAGAGCATGAATCTTATCTCTGCTCACCCTCCCCGTGGAGAGACAGGGCGGAAGTTAAGGTGGTTGGGGCCCCCTCAGGGCAGCACGCGCCTGCGGTTATTTGTGAAAATATCAAAACAAAATTAATCGGAATCTGTACCCAGATATTTGCGTAATTATATTTCTAGCGGCGCTGTTTAACATGTTAACTGTGCAATAACAGAGAGAGAAGTGCCGCAATAATAAATGTCTTTAAGACTTCGTCCCATACAGAAAAACCCGAGATGTACCTAATAATTTTCGTCTGTCACTTAAAAACAAGAGTACTGTATATTTGAGCTAATTAGATAAGCAGCCGGTATTCTACCTAATAATAACAATATCATGTAATTATAACTGACAAAGAATGTTAACAAGTGTTTATACATTTAAAAGCAAGAAAATCCCTACATTTTTGTCAGGAGGACTGGCTTTCAACGGTCAGTTAAGTCGAAAACACGTTGTAATAATAATGAAAAGGAACGACCGGGCAGCCAGGAGAATTCCAGTAGGATTCTTATAAAATAGACTTGAAGTCTCATTTGGGACCATGTGGAATTGTTTTAAACGTCGACGTCTCGACATCAAAACGGTGTTAAAGATTGCTGTTGAGTCAGCTACAGGATAGGATGATAGAGCCGGCAGAGAAATTTCCCCAATAATGAATTCACCCTCAGCTCTCTGGTCTCCTTAGGTTCATTTGACCGAGTAATTTCAACCCCCGCGCCCCCCCACCTTCATCAAAACATCGCGAGAACTGGTTGTCCTGGCTGCAGCGCTGGGAGATACTGGTGGAGGTAGGGAGGCTGCGATTCTTTAGGGGTCCCTTTGGGTAGGTAGACTGGACTGCATCGGGACACAAACAAGAGGTGAGTACGCAGTCCCTAAACTTGATAAAAAAGAACCAAACTCGTGTTTTTTGGAGGCGCGGGGGCTCTACATCATGACGTTAAATAATACTGGAAAAGTCAAACTTGCCCAGTGCAAATAATTCAATGTCAACGTTAACACGTAAGTGCGCGCGCACCTTGACGCTGGGAGGCTGACTGCGTAGTGATGCCGCGCTCCGCCGCTTCCCAGAGGATGCTGCGCGCTCTCACCGCGCGTTCTCGTTGCGCAGGCTGACGTTTGTCCATCTGACGACGTGCACACGCTTTCATACACAGCGGTGTGTCAGCACCAGGACTGAGGAGGTCTGACGCCGGCGGCCGGTCTCCTGGTTTCGGATGCCGTCGCAGGCTTTTGTACGCATGTGAGTGTCTATAGTTGCGTTCGTACTCTGACTCGCAGCTAGCAGAAGTGTTTTGACTTTTTTTTCTGTCACCAGTCTGAATTTTTGCGCTGAATTTCTCAGGGTGCATTAGTTTGACGAGACTCTATAGGTACACGTCAGTTACGAGAAGCACCTTTAAGAAAGAGCAATGCAAATGTATTTACTTTCGCTGTTTGTCGTGGCATTGCATTATTTTCTCATGTGAGTATGCAGATAAACATGGCAAGGACTTCCCTCGTCAGTGCTTTGGTGAAAACAGATTGGCCTCCATCTGAATGAGAGAGTGAGTGATGTGGCCAAGTAAAGAGACTCGGCGCTGTCAAGAGGCGGCACTTTTCAAACTGCGTACTGCACGATGTTAAAGGCACACCGGAAGCGTATCGCCTGTCGCTGTGAAACTGCTTTTAAAACGCTTAGGTCACTGCTTGTAATTATGTCGTTTACCGTGATGTTCATCGTTGGGACGCTGAAATTAAAATTCATGCGCCAGGACTCGTAGTTGAAATAAGAGTCACAGTAGGATTCGTTGATGCTGTCGGTCTAACGGGTCTCTTGAAGTGGAATGTATTCAGTTACTTTCACGTGTTAACTAGGTGATTTAACAGTTTATATAACTTGTGTGCTCGGGATGTTTGGCGCCACTACAGCAGTAATAGGACTTGTAGTGATGGGACAAATGAGGCTACAAAACCTCATTTGGTGGGTGGGTGTATCCTGAACTAACCAATCAATGCTGGCTGTGAAGGACATTTAAGTTTTGAAGCCTCATTTAGCACCAGCGTTGATTGGTTAGTTCAGGATAGTCCCATCCTCCATGGGTTATGAGCCTTCATTTACTGCCAGAATTGATTGGTTATTTCGGGATACTCCCACCCACAACGGGTTTTGAAGCCTCATTTGTCCCGATACTACACGAAGGAATGTCAGTGGAACTGTCGAGACTGACAGTGCTGTAATATTCAACTGGATTTTATTGTTCTGTTCTGGCAATTACTCAACATGATTGTAAAGCTATTTTAAGTCCCTCCGTGTCAAAGTGGCTCACTGCTGTGAAACCAATGTCAGGATTGTATTGGCTTATTTTCCTGTTTGTGCAGACTTTCATAGAGGCAGCATAAATGGCCCTCTCTGACAGTTGAGGCTAAGTGCCATGTGATGACACAGCAACCAATGCTCCACCCACATTTAAGTACGGTAAGCCTTAACCGCAGTTATTATTGAGAGGAATACTGATTTGCCGCACCTGTCTATTGGTGAACTTGCACAACTCTAAGGTCAGGATGATGAACTGGCTCTCCAAGCTGTGTTTTACTGGGATGCGATTGGAGATAGAAGGGGGGGGGGGGGGTTGTTTTGGGTTTGAAGGATGTCTACAAAAATAGAACTCTATATTGTTAAGCACCCCTCCTCATCTCCTCCAAAAATCTGTCTCCCCCTTTCATCCCCCACCACTCTGTCTCTAGTGTGACTGTGAAAAATGACGGGGCCCTGTATGCATGCCAAATCAGGGCTGTGATTGTCATGGAAAAACCAGGGGTGAATACATTAACATACTGATGGTCTCCTCCAGTGGCATTTTGGCCATCCAGTTCCAAGCTTGTTCCCAGGGACTCTGTGGGGTTTGGGTTTTGAGAGTGGAAGGAATGGGCCCAGACAGGGGATAGAAAGGGGGCAGGCTGGGCTTTGGGGGGGGTTGCATTCTTGAACGCTGCAGGTGGACTGTCTGGATTGTAGCAGAAGGAACGGAACAGCCACTTCAGCTTAATGTTATTCTAAGTTATTGCCCTGGAGGTCACTTAACACCGACGCTGACTGGACTTTGTCTCCAAAGCCTGTTTTTGACCATTCAGAGTTCAAGTTGAGTCCTCTGCAGTTGACTGCTGTAGCGCTTTGGGATCCCACAACCTCCATCTCATGATATATTACCAGTGTTCTCAGAGGACAGCCATCTCCGCTTTCTAATTTTATCAGGGATTATAAGAAATTAGTGCTTTGCTTTCTGTTATTTCCCAGCCTCGTTTGTTAGGTGGGGTAACTCGGATCTATTTCCAGCCTTAATCAAAAAGTTACTCGTATTTCAAAAATCCGTGAGGAAACCCTTGCTCTATTCACTCAGTAGATCCCAGGTCAGTGTTTTCTCAAGTGAGGTGTAAGTGTGGTTAGGTTTTGCTGGCACCTCCGGTGTTTATACCTTAACGGTGATGTCCAAATCCCGGTGAACGGGAGGACTGGTGGCCTGCAATACCACAGTTATGCACTGGCACCAAAGCTAGAAGGCGGTTCACTTCGTAACCAAAAAGAATTTGTTCTCCTTCCTGTGTTCTGCCCCCTGGCTCTGGATAAGCGTCTGTACCAAAATCCCTCTAACGCATCACTGTGCTTCTCTTACTTAAGGAAGCCTCATCCAGACTTTAGAATGGTCTCGTCCCCAAGATCTGGAAAAGCCTTGACACCGTAAATCTGGGTCCAGAGGCAGGGGGACAGCAGCAACCGTCACTGGCAGTACACCTAGTCCTTTAATATGGCGTCTCATCGGGGGCGGTGGGTCTGGTAATATGGTAACCTCTGACCTCTTCATTGTCCATCGCATCTATTTTGGGTGGAACGTGACCCAGTTTTGGGAAACAAAAAAAAAAAGTCAGGCGTAGGTGAAATATGAAAGGTGGAGGAAAGGAGAGAGATGGTGATGTATGGTGCTCCTGAGGATCAGCAGGGATGGGCTTTGGACACAGAGGCGCCTTGGTGTTGGGCTTGAGAGACACTGGGATGGACTGACCTGGGTTACTGTGCTGATATAAAGCTTTGATTCCCCAAATCACCGATGTGTTGTAAACAACTTGGAGGCTTAAAGAAACAGCAGAAAGCATACATCTTTGTATTTTGCTTTTTTCCAGTGCGGGAAAAAGGGTGCGGCAGGCGTTATGCTAATGCCGGCTGTGTGTACCGCCACTCCGTGGGTGGGGAAATAGCCCATGCTGGAAAGATGGCTTCCTGAGTCAGGGATCATGCTGGGCTCGGTTCACTCGCTGGGGAGAAAGGTCACGGATAACTCCAGCCCTGTTGGCCTTGACTGGTCCAGAACCCAGCACTGGGAAAACTTAGATTAGAGACTGACTCCCACAGGTTTAGCAGGATATCTCACATTCAGTTTGTTAAAATCACACTTGGGAGGAGAAGGGAGGGCACAATGTGACCTCCTTGTCTGTGAGAGATTAGCCACAATAGCAGATCTGCAGCCTGAGCAAATTACCTTTTATGGAGCCCGGAGGGAGTAGAGTACTTCATGCTAACGCCAGCTATCTAACTCCCATCCGTTAGATAAGAGTTATAAACGTTAAAAATATTCATTCCTGTCCCTTTCAGAGGAGTGAAGCTCTGTGTGTAGCTGGAGAGACTGGGAATCCAGCTGACGCTGTATGCCGGAGAAGTCGCTGGCAGCACCCCCTGGCACTGCTTGGATCTGTCGGTGCGGTAACTGACGTCACGGCGACGTCTGCCCCCCCGTCCTGTTTCGTTTTGCTGATGGCAAGCAACCGCGTGCTTCGATTCAGCTGTGGCCCTTGGCACTGGAACGGCCCATGGTGGGGGTGGGGGGTGCAGAGAGGAAGCCGGTCTGATTAATCGAGTCGTTCCAAGAACAGGGACAGGCTCGGGTCGTGACCGCCCACGGAGCTAGCCCCTTGTTCAGCTTCAGCTGCTTACATCATGACTTCTCTGCATTGTCCGTAGATGAGACCGTCTAGACTCACCGTGAGCTTTCATTCGTCGCCCTTTAATCGGTGGGGGTGGGAGAGGAGGTTTATTTATTTTTTTTTTTTATATTCTTATTAAAGATTTACCTCTGTGATGATCCTGTGAAAAAGAACCACCATCGTCAGGTGGATTGCATAAAGGCCTCGACGTCTCCTAGCCCTGTCCGTGATTTATTGTTTGTGTGAAAATGTGCATGCTTTTATTTGTCTCCGATGCAGACCGAACATATTGGAATGCTTCTCTCAGCCTGAGATCAAATGCCCTTTTGATTCATTCGCTGGTCAAAATATATTACATGATCACAGAATATTTTAATGTTACATTTTCATAATTTATTTTGGTTTTGGACACACAGTTGTCGTTCACATTTAGTCTGTTTTCATAGGCTACTTAACTAAAGGATTGAGTTTAAGTATCCATCCCGTCGATACACTTAAAGCGCTCTACATCTGCCATCCTTCTCTGCTACACTCCACAACCCCACACTACAGCCTCTCACATCCGTATTTTTCAAAAATAAAATATTTCAGTTTGTCCTCTAACACCCACTGCATTCAGAGCTGGTGATCTCTTGTAAAACATGTCAGACCCTTTGCCTTTTAAGTTCTTTCGGATCGTCGGAAATATGATTCGAGATTATTGAAATATGTGTGCCTTCTAGTTTTACGTATCAAAGAATGCAATAAACCAAATCGTGTGCACTTTGATTACACCTGGTAGCATCCTAAAAACGATCGCATAACATATTACGGTTACCATATGACATAGAATTTAGAATGAGGATGTAAAAGTGAGTGTCAAATGTAGCGGCACTGGGCTTGACGGCTCTGAAACTTCTGTACCCGGGCAGTCAAACAGTTCTGACAGCTGAAGATGTTTTAATGATGCTCTTCTGAAAATATCAGCGTGGGTGATCATGAAGCTGTTTACCCGCAGGGTGGGGTGTTGGACATGCACAGGGAAGACACGAAGGGCTGGCTTCTAAAATTAAAGTGCAGGCTGGAGCAGACTGATGTTCTGCTCTCTGAGCATGCTGCGGAGGTGTGTGTCATCAGGGGAAGTCCTCACAGACCGTCTTGTCCAAGTTTCACTTTGATCGACCGTCCTCCCCACCCAAATCCATTTCCCTCGAAGTTCACCCCACCCTGATTAACACCTGTTGGCCTCCATTGGAGTTTGGTCAGCCCACGAAGATAACGGTCACCCCCCGTGAAGGCCTGCAGTGTGATCCGTGGGGCAGCGAGTGGAATTCCATTATAAAGCTGGCGCTCCCACAGGAAGGGAACAGCGATATGGACTAGTCATGCTTTCCTGAAATCCAACAGCAAAAACATCTCCTACTGACTGAGAGGCAGTGTCCTCTGGATACCAGAGGTATTTGTGACAATTTTCAGACCTGCTAGGAAGTGATTATTTAAATGTAAATACTGCGTACATTTTAAAATCCACCCTTAGTGGCCCCCACAGTCACCCCACAGGCCCTAGTCACCCTGGTAGACCGCCTAGGCCCCCGATACTCTGTGTCTTCATGGGGGCGTCGTCAGGCCGCCTCGGGGATGGCGAAGCATGGCAAGCAGGATGCCGATGTGTCAGGGGTACGAGCACAGGGTGCCTTAGCAGTCAGAGATCGAAGGGGTGTATGTTTGAGGAGAAGCTGGAGCCTGTTTTGATTTGGGCCTCGTTGGATGTCACATACCCACATCCATGTTTACATATCACTATTCTAACCCCCCCCCAACCACACTCCCACGTTCTTCTGTGGTAGCACAGTGATGTGACAGCTCAGATAATGAGCGTGTTTTTATTGGGAGATGATTAAAACTCGCACATTGTGAACGGTAACCTTGGTTGCATTTGCTGTGTGAATTCCAAAAAGCGTCTGTACTTGACGAGAAACATGAAGATCGAATGGTGTGTTAAAGGTAGAATCCTGGACGGGAGCGTGCATTTATGAGCATGAAGGCTGCAATCTAGAGTGACTGCGTGATTGTCATTCTGAAACTGGTCCTCCTAACCAATTAGCAGAGGGCGTCTGCTGACGAGCCCATGGTGATGACAATAAGCCCCGTCTCACACGTGTAACCGAGTGAACAGCTCGGCGAGGCTGCGTGTAGTTGGATGTGTTCACTCACTATGCCCGGTGCGACATCACACCCGTCTTGATCTCCAGCCTCCGGATACATCGTGACTCATTAGGGTTTAATTGGGCCATTCTCGAAAACATAGGTGTGTCCACGAGCACTCTTCTGGGACTGAACAAAACTGTTTTTTGTTTTTCTTTTTCCTTTTTAGCCGCTCACTTGAATCAACTAACGAAGGGATAAACTGCAGGGTTTAATCAGGGCAGAAAGCGGAGCTCTCACCTGGCCTCTGAACGTGTCGGTACCCGCTGAGCAGATCCGATCACGTCGCCTGGGCCTCCCTTCTGTCACTCTGGCCACCTTCATTATGTCCGTCTTAAGAAATGTAGTATGTGACAACAACATCGATGGTATAATTTGAAAAAGCGCAAGCTGATTGAGGAGGGAGGAGAACACTTTAATGGGTTCTGCTGGTTTCCGTAACTAACGTCATGATTAACGTTGTAATCCTTGTGTATTTTGTGCTCCTCTCCTCCTCCGCCATCACAGCTGTGTAGCTGCTCCATCACGTGACAGCATCAGACCGCTTGCCATGACCGTCACCGCCGGGTACGGCATATGGGGACGTTTTGCTCAAGTGACACCTAATAAACATCACCCTGAGAGCTGAGGGTTCGCGTCATAAATCTCAGTTGTTGAGAAATGAAAGTCATATGATCACTCGATCACGTGACAGCTGTTCCACTTGCACGATCTGTACCATTCGCTCCAATTTGTGAAGTGGGTGTGAGATGGAGTTTTTTTGCAGGTACCCCACAGACTTTATTGGTGTTGATTTCTGTATATTGACATTTCTCTGGAGACAAAAGAGTGACATCTTGGACAAGCAGACTGTCTGAAGGCAATTAAAATAATATATCTGATTTGGATAAGAATTCGTGGACACAGAGAAGGGTTTATTGTTTGTTTAATTATGCTGTCCTCTGTTAGGTATGCCACAACCCACTGAGCTGACATTGTAGCAGTCTCTACATTCTTGTTGTTATTTGCCCTATGGGCTTACGTGTGAATTGCATGTCATCAAGGCCATCCACTCTATAGTCCTCCAAACATGTATATATTTCTCATGACTCATATTGGCAACTTGTTGCTGTAGCACCCTTGTTTTTCCTCAAGTATAATTTGCATAACATGACAGTTGTGCCTGTCCCTTTAATAGTATAGAAAGACAGTCGGGGGGGGGGGAGTGGCTTCCTCAGGAAACAGGTGTGTGCCGAAAGCGGTGATGTCATTGTTTTAGCCTCACCTGGTGAGAGTTGCGGCTCTCTCTACAGCTGGTGGCTCAGAACTGCGAGCAGCATTAGGCTGCCCACTCCCCGGTCATTACAAACCCGTCTTCCTCGACGTGAGGACCTTCCTGTGGTCTTCAGCTTTGTTCAGAGCTCTTTTCCTCTAACTTTAGTTGTCTGCTTTCTGCTGTCATCTGATTCTGGAGCGGAAGGAATATCAGGTAACGTGTTTTACATATGTGCTTTTCGGAGGATATAAAAATATTTACTCTTTTTTTGTACTGTATAGCAGCATTGTAAGCAGTGTGTTATTTCTTACTATTAAAATGTAAGACTTATGATTGATGTTTTGATTTTAGAGGGCAGTCATTACACAGATCATTGCAGCCATCATCCTGTCACTAGGGTTATGTGGTGTCTATCTTCTAATCATTTGGTGTTACATTTCCATACTTCCTGCTGCCAATAGCCTCTGTGTTCAGAACTGGTCAGTAACTTCTGTAAGTCTGGAGTTAATGGCTTTAGTTAGGTCTTGGCAATATTGACAGCTCCAGGAACAGGAAGTTAAAATTTGCCTGATTTTTTTTGACTGATGTCAAAAGAGAGAAGACACTCGTAGTGATCGGAGCTAGTCCGTCCAGCTGCGTTCCCGCTACGGCGGCAGATGTGTGAGTGGCTCTGGACTCGTGATTTTAGTGTTTATCATAGTCACACGCTCTGATGGGTTGTGTGTTGTCCTGACTGGGTAGGAGGGGGCGGGACTTACGACCAGGACATGGTCATGTGAAACAGAGCTGTTTGTTGAGGCAGGCATCGTACTGTCTGTCCTTTGTGTCAGCATGGTGTGTCAAGGTCTTATTGCGGTTGCACAAGCCTGCCATGGCATGAGGTCATTCTACTGTCTCAGGGCCCATCCTTGGTTCCTCTTTACAAGGAGCCCTGATAATTATGATTGTCACTGCTCAGCCGGTGCTAAAGGCTAACAAACAGCCCACACGCAGCCGGAGCCGGCCATGCGCGCCACTCGGAGCCGGAGCCGGCCATGCGGGCCACACGCAATTGGAGCTGGCCATGTGTGCCATTCGGAAGGGCATCTTTTGCAGGACTATTTTCATATCCACTCAAAACCGTTAGCACTCCTATTTAGGCATTGCATATTAGGGGATTCTTGCAATCTCTAACGGTCACTTTATCGTGCCGTTGATTTCATTAATGTTGGAGTGTGCCACCCTTCTTCTGTTCCAAAACATTTGTCAGATGCTGGTACACACTTAATCACAAATGTCCCCCAAAAGGCCCTGCAGGAAGAAATGATGACTGATCAATATTTAGAACAGCTAATAGAGCCCCTGAGTGATCCATGTGCACAAATCACACATTGCTGTCCTGGGATCTGGCCTGGATCCAGGCTGCTGAGAGCCAAACTGGGGCAGAGCGTGTGCTGGGAGGGACATAGTTAAAATATTATGGCTGTTGCCATCTTCTCACATTTCTTGGGGATGCAGCTCAGATCCTTGCTGCAGGTTCATTTTTTTTTTTTCAACTGCTCCGCAAAATTCTGCTCGATTCTGTTCAGTAATATTCATGACGGTTATTTTTTAATGTTTTTTTTAAACCACCTCAAATCGCTTTTCTTACCATAAACCTGAGCTGGAATAAACGTCCACAGTTCTTTGATAGCTAGTCTTTTTCAGCTGGGTTTCATGAATTGAGCTAGAAAGGTTATAAGAAAAATGAATGGATACGTGAAATCCCTCTGGTTGACTTAGTAATTAAGAAGGGTCCTGATCAGTTGAATGGACCTGCAGTTGTGGTGGCCTTGTCTATAGCCTTTCTTTGTTGTAGCGGAGACCCCTCGTAGATCTGGCTCGAAGGACCAAATGTAGCGGAGACCGCTCTTCGTTCCCGTTCTTCGGGAACCGCTGATAGCTCAAAGGACCGTAAATACAGTGTAGATCACTGTCGGGAACGCTCTCCCGGCGCTGTTCGTACATTTCAGCCGTCCGTACTTCAGGTGGGTCGTCCAGAACACCACTGTTAGGATCCTGGTTGATCTTTATTAAGGTTCAAGCAAATTACACATTCCACGTAAACACTGAACACTAAAGTAAGGCCCTACAAGACTAACTCTTTCAAAGGCCATCCAACAGACCCCCAGGCTATAACCAGACTCTCTCTTTTAGGGCTGAGGTTAACAGACATTTATAATCTTAGGATCTCATCACTAAGGTGATGAGAATACTATAATGACTATGGTTCCACCTATCCTAGGAGACCATTGTTAGTAACATTAAGATTTCTAATACTTAAGAGGGCAAGAGAACACAACATTCTGTCTGAATTCCAGGAAACCGAGAGCCTTTTCTACATTTATTTTATTAACTCAGTATAAAAACAACGTTTCTACATCTGCTAGGTAGATCGCAATTCCATACATGTCCCAGAAGACTGAGTGGGTCTTCGGCTTTGACCACCACCTTTGTTTTAATAAGATAAAAATAGCGCTGTTTTTCTCTGGTGTTTTGGCCCTGGATTCCTCTGCATATGGGATAGTAGAACAGACATTCAGTTGGAGCTGAAAGCGATGTCATTGTAAGTGGGAAGTCCTTTGTATTCAAACATTAGCCTTTGTCTTTTCAGATGAATGGATTATTTGTGAGAAGTGTTCTCACTACCCGTTTTAAACCACTGATTAACAAACTGCTTAATAATGCTTAAAGAGCAAGTTACTTTTTTCTATACTCTATAATGTGTGTGATTCCTTTTCCTTTGCTATAAATATATAGTTTACTGGTCTCAGATCTCTATATTCACTCGTTGTTTTGGTCTCACGCGGCTGTTTGCAGTTCGTTTGTACGTCATTGATGATTTAGCCTCACTGATTGTGACAGACAGGCTTAGCACCGCAGAGCCGGGGGGGTTCGAAACATGCCGCTTGAATTAAGGCTCGTTATCGAAGCCAGTGGTTGTTTCATCACAGTGCTTTTTACGCACGTCGTCGTCTCATTTTTTGATGCCTCCAGAGTTGTACCGTAAATGTTTCTGGAAAAAGAGAGCTGTGATGTGCCCGATGGAGTCGCTGATGATTACACACCGGTCCCGTCCCGCTACCACCCTCCTCCATGTTTGGCTGCACTTAAGGGTTTGAGAATTCTTGGTTTTGCATAATATAAATCATTTCTTGAAAACTTCTACTCGAGATAAGCAGTCTTTAGTAGTTGTGCCCCTGACGAGGGATTTGGAGAGAAGGCTGTGCTTGGAGGAGACAGGCGTGACAGTGACATTTGCTGACTTGCTGGATTTTACTGCTTGTTTGCTTAGCACCTCCCACCTTGTGCTGTTCCAGTTTTCCTCTTGATAAGCTCACTGTCGGTCTCTGTAAAAGTTTTATTAGTTTTTTTTCCCCCCTCGTTGCAGATTGTCCCCTGAAGTTCCCCATCCCCACAATATTTCGATCGTAGCCCTAACAGAATAAAGTTGCAGATAGTTTTATTCGACTGCCAGCATATGAAGCTTAATTGTCGTGTGTGCGGCGCTCAGTGACACTAAGTGCCTATCTGAAGACCTCACTTATGTGAGGATGTGGAGCCAGGGAAGGAGAATCGCTTGGCGGGGGAAGACGTCTTCGCTTTGCTCAGAGCATGAAATCATACGGCCTCTTTTCCCAGACAACCTCCCCATCGCTTTTTAGAATTATGAAAACGTGCTTCTTAGGTGTCCTCGAGTCGTGCAACATAACATAACATAATGGTGCCCTGGGCCGCAGGGGGTACGGGTTCACAAGTCCACCTACAATATTTAATTTTCCTAAAGGCCCCCTAGGCTCATGACTGATTAATAAGCAGGCTGCTGGCACCGTTCCAGGCTGTGGTACAATACGGCACTGTCAGGCGTAAAGGCTGGAGGGACACGGACCCCAGAACGGTTTCCCCCTCGTACACTGCGACGTGAACACCCTCAAACAGCCGTGTTAATGATGCTAACTGACATGTTGTTTGCGGTGCATACAGATGCGTAGGGTAATCATTGTGAGCGCTCATGTATTTCAGCAATAATTCTGCTGACCAACTGTTGCTCAAAGTACACGATGTGTGCAAGATCTCATTTCAGCCTTATTTATCAGCTGTTATGTTCAGGTTTTTTTCCCCCTACCTTTGTTTCTTAATGTGCTTTATTAATTTTTCACGGGAATGAATCGTAGGACAGCAGTTCTTTGCGATAATGACGGTAGCAGCCTCCTTCCCGCAGGTGAGCGAAGGGTTCCCTTTGTCGTGAGCTGTCGTGAATCCTCATTTGACCCATCACTACGATCCGGGGCGTGGATGACGAGTCAGTCAACCGGGTGCGGTCCATTAATTTGCTGGGCCTCAGATGATGCGTGCGGCCTCACAGCGCTTCCCGGCGTCGGTGGTGAGTTATTAATAATTTAAATCAGTTGCATCGGCATTACCTCACTGGACTGTGAATGTGCTCGTCCAACTTTGTTTAACGGTGACTATCAGACCGCTTGATTTTTCTGCTCGTAAACCTTTAATGAAACAGCCTGAACTTCCACACAAGGCAACAATGACATGCAGAGAGCTTACCGAATTATTATCGAATGAATTTTTAAAATAACAATAAAAAGACACCCATGAATAAAAAGACCATTTATTTATTCAAAAAAAAAAATTCAAATGTCGCCAGTTTAAGTTTCACTAATCATTGCCGTAACCGTAACAAAACATAGCACAATGATTTAGATCAGTAAATCCAAAGCAGCCTACAATAAAATGTTTAGACATTCCACAAGCGTCGGCACGTGTAATCCACTTCCGACAGCTGTCACAAAAATTGCAAAAAAAAAAAAACACTACAAATTTCTGAATTCTATTTAAATAAACAGCCAGTCAGGCGTGGCACAGTGCCAAGGTATGCACGGTTAGTCCGCTGGTTAATGAAGAGGGTCAATGTTGCGGTGAGGATATTTTTGACATTTATCCAATAAGAATAAAAACGCTAATAATAACGACAATACATGATATGAAATAGTGTCGCACAAGAATTCAGTGGTTGGGGAGGGGGTCAGTAGGCACGAAAGTGTTGCTTTGAAGTGTAGCCTCCAGTAAGCGCGCTATGACCGCCCCCTCCTCGCCATCCGTCATTGTTCGGGGCCGCAGGTACCGGCGCCTCCTCTCCTCCCAAAGCAGGCATTATTATGGCTTCAGTGCGTCCAGTAATTGGCGTGGGGGTGTTTTGTTCCGGAGCTGGGACGCGAAAGCTGATGCAAACATTTGAAAGCCCAGTAACTTTTCTTAAGGTACAGCCAGGATACGGATACGGATGCTCCTTCCATGAATGAAAGGGTGAGTGAACTTGCTGATCATGTTTAAAAAAAAAAAAAAAAAAAAAAAACTGCAACATTTTAAAACCGATGAGGAAACAGTGCAATTTATTTTTAACTGTGAAAAGTAAGACTGGATATGCCTCATGATTGCAGTTAGCGTAACGCTGGCTAGATACTCAGGAATAGCGAGCCTTAGGGGCGTATTTACTACTCACGCCGAATGAGGTGTAAAATATCAGGTTCCTTCATGCGGAGGAATGGTCTTATAGTGTGTTTTTGGGAGTACCTATTCATGCATTTCAGGGTGAAGTTAAGCATTCCTCCCGGGCAGCGAAGTGTGCTTATTCCTAGCGTATAACGGTGTATGATGAGACGCTGAACTGTAGTTTGCTTTGTTCAAAATGACGAGGTGTGTTTAATGTGCGGGTCATCTGAAATCCGCTGTTCATTCAGCGGACAGCCTCGGCTCGAGTGTTTGCTGGTGTGGGGGACTCCGTTTTACACAGGGAGCAACTGCGAGTCTTCTTCATTGGTGAAAACATTTATTGTCAAATTGGCTAAAGCTTTTCTTCCACCCATTCCAGTTGAACTAGACGGAGTGATTTTACTGGAAAAAGGGAGAAAGACTTGTCTTTGAAATTCTCATCTACCCGCATCTTTATGGTCTGAGAGAGTGTGCAGAATGTGGGCATTTTTCAGTTTTGTGGTCCCTGTTCATGCACTTGCGTCTGTTTCATTTTGGTTTATGTTATGTACTGAATCATATTTTTGCTGTTTGTCTTTCCGTTTTTGGGTGTTTTTTTTTTTTTTTTTTTTTTTGGTAAAGTGTTGTCTCAGTTTTCACTGAGAGCAAGCGTATTCCCCTCTAGCAAGATAGCACAATGACTGATTTACATAAGTAAATATATCCATGGACGTTTAACTCATGTTGCGGAGCTAGGAACTGATCAGTATTACTGTGGACCAGCCGGTATGTGTTTGATAGAAGAATGTGGTAGGACTCGTGGGCAATCAAGTGTAGCTGTTTTGTTCTACATACATAGTCTTGTGAGGCTGATTGCCCATAATTGTGGTGCTCTGGCACTGCCGCATAAATGAACCTGGCTTTCAATCACATTTTCTCCAGCCGACACTGAAAACAGTACCTTTTACAGTTGGTTTTAATTGATAAATTAGGAGTGGACCACAACACAGACCCTCATAATTTTGAGCCATTTGATTTTCTATTATTTTTTTTTTTTTTTTTTTTTTTTTTTTTTTTTTTCATTTTGCGTTCCAGGTTAGGAGCCGTTTTTTATTAAGTTTTTTTTTTTTGTTTTCATTTTA
>JAACJT020000052.1:14522949-14575211 GCA_009936485.2 Gymnarchus niloticus | reverse complement strand
CGTGCGGCGTGGGGGGGGGGGGGGGGGGGGGGGGGGGGGGGGGGGGGGGGGGGGGGGGGTGAGAAACCAGTATCTGGGACTGTAACTGCTGCTGTGGAACGTCAGGACCCCCAGCAACGCTTAGTCAGAACGAGACTCCCCATGTCGCCAGAAGTGAAGGCTGTCAGCACAGGAAGTAGAGTTTGGGAGTCGGGCGGGACGTAGCGCTGGAAAGTATGAAAAGATGGCTGCCGGTCACCGCTGATCCGCAGTGTGAGCCGAGCCTGCGGCTCGTCCTGCTCACCGACCTCCACTCTGAGGTGCTCATCAGCCACCAGAGGAGAAGTAACTCAAGCTTGTATCCTGGGGGACTGGGTTGTTTTTGTTGTGTGCTTGTTCATACGTGTTTCCTTTTGAATTTTGTCATATTATTCTGAGCCCATGTCTCACCAACGACCCCCTAATGCGTTTCGAGGGGCTCCAGGCTGAGACGTCCTTTTGTGTTTCCCACGTCAGATCGGGCCCAAGTGGAAGGACGTGGTGTCGCGTTGCATCAAGGGACACTACCAGCCCCTGCTGCTGCTCTACGCTGACCCTCGGGGGGCACCAGTTTCGGCACACGATGTGCCTGCCCAGCTGGACCTGCACCACCTGACCAGGGCCTGCTACGACAGCGAGGACTCTGGTAAGTTCCGTCTGCCTCGGCACACGCCGCCTTCTAGGTGCCGTGAAGGTGTTTGGTGGCTTGACATGCCGCCGTGGTTTCTGTTGCCAGGCCGCGAGCCCTCCATCTCCAGCGACACGCGCACAGACTCCTCCACCGACAGCTATACCTACAAGCACTCTCAGTCACACCACGAGTCCATGGCCAGTCACTTCTCTTCCGACTCCCAGGGCACTGTGGTCTGCAGCCCAGACAGCGACACGCTGTCCCCTGGCAGCGTTGACGCCCCAGGTACTCCACTAAGCGAGGGCATCATTCAACACCAACATTTGTGCATGCTGTCCTCCCCCTCGCCCCCTTCCTCCACCTGGAAACTGAAATGTGTGAAACCTCTCATTCTCAAGTGCAAGGGATGGACGATGAGACACTGCAGAGACAGATGCCGAGAAAAGGAGGGACTTTGGACAGGAAGGGCGGGACCGGGGACAGGAAAAGGAGCTCTAGTCGGCCACGGCGGGGGGAGGACAGGAGTCGGGCAGCTAAGGCAGACGAGGTGTCCTCTGCAGGATACCACAGTGAGGGTACGCAGTGGGATCCCAAATTGGGTCGCACACATACTCTCAGTCCCTTTAGCTTCCGGTGGGGGTTCATTAGGTTGTGACCCGCATCTTCCCCATCTGTGTGTCCTTTTGCTTGTTAGGGGAGTCTGTCCATCTACATTTGCATTTTCAGCTGTGTTTACGATTGTTGTTCTTCCTGCCTGGTTTCTCATCTGTGCTGCTGAGGCATTTCAGAGTGTCAGTGACAGATTTCCCTATCTGTACCCCCTGCCAGGGGAAACCCTAAAAGAGCAACAGGCCCCCCGCACAGCACCCAAACCCAACTCCAGTCGCCTGCGGGAGTTCAAGGAGACCATGAGTAACATTATCCACAGTCGGCCCCTGTTATCTTCCACGGTGTCTGTGCCGGGGGCCCCCGATCCGAAGACTGGCGGTCAGGACTGGGAGGTCGAGAGCACGAGTAGCGAGTCCAGATGCAGTTCGTCCGGGGGGCGGTACCGGCCGGCCTGGCGTCCTCGGCGGGAGGCCCTCAACATCGACAGTATCTTCAGCCGGGAGCGACGGCGGCAGGCTGGCTACAGTCCACTGGGGGGTGCGCCTCTGACCGAGGACGTGGACGGGGGTGTTGCCGATGCTGCTAGAACGGGAGTGGGACCAGGGACACAGGATTCAGCTCCTCCCCGCGGTCCTGAGATCCAGCCACGGCTGATCCAGCGGATGGAGAGCGGGTACGAGAGCAGCGAGAGGAACAGCAGCAGTCCAGTGAGCTTCAACATGCCCCTAAGTGACAGCTCCACCACCAGCTTGCACAGGTATAGGCAAACTCACCCGGGGGCTGTCAGATAGTTGCCAGGGAGATCCTGGGTAGACTATAACCCCCCCCCCCCCACACACACTCCAGGATTGCTGGTTCCAGCTTGTCCTGGCGCTCCATGCCCAAGTCGAAGAGCAGCACTTCTCTGCCACGGGACCGGAAGTTGGCAACCAGGCAGGGCAGCCACTTGAGCCTGGGTACGAGAGAGTGCGTGGAATATTATTGTCATTGTACTGGTGTATACACCTGTGTGTGTGTGTGTGTGTGTGTGTGTGTGTGTGTGTGTCAGAGATGCCTTGGGATCTTAGATGCGTTTTCATTCGCTACAGTCTGCCCACCCATCTGTGTGGAGCAACTATGAGAGCACTTCCTGGCATTGATGCCCATCGATTTACATAAGGGTGTTTTCCACTCGTGTGTGTTTGTGTTTGCGTGCGCCTTGTGCTCAGGTGTGTACACTGACACCGCTTCTCCGTGCCTGGCCGTCTGACAGCAAGTTACAAAAAAACGTTTCCGTCAAAGAGTGCTGTCGGTTTTTCACCGTATGGTGATCTGCGTGTGCAGGAGGGGAGGGCCGCAGTGAGCTGGATGAGCTGCAGGAGGAGGTCACCCGCCGGGCCAGAGAGCAGGAGCTGCAGCGCAAGCGTGAGAAGGAGAGGGAGGCGGCCATGGGTTTCAACCCCCGACCGAGCAAGTTCATGGACCTCGATGAGCTGCAGAACCAGGGCACAGGTACCGGGGGGTGTTAGAACAGACGCGTGGCCCTGTGCAGGGACCAATTACTGAGAAGGTAAAGATGACAGGGCTATGGCAAATCAGTGTTCCACTGTGTGGAGATTTGGGATGAGCACCTGGACAGTGGGAACAGTGGCCAGTGCGGATTAATCAGCATATTCCTGGTCCAGGAGAGGGGAATTAAATACCTCTTTAATCAGATATGAGTGTGGTAAAACATGGGAAAGCTAAAACCTGGCTTGCCAAACACACACACTGAGCTGGAACATTCTGAGAGCCACCTCGGTTGTGCTGCCTGCAGGAAAGGAGGGCAGCGTGGAGAGGGCTCTGATGGAGGCCGACTCGCTCATGGAGCAGTCCCTACGGTTGGAGCAGGCCGAGGACCTGGCTGCAGCGCTCACTGCGTGCAACGAAGCCATGTGTAAGCGACTCCCCTCTCGCACCACCTCTAGGGCCTTCGTGGACGCTGCCTCTGCCACACCTCTTCTCGAGCGTGTTCCCATCCATCTTTTTTACCTATGAGACTGTGCTTTGCCTCCACTTGGCTAATCCAGAGGGTTCTTGCGTTCTATGGAGGCTTTTCTTAATAAAGAAGGAATGTTCAGAAATACAGCTTTTGTAAAGCTGTTGTTATTATTGTGTTTCTTGTGGTTATTGATTAACCACAGCAACGGTTATAAGCATATTATCTTGAATGCTAAATCACTGTGTAATTCTGACTTAACTCACGGTTCTGCTAACTTTGTGCTGCCTGTTTTCGGCGCTCTGCTCAGACTAGGCACCCGTTTTTTAACGACCGCTGAAAGTGGCCATGTCATTGCTGTTGTCTGGTTGCCACGGCGAACCGAAACCTCGCCAGCTCGGTTGGGCATGTAGTCAGCCAGCTGGTGCAGATAAGGCTGCCCTCAACCCTTGCCCGGATTGGTGGCAGGGGTCAGAGGTGAGGGGTCAAAACGTGGCCGTAGATCAGGTCGTCTGTGCCACATGCTTGAATCAGTGCCAGCAAATCGGTAGCTGCCCTCCCATAATGCACCTTTCTGTCCATCACTCTCTCACTTTCGTGGTGTGTATGTCTCTGCGCTAGCACCCGCGGGGATCTTCCGTCTGCAGCACCTTTGCCACCCTGCACGCTTCCTTCCCCTTGACCCTGCTGTGGACTTTAACCGGTGCTTTTTCGGAAAGGAAGTTGCTGACACGGAACCCGGCGCTGTGGACATACATTCCACAGGCAGAGTGGGTTACGGCGGGGCCAGCATGTTAGACCTCATCTAGGGCGATACGAAGACGCTTTTATGCATTTCATGTTGCATTTCTGCTTCAGTGCCTGTTCCGTTAACATTGTTCTGTGTTGTTTGACCATGATTTGAACAAACGTGTTCGGTAGTGGTAACGTGATGGAGCGCAGTAACCAGGTCCTAGCCTGACACATCCACCCTCTGTAGTGCATCATTTGTGCCCCACCCCCCTCTTTTGAGTGTTTTTCTGTTATTTTTGTCTTTGGTTTTGTGATGGTCAGTGTGCATGCCCCCATAACTCAGCTTATGTTTCCTCTGCCTTTTCTTTCCCCTTTTCCTCTGCCTTTGTTTTTTGTTTCGTTTTGCATCTGTTTTTGTTTTTATTCATTTTATTTTTTGTCTTCGTTTGCTATTTTTCCGTTTCCAGCCAAGCTAAGACTTGCCATGCATGAAGGCAGTGCTCACGCTCATAGCAGGACAGGGGCTGATAAGAAGCTGCAGAGATGCATGAGGAGAGTACGGGGCCTTCAGGAGCGCATGCAGGAGCGGTCGGAGCAGATGCAGCTGCAGCCCCAGGCCGCCCGCAGGTACTGCGCTTGTGCCCGTGGGGTTACACACTCCAGACGTGGGGGGCCCAACAAATGGGATTTTTAATGCATTTTAATATTAGATCAGCTGATTCTCCAATAAGGGCTAGGGTGATCTGGATCCTGTCCCGGGATGCTGTTCCTACATCCAGTTTGAGTGACAACATCCATTACCTTCAATTTAATTCTCTGGTCCTGCATTCGGTGATCAGTGGTGTGATTCATGCATTTAACAGCGCAGTACTGTGAAAAGCAGTAGCTGTAGCGCTTTGTACTGTAAACAACACGTTCTGTAAAGTAAGCCAATCACAGCTGTCCCACGACTGTGGGGTGTGGTTCGTCCCATGGGGTCCTCTGTGTTGGGAGGGCGTTCCCATTCAGAGGGTGTGGCAGCAGGTGGCCTCACTCTTTGATGACCCGATTCAGTGGCGTGTAAATGACATCATGCAGCTGTCCTGGTTGAGTCAACATTCAGCTCTGAACACGCTTGACCGGTGGCAACATGTCAGGACTTTCTCACTTAGCTGAGGGCCTAAGTGCCAGCATGGCACGACTGCGTGGCTTGGCCAAAAGTCATCTTGTGTACAGAAATCCTCTTTCACCACGTGGTCATGGTCAGCAGCCACGCCAGGGCACACGGCTTCCTGGAACATCAATACAGTAGCTGTACCTCGGATAATGGGTGTGTGTGGGCCTAGCTGTGGCTTGGTGAGATTGTAATTTGTTTTGTCGACACAGCCACTCAGCCATTGGTCAGACTGTGACTGAGGCGGTCCTCTTCTCTCCCTGACCCTGCCCCCCTGTTTCACACAGCCACTCAGCCATTGGTCAGACTGTGACTGAGGCGGTCCTCTTCTCTCCCTGACCCTGCCCCCCTGTTTCACACAGTGACTCATCCATTGGTCAGACTGTGACTGAGGTGGTCTCTTTCTCTCCCTGACCCTGTCCCCCTGCTTCACACAGTGAACAGCCTGCCAGCCAGCCAGGCCAGGTACTGCTGACAGCTCCAGGGGACCGGGACCAGGAAGCAGACCAGGATGCCACGCCTGCCTTGCCTGCCCCTACCCGTGTTAGGCAACCCTCCACTTCTAGAAATACACAACCGGAGACTCCTAGCCTGGGGTCTCATGGCTCCCTCCCCTCTGACGAATGGTCGCCCCTGCCCTCCAGCCTTGAGATGAGGGGTAGACCTCCCCAGAGCATGCCCACCATCTCACTTCCTTCGTTTCCTCTGGATACCTGGGAAGAGATGGGTACCAATGGGGAGGTTGGTCCCCAGATGCCACCCCCGTCTGAGGCCTCACAGGGCTTGGGCTCCTCTGGGCCGATGGACTGGAGCAGTACCCCTGCAACCCACACAGCTATGCCCACAGACCTTGGCACCTTGTCTGGCCTGGAGCTCTCCCAAGACTGGGAGCAGAGCATCCCTAGGTATGCCCACAGCCAGAAAAGTCCCTCACTGAAGCTGACCACTCCCTCTATCAGTAAGGGCTGGTCTGCCTGCAGCCTGGTCCACCTGGACAGCTACTGTCACACCGCCACCAGCCAACCAGGAGCACCCCTGTCCCCTAGGGGCAGGCCGCGGCCAGGGCCTCCCATGCCCGTGGAGCACTGGGCTGACAATGTCACACGCTACTACAACTCCCAGGACGCTGCGGAGCTGCACGGAGGGTCCCCCAGCTGCGAGCTGTCCGAGCTGGATTCTCTGTACCAGGCCAGCCTACAGGCTGCCGGCGTGCCCAAGATCACGCAGAATCACAGGGCACCAGCTTCTGGTAAGCCAGGTAAGGGCAAGAGGTCCAGGGGTCATGGCCCTGAAGGTTACCACTGGTCACATTTCTGTTAAATTTACAGCATGTCCAATAAAATAACTGGAACAAACAGGGAAAATGACTAAGTATGGAAATTTTAAACAGAATGACTTAACTGAAAAGGAATCTAAACTGTCCCGAAAGGATCACGGAAAGTCGAAGTGTTGAAAGCAGCAGGATGGTCGGAAAGAACGTGGCCCTCTGGTGACCAATGACCTCTGTGCCCACAGGGCTGGTAGTAACCCAGAAGGTGCTGCCAGGGGCAGTTGTACCGAGCCGTTCCAAGACCCCCACGGCAGAGATGGAGAGGAACACGTACCGTGCGGCCAGGCAGGACAGCCCCCGTGAGCCCTGCCGCAAGGTGAGCAGGTGCCACGCTGGCACACACGCTCATCAGAGCCCCGCTCAATGCAGCATTTTGTAAGCACACCACTCATCTTGCAGGTTCTGTCTGCTGCCGACCACAATCTGCCACAGGGGGGCGACGACGAGGCATACAGCGCAGAGAACCTGCGGCGCATCGCCTGGAGTCTCAGCAGCACGTTCATGGGGGGGCGACCCGAGCACCTGCCATCGTCCCGCAGCTTTGTGAGTGACGTATAAATGCACACACATGCGCATACTCGCCTAGACACCATGGTGAGTTTAGCTCTCTGATGTATCCTTTTGTCACAACTCTAGGGAACCTGAAAGGCACTCAGAGATGCCTGGTATTCAGCTACCCTCCTACTATCCTTCCACGAATACATGCTTCATAACGTGACCATCAGACCTTCCTCAGGGGATTTCTGAGTCTTACTGCCATCTTGTGTCCGTGCAATGCAATTGTCGCTCTTACCTTCCATGCCGATCCCAGCTAACAGACATGGAGCTGCTGATGGCACCGCATTGGGACCAGTTACAGCCAGCCTGACCATTTCCTCCATCTTTATGTGATTTGTTGTTGTGTTTTTTTTTTTTTTTTTGTCTTTTTCACCAGAGCATGTTGCCGTGGTCCGGACTGGAAGCCCGCCATTGCTGTGAGAGTTTTCTAATTCTGTCTCTCTCCCTCTCTCTTGCCCCCAACCTTCCTCATGTGCCCCCCCCTCGTCTCTCCATGTCTGTCCTAAAGGAGCCCCCAGTTGCCAGGGCGCCTATGCTGACAGACGCCCGAGTCGTGCGTCCCACGCCCCCCCCCCACCTCACCTCCTCCTGTCATCCCACGCTCCAGTCTGAGACCGAGCACCACCACAGCCCTGCCATACCCTCCCCCCTATCCCAGCAGCCACTACGGCCCACCGTGTCTGGGCCTTCCCGGGGACATTCAGGTAATTGCCATACCTTCTCCACCTCTCATTAGCTGTACTTGGTGGGGGGGACTTCAATACATTTATGATGAATGAAATACATCTCTTCCACCCAGTGAAAAAGGCCACTGCTGTAGTATTTTTCAGTTACATTGCTGACGATTCCCAGCATCCTAAATGCCGTCATCTTGTCCTTGTTTCATCGTATGGACCTCATCCTCTCCTTTGCCCTCAGGAGATCACCAGAAGGTCCACAGAATTCTGGCTGTGCCTGACCGGGTTGACGCGCTTGCGGGTGAAAACCACAGCGGTGTTGCCTTGAGCTATGGGACATTTCCGCGGGCTCCCGCTGGGTCCTCACTCCCCCGAACCTTTGATGGCCAAGCTGGTGGACTAAGGCCCAGCTATGCCACCCCCACGCACCCCTGGCTTGTAGCACCCCCTGGCAGAGTCAGCCATGGTGCCAACGGTAGCCAGGCAGCCAGGATTAGGGAGGCACATCCATACGGCAGCCTCCAGCACCCACCTCGTCTCCATCAGATGCGGTCTATCTCAGCAGAGACCTCCGGCCAGCCGCTTCGTGTTGACATGCCTCCCAAGGCATACTGGACCATCGGTGGCTACAGGAAGCCTCCAGCAGCGACTCAGATCAGCATGGAGGCCCAGGCCCCATCCAGGCCCCGCCTTGGTTCCAGCCAATCTTGCGCCCTGTGCCAACGGGTGCCTGCCCAGCCCTCCCACCGCTTCTGCCCAACCTGCTCCATGTACGTGGCCCGTTTCCGGCCCACCAACCGGTAGCCTCACTCCAGCCTCTTGCCTCCTGTTGCCTGGAAGGGCCCTGTGGGGCTTGTACCCCATCTTCTGCCTGTGGATGTCAGGAGGCCACATGTAAAAGATCTTCTGTCCACCCCAGCGCTCTCCCTGTCTCCTTCCACCTCTCTTGATGCTGCATCCGGCAACTGCTTTTGTGATGTTATCAGAATGGAATGATTTGCAGGCTGCAGCATAGGATTCAGTGCTGAAGTAGACTTGGGGTATTCGAGCACAGTGGAGTACTAAAGAGAGTTGGAACCGGACGTGGAGAGATACGTGATCCCTTATCACATGGCAGGGAAGACACCCACATCATCTCAGCTTCTGTTTTGCATCTTCCCTGGCACGTCAGCGTGGTGAATCGTGGTTCTGGAGAGCTCCTTTGTAAATGAAAGGGCTGATTAAACACAGCCCGGTGTGCTGAAGAGGGAGGCCCTTCTGCCCCCTGGAGGGGACACATCTGTCGTGGTGCTGCACCTGCCATGGAGTCGGCCTTGCTGACGCATTTCAGTGTCTGACATTTGAACCATGTAATGACTGTGCCACTTAGATATGGATACCATGGAGCCGATGACTTTGTGGCACCATCCTCTCAGTATGTTACAAATCGTAAAATAACCTGTCCCTTATTCACTTTTAATTCCAAATGTATTTTTATTAAGGGTAGGTAGTGTATACAAAATAGCTTATTTAACATATGCACTGTAACAATCTTGCTGTTTTGAAGTGATCTTTCTTATTTAATGCGATGGGGGTCTGCAGTCCCACCAGCAGGGCCTCAACTTTGTGGCACTTTAGAATGAGTAGAGAAATCACTAATTGTAATTAGTTAATCATGGAATGTGCAGCTAATTCAGACAAATGCCATATTTTCAAAATGACCGTAAATGCTGAGCTTTGAGGAGTCGTTTACCTGATGAAGGTGGACCTCAGACCTGCTTTTGTTGTTCAGGGGGTGGTTTCAGGTTATGTTAATGTTACATTGATACCAGGTCTGGTGTGATAAAATGTGTGTGTGTGTGTGTGTGTGTGTGGGGAAGTACAGTGTGTGGCCTGGCCTTGCACACTTCCGGGCATCCAAGCGCTGTGTCGGCCCAGTAAACGAGTAGGATCACCATAGCGATGCCGGATTTTAGCCGGGGCAGTGCCCTAAGGAATAGGAGTCAAACGGCACCTGGAGCAGCAGGTGACACAATTAAGTGTGGGGACATGAAAACTGTGCACCCCTGACTGAGACGCGTGGAAACAGCGTGGGTTTGACTAAATGGGTAAGAGTCAGGTTTTACATCCCAGACAGAGAGCCTGCTGGAGCGGTAAATCGAACCAAGGCTGTGAGTCTCCTGTCACCTGGATATGGTGCATCGTGAAAGCTGAGAAAGGAGAGTAGGTGGTAAGATAAAGCAGGCTATGAAGGGTGTGCCTCACTCTGCTGGCTAGCATCAACCTGAAATGTCTTAACGGTGTAAAGAGACTGAGGAGCAAATGGGTGTAGGTTGCCGAAAGGGAATATTTTTACGTCATTGAAGAGCGTAATGATGGGCGTGTGGAAGTTTCTGGTCTTACGGTGCAGGCAGGTTCACTTCTCGAGACATACTAGGCTCATATTTGTGGGATATATTTTTATAGTAGCCTTGTTAATTTATATTTTTGGAAGATTAAAGCCAACCATGGCGAGTAGCCTGTCTTAATTTGGACGGCAGCTGTTAGTAAAAAGTAAAATGCATGTGTATAACACTTGTTCCCTCTGTTTTACTGTGTTACCTGACAGGAGGCCACACGTTAATCAGATGGAATTTGATAGTTCCAGGCATCACAAAGTAGCCTCAGCCTTGCTCCTAAATGTAGTGTGAGGGTAGTGGTCTGGTTAACGTGGCCCCTTGGTGTTTAACATGTTCATTATTTTGCCTGTTTCTGATTAGCCCAATCACTCACTGTGGTTTAAGCCAACAAATCATGAAGTGACACCATTTCGAATGTTTGCTGTTAGGAAGGGGTCCCGTAAACTACTCTTCTGTCGCATTCGCTTGGTGTGAGTGTTGCTCATCTGAGAATTTCAGAAAAGCAGTAGTGGACTGTTATAGTTTATTATTTTACCAAAGAATTAATTTTAGCCACAGTGATGAACAATACCTCCTTCATCCTTGTTATATACAAGTTTGGGCCTAACGTGGCCTGTGAAGGTGATTGTGAAACCTGAGAGACACTCCCCTCTAGTGGACAAACAGCAGAGGTGCTGTTTACGGAGCTCCTGGTCTACTTTCCACCATAGATCTATTCCACCCGTCTAACCGTGTATATTAACTTGTTTACAGATATTAATAGCCTACAAAGCAAAATGTGAGATATTTCTTGCCAGTGTAAAGGTCTATGGACAATGTAAAGATTGTTTGTAAATGCGGTGCCAGCAAATGGATCTTGTATTTTTCCAATAAACTACTCTACCAAGAGTGAGGCATGGTTACCCCTCTGGCCGTCTGTAGATTTACTTCTGACTTTAGTGTCAGATCTTCAGCAGGGGGACAGCAAAGGGACCTGGACATCGGTCACTAACACAGGGGCGTCTCCGATCCCATAGTGACACAGCGCTGTGACCTCTCAGTTCAATGAAGACTTTGCATCACAGAAATGTGGTACCCTCCCCAGGGTGGAGAGACCATTAACTTAAATGAGTGGTATGTGGCCCCTCTCTCCCAGTCATGCATGCAGCTCTCGTGCATGTCTGCCCCAGATAGAGCTCGTGACATGGCTGTGGCCGTTAAGATGTGTAAGAATGCAAAAGCAGCAGCTGCATTTAATGCGATGGTTTGTCCCAGAAGTTAAAGTGAAGAGCATATCCATATTGCCTGGCCTCCCCCCACATAACCGGCAAGTAATCCTGCCAGAGCGGCCACAGAAAGCCCTGCGGAATGATCGCGTCTGGTGCAAGCCACAGACTTGCATCCTTATGATGTCACAACAGAAGCATTGCTGGTGGGGGAATCGTGTGCTGGGCTCCTGTGCAGCCGGTTAGGCCAGGAAACACGGAATAATTGAGTGTTTAGAAGAGCGTAATTATTATTTTCTCTTTCTTCTCCGCCTCCTCCTTCTCCGTTTGGCGAGAAATCTCCCCCAGAGGGAGGGTTAGAGCTTGCAAGACTAGACTGGGTGGGGAAAAGGCTCATTATTTGCAATCACTGCAACAAAGCGCGGAGCATTAAACAGTACTGGACACAACCTTTAGCCCACAATGCAACAGGTAGAGAAAATATTAAGTTAAATGTAAAGCATGAGGTCGCTCCATAAACAACACTGCTGACACGAACAGCCGTACAAGTGGGCTGATATGTAATCCCAAAGGAAATGAGAAGCTCTGGTATTTCTGTTTAGTCAGGTGATTTAAGAGGCGTAGCAGGACGTTGGGGGTCTGCAGGTCATGAGTCTCGGAGCTGAGGACACAGTAGCAGAGCACAGTCATACAGACGGAATGAGGGACTGGTGGATGACTGTGTTTACCTGACACTCCCTTCAAGATGGAGAGGCCCCCTTACACACTGCTTTTTTTTTTTATCTAGACCTTAAACAGGACAGTGCATTGGACCCAAATCTCCAAAAAGTAGACACATTGTAACAGGAACCTTAAACCCTCACAAGGAAGATGGTGACAACCAGGAGCGCAGTCCTGCTTTCAGCCTGAAAGAAGCCGACGATGAGCTGCCACCTCTGAGGTTCTGAGGAGCTCAGGCAGAAAGCCGCCTTCCGTTCTGTGAGCTGATGTCCACAAAGCCATCAGCAGGAGATAAACAGCTTTGGACAGTCTTCACCAGGTGATACGTGGACCTTTTATTTTCCCACTTAATCAGACTCTGAAAATACCCCCGGGGGGAGGCGGTGTGTGTCGCGTGAAAGTGCAAATGGCAGGTCCTCGTTCTCTGTGTGTGCCATTAAATTAGTGAGCCTGAAATCACAACAAATTCCTGACTTCCCCTACAGTGAAGAAGACTTTTCAAGTCTGTGCTTTTCTGTCTGGAAGTGCTTGAGAAGCTCGGATTATTTTATCAAAAGCAATTCTTTAATATTGTATAGGCAGTGCTTACTTTTACTGAAGACTGTCAAAAAAATCATGGCTTTAAAGACTGGGATGGTCTTAATGAATGTGGATTATGTTTTGATATTTGTCAGTGACCGTTCAGCCTTTCACATTTTCAGTTTGTTCTACATGGTATGTACCTGTGACGGACGTAAAGATCACATGACTGCAGTTCTCAGGTGCAATATTGTTAATATTCATTGTTGATTGTGCGAGTCGTGCAGCTCGCATTGTCTGTAAACGGCGTGCCTTGAGCGGTCTATTTAACCACAATTTGTTTTTTTTTGTTTTTTTTTAAAGCTGACTGATGAATCTTGTGCTATAGCCAGTGTGTTGTGTGAGAAGAAAGAATGATGCATGCCTAAAGCATAATGTTTACAACAACACCAAGAATAATAATACAAAAGATGGGGGTGATGCTGTTTTGCTGACAAAATTAGCTGTTGGTAATAATCAGTTGTAAAATTTTAAAAACCTCTATTCTACTGAACCGAATATTCAAAAAATGCATTTTAGCCCAGGTCATTTTAACCATCAACCTTATAAGGAGAAGCAGGTGTGATCGTTTCACCTCACAGTTATGAGAAGCATGGACTGCACTCTCCTCCGTTGGCACATCCTGTTTTCTTCAACAGGCCTCAGCTCTTCCCGTTGGCATCAGCCTGGTAACCACAGCTCAGAGGTAGATGAAGAGCCATCGTATCGTGCTCAGAACAAAACATCAACCTGAATCGAGATGTGACATGGAGGCTTGTTCATTTCAGTAATAATCCTATTGGGGTGTGTGTTAATGACTGGACTGGGCAAAGCTGAGTTCTTGTTGTTAACCTGGGTGACGTCCAAGTGCACTGTATACAGTGATGATAGCAGACGCAGGTTTAGCACTGGGTTTCTAAAGTAGCTTGAAGGAAAGAAGCCACAATATAACAGGCGTTTGACAGCAGGGTGTCCTGCTTGAATGTCATATCTTGCATCGGAAAATTCAGCTTGGCTTAATCAGTTCGTATTTCCTCCAATGTCTGATTAGAGTGATTGTCATTGTCAGAATTGGAGCGAGTGCTACTGCCATCCTACAAAGGCATCTTTATTTATTTTTTGGACAAGTTAAGAATTGAGTGTACACCAAAAAAAATCCCTAGAAATATAACAGAGGTTCACATTTTTACAGTGGGTCATTTATAACTTGGCTTTACAATCAGACTGAGACCATATTATTTTGTATTATCCATGTGATGGATTCATGTGGCTGGTTTTAATCATGAATTTTTATACCGTCTGTGTATTATTGCTCAGCCAGTATAATTTTAGGCAAGGTCAGAGGTATAATATACACTTGAGTGTGTTAATTGAAATCCTCAAATGGAGTCATCTTTTTATTTAAATTCTAAGTGTGGTTCATGTCAAATATACAACAGAAACCATTTACTGATGTATTTAAAAACACAAAGACGTAAAATTTAAAAATCTCAAGCCTCTTTTATTACTATTAATAAAAGTAATGGCACATAAACCTTATGATGAGTATTTTGAAGGTACTGTAGTTAAGAAACATTAAGATTGTTTCTACATTGTCCCAGGGGGAAATTTATTTTAATATATCAGTAAACAAAAAATGGATATTGATCTTATCTTTATGATGCATTTCTTTTGCTGCATGTTTTACTTTTCAGACTGGTATTGCAGCATTCATGTGTAAATAGGAGAGTCAGTGTAACCCTGAGAACTGGTTCAGTGTAGAGTGGAGAGTCAGTGTAACACGGGGGACTCATCTGGTGTGCAGTAGAGTCAGTGTAACCATGAGAACTGGCTCACAGTGGAGTGGAGTCATAGTAAATTCCATAGTACTCTGGAATTTATCCAACATTACATCCACACATCCATCCGGCCAGGCTGCACAAGTAAACACAGACTGCAAGTGGGAATTGTAAATTTGTTTATCAAATGTTTGTTTGCTCCAAGGCGAGGATCAAACGTATCTCACCAGCCTTGAGATTCATGCTGATTTCTATTAAGATGCTAAAGCAGATTACTGACATGGTAACTAAAACGACTGCATGGGCTCATTTTACCATGTTGAGGATTACGTCTGTAGTTCAAGAACTTGCCAGTACTGCTTTGTTGCAGAGCTTGACCAATGTTAATGTCTAGTTTGGTATGTAATGTGATTTCTTCTCAATGTTACACATTCATATGCAGCCTGCATTTTGAACACTGCAGTGTACAGATGTGTGAGTGTCACAAAGTTCATTACAGTTAGGATTTACTCATATCTACAGCCACTGGAAATAAGTTAATGCACCCTGTCGCCATGTTTAATATATAAACATTCGGCAACTTGGAACCCAATTAATACATGCAAATGAACTGAAGAAGGTATATTGGATAAGCGGCCTAATTATTATTCCGATGGGGAAAGGTTCTAATGCACCCACACATCAGTGCAGAAAGCTGCTCCATCCATCATGTCATGTACAGGACCGCTTCTAAGGGGTGCCCTAGAACCTGGCCCTCTAGTCCTGGGCCCTCCACCCGACCCCCAGATGAGAATCTGTTTTATTTACTTGTAATTTGATTGATAGCAACCAAAGTTCTTTTCTTATGTTATATACTTGCCCTTCCACCCCCCCGATGTGGTCTAGAGGTCTTGAACCTCTACTGTGACTGGCCGACTCTGTGGCGTCACAGTGGCAGTGCATTATGGGATTCCTGGAGAATTCCAAACAGACACATACCAGACATTTAATTAATTTAAATCTAGGGAAATATCAAAGTGTACAATATTGGCCGGTCGTTAAATAATGCCAGCCTGTTTTAATGAGCTACTTTAATATGGCGTGCCATTTGTAAAATGCCATATGTTCTGAAAACCTCTCTTGTTTTTGCACATTCAGCATCTCTTCGCAACAAAGAAATGCACAATTTTGACTCTTTTTTTTTTTTACATTTCAGTGACACGTTTAACAAATCAAACGAACAATAAAGTAGCAGATATAAATGTGTATCTCATTGTATGTAATATGGTGGTTAATTAGAGAGTTACAGGCCTGAAAAATCAGAGTTGTGTCATGCCATGGCCAACAATTTTTCCAAGGTAGCTGACAGTACGTTTTTCAAACTTACTCTTGTCCAAGTTCAAAATTAAGGGGGCGTCACTTCATCTAGTAAATTGTGCTTAACGTTTCGAGATCTGCTTCCACGTGTCTAAATATATATATATATATATATATATATATATATAGACTACATCACTGAGGCAAGTGCCATCCTAAAATTGAATTCATTATCCATTGAAAGGTAGCTATAGTGTCCCTCAGTCGGAAAGGCATCACGGTGTGTTGTAGGAATCTCCCTGGAGCAGAGAAAGCAGTTATGTCTGATTCATCTGAGGCCTGTAGACTAACGTGCCACACGTAAACTGTCCATGCATAATCTGACGCACTCGAAGTTATGAGCTAGCCTAATGGATTTGATATGAGCAATGTGTGTTAATTGAGCCAAAGCAATGGCTGACATATATACAGTCAAAGAACCAAAGTGACAATTCTAACTCACTGTGTCTCATAGAGATGGACGGAGGAAGTTGATGAGTGGTTATTTTCTCCCTGATTTAGTCGTGTCCAATTCCCACCCATCGGGTAGTCTCCCCAGTCACATGACACCACCGACCAGGGAGAGCGAAGGCTAACACGTGCTTCCTCCGAGGCTCGTGAAGCCAGCCGACCGCATCTTATCGAACTGCTGCACGTGACGCCAGAGGGCGGGGTAACACACTAGGAGGACAGCACTATCCACCCCCCTCTGTATGCATGTGCTCACAGACACCCATGATCAGCTAGAATCGCTGTGCAAGCGAGTGGGGAGAGTAAGCCATCTTCCTTTCCCAAACAGCACCGGCCAATTTTTACTCTCCTGACCCTCTTTATTGATATGGACACCAAGATGGCTACAAATCCAGATGATCAGCACGAGGGGATTTTTGGTTCCACGCCTACAAACATGTTTTTTTTTTAACCTTGCAGAATTTTAAAATGCCACATCATGCCTACTTTACCCAGGAGAGCATGTCGTCGCCTTCCTAAGGAACAGGCCGTTTGTTTGTTTGTTTGTTTGTGTGTGTGTGTGTGTGTGTGTGTGTGTGTGTGTGTGTGTGTGTGTGTGTGTGTGTGTGTGTGTGAGAGAGACCTGCCCCGTGTATGTATGTACCCTGCGTTGGACTGACGTCCTGTCCAGGGTGTCCCCCTAGGATAGTTTCCGTGTTCAGGGTAAGTGTTCATGACGATTGATGGATTGAGTAGAGGTATGGGTGCTTTATTTGTTTTGCTATGTAATTATTTAGGGGGTGCAGTTATCCACAGCCGCACCCCATTAACATAAGGAGACAGGAAGTGTATGCCTTGTCATAACTTTAGATGTCATCCACACACTATGTATTTTTGGGCCTGTCAGCATGTGTTACATACTCAAAGTGACAAGATAAGCATTATTTTAGGCCAAACCTGTTCATTATCCTGTTACTACTTGATTTTCTAATAGCTTTGTCTTCGATCCTTAACAGATTTTCTCATGGGGGTGATTTATGAGGGTGACGCCTGCCTGTGTATTACAGCCTCTGGGGGACAGTGAAACCTGTGATCACGTGAGCCTCTGTGTTTGACTGCGGAATCAGGCACCGGTCAGTGAAGAGCAGTGAGTTCTGTCGCTGAGACCAGCAGCCCCACATTCCGAGGGCTTTTGGGGATCCGGTTTCCCATCAGTCATTTGGTTCAGTTTCATGGGTTTACCAGGAGAGTGTGTCCTTGGCTTGTGAGTGGTTGTGGTGTGATGTGGGTGCACACAATATGGGGGATCTAGACCAACAGGCGACCGGAAAGCAACTGTGCAGGCTGCAGACTTCCTCACCTTCCGAGAACTCTCACTACCCTCAGACATTGTTGACTTCATTCTCATGGTGATTAGCCTCTTCCCTGCAAACGTTTTATTACTGTACACAAAACGTTTTATTACTGCACACATACCAAAAACCCTAGGTAGGTACAAATCTAGATGAATGGATTTTTGGTCCAATGCCTACAAAATTGTGGAACAGACAAAGTGTATAGGGACTGGGGCAGCTTTTCCCATAATGTACTGTGCATTAAGGATTATGAGACTGGGAGAGGGGCAATAGGTTTAAAGGGTAAACTCTGTGTTTTCCCTGGGCTGTCATGTGATAACTGATGTGCAGCCTCAGCGGGAGAAGGAGAGACAGAGAGTGAGGCTGGGGCGTCGAGAGAGGGAGGAGGAACTGGTTCAACAGAATATAAAGAGAAGCTTCTGTAGGCATGGACTGAGCAGAGGCAGGATGGACGATAGGTGAGGAGGATTGAGCGCGTGTGTGGCTGTATGAGACCAAGTAGCTGAGGCTACCCGCACACACACACACACACACGGAGTCTCCGTTCCTCACAAACGCCCAGGATGACTCTCCAGCAGTGAGCAGCAGGTGCCGGTCACACCCCTCCCTGCATCTTCTCAGCTAGAATCCAGTTGTGGGTGGCTGTCTCATTTCACCTATCTTCTTCAGCATGACTGCCCCCCTGCCCACCATGGGGGAGCTTTCCTGTGGGCCTCCAGAGCCCAACTGCACCAGGATGGGGGTCACTGTGTCTTCCTGGAGCCAAGTAGCAGGGCATGTCTACGGGGACATGGACCGGACCCCCGACACTACTTCAGTGAGTGGCTGCATGGGCTGGGGGGTGAACTGGGCTAAGAAGTACTCCCATTTATCCTGGTTGATCATTGGTTTTCTGATAGCTTCTGAGCTCTGTCACCACTGCTGTGATGGGACTCTCAGGGCAGGTGTCACCTAGCATTGGTGATGGACGCATGATCCTGACAGGCTTGGCTCTTTAGTCCTTGGATGATTCCTATGGAAACATGGATGTCAGTCTTGTCTTCTGTGGCTCAGACCTCTGACATTTTGGTCATCCATGAAAATGGCCATTCAGTCTTCTGTTGCTCTGGTCCAGTGACCTGGTCAGGATGTCTAGTACGACTCTCTCGTCTTGAACTAGTGTGTTTTCTCTTGAATTCCTGTGTAATTACCTATCAAGCACTTAGTTTGGTGTGCTTGTTAAATTGGCATTTCAGAGAGTCTAGCCACTTTAGCATGACAGCTGACACATTCTTTGCGACCGTTGTCTAGCTTGTAAAGTGCCTTCTGCTAAGTGAGAGAGCTGGGATGCAGAAAACCTCTCAGTCAGTCTGTATGAATGAATCCATTATCTCTGTTAGTGTCTCTCTGGGTTACATACTACATCTCTGTCACCATACAGGCATTCTAACCCACAACATGAGGATGCTGCCAGTCCATAGATGGACACAATGTTGTCTAATGTGACCGGGGTAGATCATGGAAAAACCTGTATTAGCATTTTAGCAAATCGCACACGCGCGCGCATGCACACACACACGCACGCACGCACGCACACACACACCATTACCAGAGCATATATCACTCTTGAAGAGATTACAGGAGTTCATGGTTAATCATATATACTTTGAAATAAATCAAGCTAATTGACAAGTTAACACTGATTTGGCAGAAAAGGGTTCCTAAAGCCTGTTTAATTATTTTATTCTCATTACAGTATTAAAATATCACACATCTAATGACAAGGTATTTCCGAACACTGTATTATACACTATTACACACATCAAACACATCTTACGGTAGCCATTACCAAATGACATATTTTTTGCTTCAAGGTATTACCCTACTTTGCAGTTTAATGAGACAAAAAGTCCATGTGTACCATAGCACTTTCATGAGTAATAAAGGACAGTAGTGTCAGCCCATGAGTTTCAGTCAGACTTCATTCATAAAAACTGGAAAAAAAAGGAAATTTGCCCTCCTGATTTGCTACAGAGAGCTTAGCTGGGTGAACTCCGGAATTGTCCATGTAAATACAGGATTCTGTGACACTGACCAGGATAAAAGGATTGAAGATGTAAGTTTAAACAAGCCTCTTTGTCTGAAAAATGAACCAAGCGTTATTCTATTGTCTGGGCGGTAGGGGGCTCCCTACTTCTGCATCATCTCATGCTTATCTCAGCTCACTGATAAGACATGAGGCTACCTGGGGTTAAGTTCCTTCAGAGGATGCAAACAGGATTCTGGATGCGACTTTAGATATTTCAGTTGGCTTTTCTTGTGCGCCTCGATTGTCTTAGAAAAGCTCTGGTCACTCCCATGGAGAGGTACACAGATATTGAACTGAGCATCAGGCCAGCTGTTGGACGTCTGGGTTCTGTCTCCAGTGATTCACCCTTTGTTGCATGGTGGGCCCTGTATTCAGATGTCTTCATTCCCCTTTGAAGAGTTCGAGTTGCACGAAGCATGCTTGTTGCCCCGACAGTTGTCTGCGTTACGGCGTCACATATTGACACATATTGGCGTAGTTAAACTTTATTGCTCAACACCATGGATTACGTTCACATTAACTTGGCTGACTGCGTGTTGGACTGTCGGCTGAGAAGCTGTCAGCTCCTAGTGGCGAAGGTTGGCACACAGCCGTGGTACCCAGCTTGCTGCCTTCTCTCTTCCCTTGTTGCCATGGGAGGCAACCCTGATTTCGACATGATGGACTGTCCACTTTGCCTCCTGCCCAGCACTCTTTGAAACGGTGGGCATGCTAAGCTGACACTGTGCAAATGCCCTTTAAAAACACTGAAAAGCAAGATTTGGCATGTGGAGGGACTTCAAAATAGAGTCACTGCTTCTTTGTAGACAGCTTAGGTGGCTCAGACATTTCCTACGGATGCTACGCGGACGACTCTCATGGAAGCCTTTTGTGGCATGTTGGAGGCCCCACAGAAGATCCAGGATTAAGCTGGCCATATACTTCAGACGAAAAAGATGAAAAGACATCATTCGCATGACGTGGAGTCTGCTGCAGCAATGAATAAATAAATGCAGTGGTCACCATGTCCTGAGTTGGCAGGCAAACTTTGCTGTTTACCACTTCTTTTGGTCGCGACCCCCACTCTCTACAGTTGGTTAAAACAGTATGTAGTTGGTTGTGTAATCTTCATCCGGTCACGGCTTTGCAACCAAATTGAATGTACATGAATGAAAGCTGGCTGAGCTCGTTTGTGGATATCCACATCTGTACAACAGGCCTCGGTGTTGACTTCAATGAGAATCAAATAACTGACAAGTTTTGGCAAGAAATTTCCACAAAACTTGGAGAAAAAGACTCAGAGTCATGTAAAATCATTGTTTGCCCCCTTCTGGTAGCAACTACACAATGTGAACTACACAATGTCTTTTTTTCTGTGTAATTGTTTGTCCCTGATGACGTGTTCGGCAGTCTTTCCACTTTGGCTGGTTCTGATGTCTTTTTAACTACTTGGCCAGCCTTGAATCTCCCAGCTGACTTAGGGATGTCTAGGAAACCTCCATAACGAGCTGGAGGCCACATCTGGTCTGACCTGCTCAGCAATCTGCCACTGTAACCCTTTCCAGAAAATTCGGTTGGACGACGATGACGATGACAATGATGATGATTTGATTCCGCACCAGTACTAGATAAGCATCTGCTAGATGGATGGCTGGAATATTTAGACAGTCAGACCCTGTTGTATATTGGATGTCGTGTTTTGTTCAGTATCATCTCTGGCTGACTCACACCTGTTTTAAGTGTTGGTAAATGGTAGCAGCCAAAAGGGCACTGTTTAATTAATGTTTTTCCACACAGGTTGCTTGGGTAAACTGATCTGGCTCTGCAGCCAGTATTTAATTAGCATTTGGTCCTGCATTGTTTGAGTAAACAAAGGAACTATACAGGCATTACAGTATTTCATAAGCGCATGATTTTCCATCTGTTGCCCAGCAGGGCAGATGTGCCCCTCCCCCTCCCTCCCTGACTGCGGCTGACTTACCACAGACCCGCAGAGTCGGAGGAGCGGCGTCGCAGCTCCACTCCATGCTCTAATTTCCGGTTAAAAACAGGTTGTCTGCAATCTATGAACATCTGTGGAGCCTAAAATTTAGAGAAATGAGCGCATGGCAGAACAAGTAACGCAGGCAAGGGACGGGGGGGTCAAGGGACCACCACACAGCAGTAACAGTCGTTTTTACTTCCCGCCATTGAAGTCTTTCACAGATTGGTTTTTTGATGTTTTAACTGGCTATTTGCTGCCGTGTTAAATCAAGGAAAGGCAAAATGAAACTGCCTAGAACTGGAGATTAAATTTAGAGATTTGTGTCTAAACACATTGATTGTGCAAAGCCATCACTGATGCACAAAATGAGTTGTTTTTTCTGTAACTGAGGTTAGAGGCCTACAGTGATGTGGAAGGTTTGATAGAAATGGCCTGTTCATCTCCTTCGGTTGTCTTTTTGGAAACAGCTGAAATGTATAAAGTGCGTTAGTTCATGTGAGACTGTTTGATTCTTTAAGTGCTTTAGGGAAGCCAGGTTGGGAAAGGCCCTATATACGAATTAATTGCATTGGACTGAATTGAATTGAAGTTACCTTTGGGGTGAGGCATGGTGGCTCAGTGGTTAGTACTGCTGCCTCCTACCTGCAAGGTTGGTGGTTGAAATCCCTGTGTGTGGAGTTTGCACATTCTGCTTTCGGGATTCCCCCCTCAGCCGAAAGATATGCAACTGGCATCTCTAAATTGCCCAAAGTGAATGATTGTGTGTGTGCATGTGCCCTGCGATGGCTTGGCATCCTATCCAGGGTGTATGCCAGTATAACAAACACTCTAGGATCCAAGTGCAACTTGTCCTTGTTTATTTTTCAGCAGCTCGGGTAGTCGTCAGTCCAAAAGGGAAATCCAAACGTGTGGTCAACGGGACAGGAACATTGGTTAGAAAGCAGGTCAGATTGATCAGCAAGCATCACAGTTGCTACTCCGGGGATGAGGAACCATGATATGTTGAGCGTTTGTGGTCTGGTGGGGGTGTGACAGCCAGCCTTATGCCAAAATATGCTAGGGGCTACAGGAAGTAGAGGCGTATGATTTTTATACTATTCCATTCCACAGTGAACAGTAAACAAAGTGAACATGAACAAGTCTTTAAATGTAAAATCAACGTATCCTTCAATTTGGAAGAGATCTGATGACCACCAAACGCAAGCGTGATGTTTGTGGACACACCTGGAAGACACAGGGATGTGTAGTCAGTTGAGGGTGGGGATGTAGGAGAGAACTGGTGGAGAAGTCTACAGCATGTGTATCTGTTACGGGGCTGGGCCATTGAACACCACAAATCCCCCACGAGGGCACTTTGAACGGCCTCAAGTGTTTTTTTCCGGATCTCATCAGCATTCGGTGTCTCCTAACAACTGGAGGAAGAGGAGGAGGAGGAGGAGGGGCAAGACTCGGCCAGCAAAATAAAAGTAACAACAACGTGAAGGTTCATGCTGTCGAAATAGACAAGAGTCTGGAGTGGAGCAAAACCGAAAGAGAGACTGTTTATGCAGAGCAGGATCTCATTTTTGAAATGAAGAAAATATGTCCAGTTTTCTCAACAGATGGTGACTGATAGATGGATTAACATTTGACAGGCAATTTGATTTACCTGAGGAACCAGCAGTCGCTTCCTCTTCCTGTCCAATCTTGCGGTCACTGACATTCAAACAACTCCCTCTAATCAGTGTCTCTAAGCCTCTCCTTGTTTCTTGTTATGCAGCAATCAGCATGCCGAAGATCGGCCTTAGTCTTCTCTGCTCATGGAAACTGACAGGGCTCTAATTAGGAGCTGGAGTTTCACTCCTCGGGGGGGGGGTGTCTGAGGGCTGAGATGCCTGCAGAGATCTGGGTTAGCTGGGCACGGAGCAGAAGCGACATCTCACTGAGCCAGCGGTGCCTCTGGGATATCAGTTTGGGCGGGGTAACACACTGCTGAGAAAACCTTTCTTTTGGCTAGAACCTAACTTCAGGTGGAAGGGAACTTTACAAATTAACCAAAAGATTACCAAAGATTTTTAAAGTTTTTCATGTCATAATTTACATTTCCTTACAACACAGGTACCTCCTGTACCAGTTTGTGTCAGCATAGAGCTGTGTGCCTGTGACATCCTCCTACAGAGACCCTTGCTGTGTATCCTCCTCACCTTGGTGACACCACCTGAGGCTCCGTGATGGCCTAAATTTCACCATACATCTGTAAACTAAAAGTCCCTGGGTCACCGGTTGGGCTGGGGTGTGACGGTTGATCCAGGAGAGTGAGTCAGCAGAAGACACATGGGTGGATGGCATCCAGGAGCCCATATGCCCAGCTTGGCCTCAACAAAACGGAATAAAAAAGCTGGTTGAATTGTAGAGGGGACACAGTCTTCACACCTCCTTCTGTGTCGTTAACTGCTTTGTGTTAATTGCTGGGCAATTAAAGTCAGATTCTCTCTGTCTGAGGTGGCCAGGCAGTTCTTCAGGCTTTTACCCTGCTCATTCATGATTTCTGCAGATGTTCTTCCAGACAATAACTTAACTAAAAACCTTAATTGACCTTCAGGTTGTTGTCCTGCTAGCGTCTTGTGTTTGCATTTGATTTGCCATAGATATTCTACAAAAAGATACTCTGCCCTCTTTATCCTACAGGTGGCGATATCTCAAGGGGTCCCATATCCTTTTCCCATTGTGAATGTGCCAGACCATGCCCACTACAGTCGTTCTGGTCATTGGAATCACTGGTATGGTGGGAAACTTCCTTGTCATCTATGCCTTCTGCCGGTATGATTTCAGCTCATTTTCCACCATCTGTCTTTATTTTACTATCTTGGCCCCTTTGATCAGATCTTATATATTACTGTGAGTAAATTAATCACGTGTGTTTTCTGTCCTCCATGCTCCACACAGAGGTGCTTTAAACGGGCCAGTTTTGTGTTCAAAGCTTTTGGATTTTGATATAGTGAACCTCCTGATGGCTTTTGAGTAGATTGTGGTGTCTCATCTGGCTGCCGATTTCAGAACAATTGCCATGTTAGTTCTTAGCCCCTCTGTAACTTGACACAGTGATTTGTCAGTCACTGTCAAAGGTCTGCATATGTTTAAATTTCTGAGCTTGCTTTCATTTAATCTTTATGGCCATCAGATAGAGAACTACACAGATCAAGGCAAGGGCTGTCTGCTTGTTAGTAGTGATCTGGTGTGTGGATGTCTGAATGCATGAAGCCTTTGATCTCTCCCCAGGACCACATGGTGTTTCTCCTCTAGAGTTAATGCTAGCAACACCGCTGTGAGTAGCATACCATCTGCATCACATAAGGGGAGGCTTTTGAGAAGGAGGGCTTGGCGTGATAGGCTCTCTAAGAGTTGTGTGTTCAAGTCTTTTTCTACTGGTTACTGAGTTCATCGCGTGCGTGCGTGCGTGCGTGCGTGCGTGCGTGCGCGCTTACGGAAGCCCAGTTGTAGGACCTTAAGGACTCCCCCTAACTTACTCATCATCAACCTGGCCGTCACGAACTTCCTCATGTGCGTCACACAGATGCCCAGCTTCTTCATCAACAGCCTGCACAGAAGATGGGTCTTTGGAAAGAACGGCAAACCCTCAGTGCTGTTCGCATCTCTGTTTTCTGGTTCCAGGTGCCAAAGTCAGCATTCCAGATTATTAGCATGCAGTCATGTGACCACACTGATACATTAAACTCCTAGTTTGAAAATAGCCATCAGCCATATGTCATTTAAGCGATGCTTCATTATGACATAGTGTCAGGAACAACTCTAGGAAGCGAGACTTGAGATTGGACCCTTGTTGGTAGCCCCTATTTACCAGCCATCTGGAACCAGAGTTTTATTCTAGATTCAAATGATAGAGTTTATGGATAAAAAGTGGATTCACCTCCTTTATCCTCAAAGGGAGGTCTACTGTGACCATCTGACACATGGTGGTCCATCGCATGTGACAATACAAATTGACACCGTGTACAGTTATCGTACAAATGGCCGGTTTTCAGCTACACTTAACCTTATTATGCCTAATAAGTCTACTGGTGTTGATTTAAACATCTTCCCGTGCCACTTTTTGCTGTACTGGTTCTTGAACCCCATATCGAGAGTAATTATTTTCCCTCAAAGGTAGAAGCTGTATGATTTACATCAATAAATTGATTTTTGACAATTCAATGACAGTGCATTGATTTTTCAGTTTTGATAACAAACTGCTAAACCAGGTACTGGAGCTGTTCAGGTATCCAGCCCTCCGTCCATCACACGGCAGTGATTTAAAGTCACAGACACCTTCAGATCTCCAGGGAACAGTGTTGTTGGGCAGCCACATGCCAGCATAGGGACTCAACGTATTGGTGCTGCTACAAAACTAATCATTAATTCTCTAAAACATCACCCTAATCTTCACTGAAATCACTGTAGGAGTCAGGAGAAATCTGCAGCATCCAAAGATGCAGCCAGTTTTGCATTCCTTACTATCTCTTCCTAATCCAAGCCCACTCAACCATCTGCATGCATCTGACATAACGGAGGGTGACTGATCCACGGGTTAAGGAATCGACATGGAGCTGAGTATGTACTGCTTTATCGCGTACCACCAGCCTATGGTTACTACAGGGGAGTCAGCAGGATCGGGACCAAGTGTAGGATGAACACTGCCACTCAGCTCATTCCACTGTGACCCTGGTCGTTTCATTTGGTCCTGGTCACGAATTCATCCATGGGTCTCCACACTGTTTGCCATGTTCTGTGTAGTTATTAATTTGTTTGGTTCACTCAGCCCAGTAATTCTATTCAACTTCCTGATTTGTGAAAATTAGCTACTCACCAGTAGTTGATCAGATCCCAACAGCTAATTCTATAGAAACTGATCAGAATGTCTGTCTGTAAACTGTATTTTTCTCGCACCATTTCTACTAAACTCAAAATCTGTGTCTATTGAGAGATTCAGGCAGGCTGCTCTTGTGTTTTGACAGTGTGACCCTGGTCAAAACTCCTGGCATACAACACAGTGTGTCTTCAACACAGTTCATCTCCTATCAATGCAATGGGACATGTGAGTTGTGGTGGAGCGAACGAAGTAGTGAGGTACTGAGGAGGTGCAGAAAACAGCCCTTTGAAGTCCCATGTTACTTATAATGGAGTTCTTCTGGAATGCCAGCATGTATGTTAAAACAGAGACAATGTATCAGAGCTGTGTAAAGGTGAGTACCGTTGTTACTTGTTATGGAGATGGGTAAAACATTACCCAGGGGGATGCTGCTCAAGAAGCAATCCTTCCATTGGTCACTAATGCTTCTCCTTGACTCATAGGTGCCTACGTCCCTGAGAGCCTTCTGACCTCCTGCTCCTGGGACTACATGACCTTCAGTCCCTCAGTGCACGCCTACACCATGCTCCTCTTCACATTTGTCTTCTTCGTCCCCCTCATCATCATCGTGTACTGCTACTTTTTTTTTATCTTCCGCGCCATTCGTGCTACGGTCAAGCGAGTGGCACCTCATGCCTGTTGGAACTGCCGCCGTCTTGTCCTTGTCCTTTAGTTACACTGGTTCATGGTTCTGTACAGGGCAGGTGACCTACATCCAGGGGGTACTGCAATGTGACTGATGCGTCATGTGATCTCATCTACATATTTGGAGGGGAAGTCCAACCTGACCACAGCAGTGAGGCACCTGGATACGTTTTAATGAAGGGTGTGGTCAGACATGGACGAGAGCCTTTAATGGCAAGCATGGTATTTACTCTGCTATGATCCACAGTATCCAGAACATGCCCTGTACAGTACATTTCTCTACCAGAGCCTAGTGCTGTAACTCTCCCTCTGTTCCACCTCTGACTTGTTGGGGTGACCTTCCATACTGGTTGGTATTGACATCAATTCAGCCTCAGTAAAAGAGTGAGGATGGATTTTGGAGAAAAATGGAAAAAGATGCCACACTGATAGACTTTTGTGTCTCCGTAAATTAAAAAATGCTTCTGGATTGTCATCAGTCATTTCTCTGACTTCTGTTAGTATCAGTGCTTTCAGAAGGCATCTGTTTAACAATTGTTGCACCGAGGCATGTTTAATGGAAAGTTAAGTGTGTGTGTTGTGTGTGCTTTTTTTTTTTTTAAAGGTGGAATTCCTGTTATCCTTTTGGTCTGTTGGTGTCAAAATGAAATTTTTCACAAGAAGGGAAAATAGCATGACGGTGTGTGTTAAGAACAGAAACATGACTGGACAAGTACGACTCATGTTTGTGTGTGTGTGTGAATGTATACACGTGCCTCCATTGTGAATGCCAGCCCCCCGCTTTATGCGCCCGTCACAGGGCTGTAAACACGATAGATGGGACCGACCGGAAAGAGGTCGCGAGAAGATTCCACTGCCTGAAGAATGAGTGGAAGACGGCCAGAATCTCCCTTGTCGGCATTCTGCTCTATGTCATCTCTTGGTCCCCATACTCCGCCGTGGCACTGATGCCCTTTGCTGGGTAAGCGATGGCTCGCGAGCTTCCACCCACGTGGCTGTGCGGAGTTCCAAACCATGTCTCCGCCCGTCTATTTAAAAGTTCAGCTCAACTTCCACCCAGCCAACATGGGGCAAAATCCAACAAAGTCATAAGTACCGGCAATACGACCAAAACTGTATGAGACAGAATGTAAAACTGTATGAGCGTTATCTGAGAGATTTACTTGTAACATATCCAACATCAGCCTCTTTACTGTGTACGAGATACCAAGCACCTTGTGGTCTTTACTGTACTTTTAGTTGAACTTGACATGAGCATTAAGATATCCCATAAAGGCTTCCCTTCCTCTTTCTCAACATGCTGAACTATGCTCGTTAACATCTCTCTTACAAAATGACTTCCCAAGTTCGGTCAGCTAGCTTTAGCATCTTAGCATTGTGCCCCTTTTTTGCTTTTCTCCCGGCATGTCTTTGTCTTTTTTTCCATCTGTCTTTTGTGTGGTCACTTCCTTTCATTTGTCTTTTGCATGGCTCCCCTCGTCATCGAACCGTAATCCAGGTGTTCTCCTTTCATCCGTCACAGACATCCCAGCTTTAGTGCGAGTGACGCCATGCTTGTGTCCTTTAGGTACGCTCACGTCATCACACTCTACCTGACCTCTGTTGCTGCCCTCATCGCCAAGGCCTCCACCATTCACTCATCTACGCCATCATGCACCCCAAATATAGGTGTGATCCGTCGACTGCATTCCTTTAACCGCAGACAGACCTCCATCTACGTTCTCGGCTGGCTGGCTGTTCCCGACCTTAACGGCTTGACTGTCTTTTTGTTAACTTTAATGTGAGGCTGAGAATCATATGGGCCCCCACCAGCAATCAGACTGGAGCGGCTTGTCATATTTGCATGGCCTGTTCAGCCATCTCACTGGTACTCAATAGCAACCCGTTAAGATGTCAGTAAAGAACGCTTGTTGAGTCTTTCAGGATCGTTATGAACAAACCTTCTAAAGGGCAAGCTTCAATTCACCCTTTAGATTTATAGCTATATGAACTCCATATCTGGATATTATCACAATTTCAATATTGGACTTATTTTCTAAAAAAAAATATATATTTCGTAATCAAATGTTATGCACCTTATATGTTAAAAGTAAATGAAACATGAAGCTATATTTTTCAAAGGTATGTAAATATATCATTATCTAAATACATATTGTACCTCAGGATCTAGTGGATAGATTTACTCAGGGATAAACTGTCCAAAAGAAATTCACAGTGGAGCGTTGCACTACAGTGATAATGTGAGTGCCTATTTGCTGTTCAGCCACTAGAGGGAGCAATCCTGCCTCTTTTCCCACATGCAGGTTGGCCATTGCCAAGTACATCCCATGCCTCGGGGCCTTGCTGCGTGTTCGGGCCCGGGGCCACACTTTCAGGAGCAACTTCATGTCCACCTGCCACTCCACCGTCAGAGTTTCGACATCCATGGCCTCCGGCCTCAGCCCAGGAAGCCATGCCACTCCTCTGCCCCTGACAGCGAGACTGTAGGCGTGCGCAGTACCTCGGTCTACTCCCTGACGAGTGTCTGGCGCCGTGACACCGCAGACGCATCCACTTGCAGCGTGTTTCTATTTTTCGACACACAGAACATGTGGCTGAGTATGTTGTACCTACAGGGGAATTCGTTCACGTTTTGCCAGGTTTTTTGAAGCGGGAAAGTTAAGCCAAATTTAGTTTTGCTTTCGTTTTCATAATCTGTTTCATAAAATTCCTATTGCTCTGCCAACTAGGCTTTGCCATGCTACATATTTGTGGAAAACTGACGATGAGAATCCACGGAATGCTGTGCAAGGATTCCTCCTCCCGTAAATCGCACGTTATGGCAATGTAATGTTAGGCACTGACAAATGATCGACATAATGCTGAAATCAGGGAAACACTTGCGAGTTGTAGACAGCTTAATTCATAAACAATCTGGACCAGGAATGTCATCTGGTGACATCAGAGGGCAAAAGGTCTTATGTCATTTTTTCAGTTCCAGTTTCTTTTGTACATGCAGGACATCATCTGCAGATGAGTAGAATGCTCTCTGTGACTGTGAGTCTGAATTGGTGCTCTCCATTGTGACACCAGAGTTTAATGAGGCTCCCCATTACCGCTCCATCTTCTCAGATCTTCTGAGTGTTGGTTTTATTCTACTGGGTCCGGGACAGAACTTGCCGGTCCCGCCCACAGGGGTGGACAGACACCTAAATGGACCTGTCCAGCCACCCAATGTCCAGCGAGTTTGGCAGGGACACAGAGGAGCAGCCGGCCCAGAGACCACCCAGCATCGAGGCCAAGCTGACGGGTCATGACTCTGGTGTTTTTCGATAGGGTGAGTGGGTTTAGGAAGGGATACCATTCTACCTGAGGTGTTTGGGGGTGGAGGTGGGGATGGTTTAAAAGGGCTAACTGCTGATACGTCTCGTAATTAGTCTGTCATTTCTATTTGCATTACTAATCAGGACCTTCTCTATCATTTGCATTGTTAGATCACTGATGTCACGCATGGCGCCATGCCAAGGGCACTTACTGGACCCAGTCCCAGTAACGTCATCACAACCAAATCAAGCTCTGTAAGATCAAGTATTCATGGCTTCCACTCCAAGATGGCCAATGGCAGCTTGGGGGTGAGGTCTGTCTACATGGAGCCACCCCAGGACGCCGAAAATGTTTCTCTATCCTCTTCTATTGGTCAGGAGATGTCAGTGTCTGATCGCTCTCAGTTCTGATCCTTGAAAGCTCACTGTCTGGCTTATCCAGGGGGTCATTTCAATGTAATTACCAGCTTTGTTATGGTAATGCTGCCTCTGTACTACTTTATTTCACTGTTTTATTTATTGTTTTGCTGCGAGCTCCTTGGCTTGTAGCTCACTCGCACACCACTGGAGTTGTTGAAGCAAAGAATGGGGAGGGGGGAGGTGCAGTGCTGGCTTCAAAAATATGGTGAAAATTTTGACAGATTATAACCATTTCAAACACCAACAGCAGTGTATTTTCATTGGATGACACAGGAGCACATCTGACACAGCAATAGTCAATTTTGTATACCTGTATGCTATAGTAGTACAGTAAAATTTAATGTAATCCATCGGAATTCTAGTGAACAAGCTATGTTGCATCACCAGCCTCGTGTGCTGCATTTGTCTTTGTGCTGCTGTGATTTTAATGATTATATGTCAACTGGGATAAGTCAGACCGGTGCTGACATTTTACTTGTCTAAATTACTGTTTGAGAAATGTATTTATGTTGGAGTTTGTTTAGTAAGAAATACTAGTAGCTCATGAAAGGGAAAACTACCATCTAAATAAGTATGCTGTATTTTTATGAAACAATTTTTTTTTTTTTTTTTTAATATTGTTGTATATTTGTTATATTCATTCAATTAATACGATTGTTTCATTAATTTTCTGGACGTTAATGAAGCTGTGCAGTTCGACAGAATTTTCTGGCAAATGGCATTATTATGTTTTCCTGGAACAGTCCTTAAAGGTGGGATTAGATACAGACAACCTCAGCTCTACTCCTCACCCCTACTCCCCCAGTCCGCCCCAGTCGTCGGCCAACACACTTTGGGTCTGTAAACGCGATATCGTTTTTCTGTATAACACAACTCTACTTATGTGTCTCAGATTTGACCTAATTGTTTCCATTGCGTCAAACACAAACGTACTGAGAAAAATAAACACAAGAAATAAATAAATGATTGCGGTAGAAATTCAATAAATTGCGGCCTCTGCTGGTGGATCTTGGTATAATGTATGACTCGATTGTGAGAAATCCGTGACTCCACGATGATGACACTGTGGGGTCTGTAGAAAGCACACAGTGCTGCCGAGTGCTCTATCCAGTCAAATCCGGCCGTCGTGAGCCGAAACCTGAACGTTTCATAATACACTTTAACTAGCTTTATGTACACCTGAAATACCAGACGTGATTTACTATGCATTACTTTTGGTCCACGAGATAAAACTGACTTATTAGGAACGTGGAGGCGTGTTTATACGGTTTTGTATTGCGAATGCAAAAATGCATTCGCGTACAAATAAATTGTAATACCATTCATATTTTGTTGAAGTTCGTACACATACACACCACTGAGTACAAACGCATTTAGTACGTCTCTCCCTTCAAAGCTTCTTATGTGTTGCACCTAGAGTGGCTAACGAGCCCTGTATGGTCGCATAATAACTTGTAGCAGTTTAAACCACCAGAAATCAGAGAATTTCAGACACATTTTGCTGAAATGTAATGTCACGCTGACATAGCCTACTCCAAGAGGGAAGGTGATGGGAAACAATCTTCTCGAGCGCGCTGATGTTTGTGTGTTACTCTTACGCTTTTCCGTAAATCAATGTTCATTCATAATGAAAATATCATCAAATGAAGTGTTTTTTTTTCATTCATAATGAAACTATTGTATTGCATGAATTAGAGAAAAGGGGGAAGTGATTATACTTTCCGTGTAGTTCTTGCCTGTGGGCCAGATATCCAAAAAGTCAGCCTGGACTCTCAGCCGACCCACAGCTTTTATGGGTCCTGTTGGATGTGCTCGTCCGTATGAAAAATAGAAATATTGATTGTTAAATTTATTATAGGTTATGAAATTTAATTACTTCAAAGTGATCTGCACTAAATTACGAGTTAAATTTCCATATAGATGGAGATACAGACGTGCACGTGTAGGAAGCTTGACAGGTTTCAGCGAATCTCATGGTGCGATGTGAAGGAAATCAGAAAAAAAAACAAGAATAACAGCGAGTTTCAGATGACTAAGAAGAACTATTCGTCTTGAATTCATTTCCCTTGTATTAAAATAAGACAACAGTCGATGAACTTTTCATTTTTGTGTTGTCCTAAGAGAGCGATCACACCTCAGGGGAGTAATTTTGAATCATAAATAATGCATTTGGCACACTGTCACGATGTAATGTCGTAACAGTGATAGTTTAGCTCATTCTGATTGTGGGTCCTTCTGAGGAAGTCGTATGGTTGACGCTTCACTCTCTTCCCTCCGTTCGGAATTAATCCAGGAGAACACTTATGTTTTATTAAGGATCTTTATGCTCGGAATACAAGAGGGGCGACGTTCACAAGACCGTGTGCCTCCCTTTCTTGTAGGTCGTTTGTATCACAAGTATAAGTCAGGGTGCCCGTGTCTTAGGCGGGCTAAATGACTTCAAAACATTAAAGTTATAAAGAGGCGACACGGAATGCAACGATATTAATTTACAGACTATCCACTACGTCACCAAGCTGATAAAGAATTAAGAATACACTCAACAATGATCAATTAAGCGTATTCAGGCGCCTACACTGATTTCTGAAGATCGTAATGAATACAACGAGGAGCCAAGCGCAGTCAGACAGGTAACCTGCGCGACGTGGGGGGCAGGCGGCAATCCGACAGCGGAGAGTCGGAAACCGTAACGGAACCGAGGGGCGGGCAGGCAGACCGAACACAGGGACAGTCCGAAGGTCTTTATCCGGTGAAAGTCACTCACAAACTGACGCTTTTAACCTCACCATTTTCAGAGCTTCATCAGAACACAAGGCTGTTACGTTCAATGATGTTATATGCTTGCTTTCATTCAGCGCATCGGTTAATTTTCATCTTTTTCCCAGTCGTAACTGACAAATTTTACATCATGTAGCACGGTGGTTATAAAACACAATGATTAAATTAAAAAACTTTACCCGAGGGTCTTCTTATATGTCACAGCATTATTGGTTTTTTTTTTACCATTTCTGACTGAATTCATTCTCCCCGTTGTTGTTTCTCGGTAACCGAAGTCCAAAGGCTGTCGCTTTAATGAGTCCCTCGTAATGGAAATCCCTCGCCTGCTTCCACCCCCCGGCCGCCGGCTGACGTCAGCCGAGGTCCCGGGGATCGGATAAAGTCAGTAAGAGTGACATGGTGCGACACGGAGAGGGCCGAAAGGAAGGCGGCAGCTAAGGAGAGCAGGTAGTTCGGCTGTCCGCCCTTGTGTACCGCTCGCTTCCAACGAAGTTCAGCGATGTCAGGACCCAAGAGGGGCGATGAAGAAGTCGGCGGCGCAGGTCTACTCCCATCCTCACAGCGGGAGCTTACTTAACCCGCTTGTCATTCCGACTTCTCGCTTTTATTCTGCAGGAGTAACCTAATGGGACGCCGTATTAGTTCTCTTTCTGACGGGGTTTGCCGTCATTAGATTTCAGCTGAGCTCCCGGGCGACGGGACGGTCGCCGGTTGGAAGAGGGGGGTGGCGCGGACCTCAGGGGCCTGTCATGGGTGACAGGGTGAACTGTGCTTCAGAAGTCCTTCCAGCTGGTTTTTTAGAGTATATTAGCAGCAAAATGTTTTTAAGTAGCTCTGTCAGCACATATGTGAAAACATAAAAGTAAATATCTTATGGTGCTGGTTTGCATTTGGGTGAAAAAGAGGACAATCTGCTGCCTTGTGTGTGCTTTTTGGGGAGGATCCCTTATCTGTTCCAAGCAAACCTGTTTGTATATGTGTGTGTTTCCATTCTGGGCTCCTCTCAGCAGTTTGTTCCCCACAGTTCGCATGCCTCGTGTCTCGCCTTGCCTGATGCCTGGTGACGTTCGGGCCGATGTGCCAGAGATGGCTTCCACGCTGCGACATCAACAGCTGTTGGCTGACCCCTTCGTACGCTGGCTTCTCTTACCTGGTCAGGGTGATACAGGAAACTGAGGAAGTGGTGGCATTGAGCAGGTCCTGTGAGGTACAGGGTCGCGTTATGTGGAGAGCAATAGAGAGCTGTGAGAAGCTGTGTAAATATGCCAGCATTCTAATGTTCGTGAGCAGGTGCTCATCCCAAGTCGCTGATGGGCTCCACTTTGGACTGATGGCAGTGATTTTTAAACTCGCCTGCTGACCGAACAGCTTACTCCAGGATGAACACAGTGAAGCCATGTGACTGGCGCTTCTCAGGTCACATCCCCCTGGGGTTCCGGCCAGCTGCCTGTCCTTGGCTTTGCTTGCAGAAGCCCCTGTTAGCTCCCTTAGTAAGGGCAGATCTTTGTTTTGCTTTGCTAATCCACAAATGAAGCAGTGATCTGAGGGGCATCCAGAAGCATACCTTGTCTGGTGCCTCATCTTCATCGCTGATATTTTTAACTCGGTTTTATGTTCAGTATATATTTCAATCCCATTCCGTGACCCTAGCCATACCTGCTGTTCTTTCGCCTTCGGTCATATGCCAAATCACATCGGTGTGGGTGGTATAGATACATTTTTTCGGCATAAAACAGCCGTCGACTGCCACTGAATTAGCATTGCACCGGCATCGGAAGCTTTGACCTGTGCGGGGAATGTTAGCCATAAGTTGCGGTATCGTGGTCACAGCTCAGGCCACAGTACCAGCATCCAGAATAGTAAGCGTGTTATGGCAGACGGCGTGGAGGCAGGCACTAGGCCTCTTTCCAGATGTCAGGGGAGCTACGTGCTCCACATGCTTTCCGTCCACCGAAAATCCAGCCTGATGAGCTCATCACTGTCAAGGGAGTCATTGGCGTATTGAGTTCTTCGCTCCCGAGTCTGTGTTGACATACGTCGCTGTGCCTGCGGCTGTTGCTCCATTCTGTCTGATATAGCAGGAATGTTCCGTCAATTGAACTACTCTTGCACGCTAACTGAGATTAGAAGGATGGATACTTCTAGCAGTAGGTATCTGAACATCTTGGCGTGCGGTGCTGATTCTGTGATCCAGGAAGATGCTGAGATGTGGGTTCGTCAAGAAAGATACTTTAGGTATTCTGACAATATATTATTTTCCATCTTGGTAGAAGCAAGTTTACGGTCCTCAAGCTTTAGATCCATTATTTTTTGTTGTCTTCTAATAAATTCAGCCACCCGCTCATCGTCTCAATTGGAGCACATTATACACCATGCTGCAGGTTCCTGTACTCTGGCCAAGCAATTAAAGTAAGCGATGAGCGTCGGGAGCATAACAGTGTCGTTCTGTTGGAGAGACTTGGCAGGGATACGGAACAGGGACAAAGAGGCAGACATGCCACTGGGTCCAGGCAGAGTGTTCTCAGAAAACATCAGTGTCTTTCTGGAAAATGCCTCCAGGAGGCCCTGTTCAACTCTCCTCGAGGTCCTGCTGTTGTCCTTCGCGAATTGAGATTTGACATGAGCCGGAAGAAAGCCTAACAGCTCCTTGTGTTAGCTGAGAGGAGTAAACATTTCCTTGCCTCTTAAGGCCTTTCTGATTATTTTTCTGGAGTGTCTCTTTTGGTTTTTTTTTCCCCTTCAAACTGTGTCATACTCAGATATAATCCTTTGACCATAATTACTACTAAGCAGATGAAATTGTAAGTAGCTTTGAATGAATGTGCCAGTGTTGCGAGCAAATATACCTCCTGACTTGGGTGACGGTCGGAATGTTTTGAAGACAGGGTGTTTCCTTATTTATTACTAACGTCTTCCAACCCTGATACTTGGTGCTAACTGCTGGAGAGGTTTGGTAGTCAGTGCAGCTACTTGACTGCCTCGACCAGAGCTGTTTTTCAGCTAAGATTAAGTGAATGAGTGCAAACTGTTTGGATGCTTGTTAGTGCTGCGTGCTGGGTGAGTAGCATTAGTCTGAAGATGGGGAGCCATTGGGAGAGTCATTCAGAAGGTCGCCCTGCATTCTTCATGATGAAAGCAGCACTATTTTGTTGATTCTGGGGTGCCTGTGAGCACTGGGCCAAGCAGACGTCAGGACAGAGCGACTGTGGGTCGGGACCAGTATGGCATGTAGGAGCTTGCAGTAAGGCTGTGAGCCTCTCTGATCTGGTGGTAAGGGTGGGAGTCCTTGGTGAGTGGGCTTCCTTTTCAAAATGAATTATCTCGTGGCTGGTTTTGACATGAAGTCTGTCTGGGTTTTAATTCTCTGGTAGGGGAAGTTACTGGTTTTCTCCTGCTTTTGAGAAGAGCAAACATATTCAGTGGCTCTGAAGATGTCGGTGTATTTTAACAGGAAGAGACAGTGTGTAGAAGGACAAGAGGGGCTAGCCCACATCTTTTAGTTGACGGGCTCTTCATTTATAATCATCGTGTAAATCTGAGGTGTCCTGCTTCTCAGGTGCAGTAAACACAGCCAGCCCATGATTCCTGACCCAGGCCTCCGCTCAAACTCTTTTGTGATGTGACAGCTGTCTTGGTTGTTGTCTTTCACCCCTCCCAATACTCTCTTTCCTCATGTCTCCACTGCCATTCCCAAATTGAAATGCCTGTCCCATCCTACATTCCCGTCTGGCATGGAGGTTGACTGTCCACAGTCACGTGATGTTTTATAGTGTGTTATGTGTGCGTCTTGCTGTCTGTTTAGCATTTCCTCTGTGGTTCTTCTATTAACATCAGCAGTTTCCAGAACAGCTCAAACTCTCCATGCTTTTCCATTGATAAAGGCGGCTGTTCTTAGCCTTGACATTTCCCCGTTTAGGCTTCTTCTCTTCCACCGTCTAATTATTTTTCACTGGCTCTTGTCACTGGCTCCTGCCTGCGTTGTAGTGCGTAAGAGCTGTCATTATCACTGCAGGGGCTGTGTTCGTCATGGGCAGGGCAGGACCGGCTATTTCTGGAGCAGCCTGGACCCAGCTCATCCAAGGTGGACCTGGGCTAAACGATGCTGGTGAATGGCTACTGAGCTATGAGTGCTGTCAGGCAGCTCTGAGCCAGATTTACACGAGACACCAATCAATAACCTGGGCAGCCAGACAGCAGCGCATTGATGAACCAGGCAGGAAGTCCCAAGGTTGAATCTGAGGATAGAATCTGATGTTGGACCCTTGAGAAAAACTACTTAAGATTCTTTTGTGGTGTCCAGCTATATTCATTGTGGGTTTTTTTTTTGTAATAGCGTGCCCATTTTCTGAGTAATGAATACGGTCATAATTTTTTACTAAATTTGCACGATGGCCAGGGTCTGATGGGTCAAAGCTGGTGTGATTTTTCTTTTGAGTTCCTTGTAGTCTTGGGCTTTCAAGGGTTTTGGTTGGTTTGTCATTTTCCCCGTTGTCCAAGTACACCACACACCTGATACTGTCTTCTGTTTCTTGAGGACCCTTTCACATCACTGTCCCTTAAGCCCCTCATGTCAGCTTTGGGGAAATTTTCAGCCAAGAGAATGGCCCCATGTTTCCGTTTCATTCACCACCTGCAAATCTGGCTACTGCCGCGAGAGTGCAGCAGTGTCGGCTTCGTTCTTAGAACCCCCCTGTGTGGGGCGCTAGATAGTTGTGGGCGGAGCCTGGGGAAGACTAGAAAAATTTGTTAGCCTACCAAGAGGCTATATTAACCATGTGAATCATGGAGGCTTGGCATTCTGGGTGTCCTCTTACAAGCCATATAAGGCCCCCCAAGTGGCGGGGTGCTATCACTTTCTGTTGAGGGGTACTATTCTTAGGCTGTCGTTCCAGCCCATCCGAGCAGGCGAGAACCCCCATCCCCTCGCTTTCCGTACACCTCTGTCTCTTTCTCGTTTTGTGCCTTTAAGAAACGGTGGGCGCAAACAATTCCTCCTTGAGCCTCATTTTTTGTAATCTTTGTTCATTGAGGATTTTTTTTGGTCGGTGAATTCTGTACATTTTTGTGCTCAGTTTCTCTTATTTTATTTTTTTTTTTTGGCTTCTTGTTTTAGCGGCTGTCAGCGCCTCGCTCTTCCATCTTCCTAGCAGTGCAGAGGTGAAAGACATTGAATCGGCTGTAGAAGTGCGAACAGCTTGTGGAAGATGAGCACTTACACCGTGACTCTCACCGGACCAGCGCCGTGGGGCTTCCGCCTACAGGGGGGAAAGGATTTCAACATGCCCCTCACCATCTCTAAGGTAAGGCTTCCCAGTGCTGGGGTGACCAGCCAGACCAATGAGCAGATACTCCCACCTGGGCACTTCCTAACATCAGTGGACCTGATGGGAATCCCTCATTAACCCAAAGAGAAGTGATACTGTCCACCTTTGTATGGTAGCTAGTGAGACCGATTAGTCTCAATTGTTAGTGTGAACTGGATTAAGTTGCATGAGCTCAGCTCTTCCGCTGAGAAAAAACAGTCACATTCATGAATGTGGTCCTGTCTGCTTCTTCCTCGCATCCAAAACATATAGTAGAGGCTACGGGAAGATAACTTTGAAGTTATCTTTTTGATATTTTTCTCCACATATCTGCTTATATATTTTTGCTTGAAGTAAAGTGGGCAAATTTTGACTCCCTAAATATCCCAGAGACTTTCTGAGATATTTGGGTATTATATCATGGGACCTGGGAAAAGGCAATTTGTGATCTTCATCTTTAATTTATGTAGTGGTATAAAACATTATTTTATGGTACCTGTGTACTTGAGAAAGCTAGTTTTTTACTTTGCTCAGGCTATTTGTTTTCATTAGCACGTACACTATGTAATTAATGTAAGAGATTAGCTTGTCTTGATAGATTGGAGAGGGTCAAATGGCAGAGCCTGGATGTTTTCTTGGTAATGGAAGTGAATGGAGTTTAACACCCATATATCACAGGGGCTCAGGTTCGGGCGGAGGGAATCATCTCAGCTGTATGATTTTACCCTTTATAAATGAAGATCATTCATAGGTAAGCATGGCTGGAGGGTCCTTCGGAGAACGAGGTGGAAAGGCTAGCAAGTAGATGGACAGGTGCCCGTCAAAGCCTGGCTATTCACAGCAGCACCAAGGGAAGGCTTGCCTCTCTCCACCCTCTCTGGCACGAGAGGAGCCAGAGGGGTCAGTCGTGGGATGGAGGGTGTAAACGGTAGCAGTTGGTTGGGCTCCAGGGTGAGCAAAAAATTCCTGTGGTCGTCCTGGGACGGCTCATGCTCAGGGGCTGTCGGCTAGGCCTGGCCCACATCAGATCCAGGTGGTGGACACCCCCCAACCCTCAGAAGGCCCAGTCAATCACTGGCTTGACAGGTGCTGCGGTGAGACATCGTAGGTGCCATCACCCTCCAAAAATACCTTGAAAAATAGTTAGTGTTTTGGGGAGGGGGGTTCTGTTTAAGGAAAGGTTTTTCAGCAAGTGAGCTGCAAGGCTGATAGAGCATGTGCTGATATAAAGAGGTAAAGCTAATAGCAGTGGGGGGGGGGGGCATGATTTTAACACAAATATTTGGGACCATTAAAAAAATGTCTTTAAATCATTTAATAGTACAATCACACAGATCCTAAAATTGCATAATACCCATTATGTAAGTATATTTGTACTAAATATAGTACTTGTGGGATATGCATTCACTGGCCACTTCATTAGGTACACTTACTACTACTGGGTTGGACCCCCTTTGGCCTGTTGACTGTGGAGACCATTTGAGTACAGTGAACTCATTGTTGTATTGAATAAACCAGTCTGAGATGATATGAGCTTTGTGACATGATGCGTTATCCTGTGGTCATAAAGGGATGGACTTGGTCAGCAACAATATGCAGGTAGGCTGTGATGTTTAAACAATATTCAGTTGGTACTTAGGGGCCCAGAGTGAGCCAAGAAAATATCCCCCACATTGTCCAGTTTTGGTGGGCCTGTGCCCACTGTAACCTTAGTCTCCTGTTCTTAGCTGACAGGATGGCCCCCGGTGTGGTCGTCTGCTGCTGTAATCCGTCTGGTTCAAGGTTCGATGTGTTATACATTCAGAGATGCTCTTCTGCATGCCTTGGCTGTATCGAATGGTTATTTAAGTTACTGTTGACTTTCTGTTAGTTCAAACCAATCTGGCCGTTCTTCTCTGACATCTGCCAGCAACAAGGCATTTTCATCCAGAGAACCACCACTCACTGGATGTTTTTTCTTTTTTAGACCATTCACTGTACACCGTAGAAAAGGTTATGCATGAAAATACCAGTAAATCAGCAGTTTCTGAAATTCTTAAACCAGCCTGTCTGGTACTAACAACCATGCCGTGTTCAAAGTCACTTTAATCATCTTTCTTCCCTATTCTGATGCTTGGTTTGAACTTCAGCAGATCATCTTGACTGTGTTTACGTGCCTAAATGCATTGAGTTTCTGCCACATAATTTGCTGATCAGATACTTGCTTTAACATGCGGTTGAACAGGTGTACCTAATGAAGCGGCTAGTGAGTGTATAATGGTTTATGGGTGGTTAAGAATGGATTTTCCGAGAAACAACTTTGTGAGAATTGAAAGTACTGATTTTGAATATAACTAATTATCTACAGACTAGGCCTGTTTACCATGGGACAATTGCATTGTGTGTGGAGTCCTACAGTCAGAGAGAACATGTCCATAGTTTGTTTTTTGGTCAATTGTGCATTTCTTACCAAAGAATCTCGGCACGTCGTTGAAATAGCAGACTGTATTTGGGGGTCTACTTCAATGAGGTGGGATCCGTTGGTGGGGACGATTTCTGGAATTTCCACTTCTGCCCATCGCTCGCCACATCTGCTATCTCGATATTGTATGTGGACGGACACTGCCTGCTCTTAAACTCCGATATCTGATTACTGACTTGTAGATTAGCACTGCTGACAGCCGTCTGCTGATCTTAGCAAGAAACCAGTTTCAGGTGCTTGAGTTTTACCTCAGAGTAGAACCAGGAAACTGCCAGTTGAAGGTGGGTTCCTGCTCAATAAGATAGCCAGCAGTCTCCTCACTGAGGGACTTTATGTCTAAGAAATTCACCAAGCTTAAGAATTCATGCAGCATAAAATCTACACAAATGACACCTTTCCATTACCTGGGCTGGAAAGTGCTGACACAGTGGTCCTCTGTACAAATAGTGGGTGTGACGTGGCTAACATGTAATTTTAACAAGTTTTCATCACATTACAGAGATCACGTGTGTAATGTGTTTGTTGACTTCTTTGCATGAAGATTCTGCTTAGAGATCATTAATCTGCCTTTCCTTTTTGTTGAAGGACTGAGCACTTTATGGAGCTCTTTCTACAGAGACCTGGTTGTGTAATGTTGACCACAGGGACCTGAGGATGTTCAGGTACTCCCTGCTGTGAAGGATCCTCTGGAGATCGTTGGGTTAGTGTGGCTGTAAATAATTCCATGGGTGGGGATCGTCTTCTTGAGCCGTTTTCAAATGCTGGCATTCAGATGAATGATTTCATCTCGATAATATTTTAAATGCATCTAGCCTGATTTTCAGCTTTGCACGCTATATCAAGTTTTATGGTTATGTAAGACCTGAGGTGTTTTAATCTTTGGAGCACAGGGTTCTTCCTGACCATGGTTCTTGGAGGTCAACCAGAACCCTTTCCAGATGGGTAGCTAGGCTGGCTGACAGCTCAGAGTGTCTCCTTGCTGGTTCTTCCTTCTAAGCCTGTCATTCTGAGCACATTGTCCAGTACATCTGAGAATTTTCCTAAAAATGTGGTCAATGCCTCTTCAACACTAGGGCGGTGCTAAAGTCTAACCTTTACTTCTGTCCCTTCGGTGCTAATATTAGACCAAATCTCTTGATTATTTTAAGCTTCCCCTCACTCTGGTGCCCTGCTCCTGTAACCTTCGACTTACTCCTGACTGATCCACCCAAGTAGGTCCAGTTGACACCAACAGACACTTCTGCCCAACACTGGCCTAGCTTCAGCTGTCCTTTGCCCATTAGGTTATCATTGTTTCCCACACAAACCTTGTTTGTGCCTCAGTTGTCTGGTCTGCTGCCAGTGCCTCACTGGAGCGCGTTCTCGGTTAAACATGGCTACTGGCTCCCGCGGCAACGACTAACAGTAATCGACTGTGGTGGTTCGGAAGAGAAAGGAATTTAAATCTTCCAGAAAATGCGGGGATGCCTCGCTGCTGCCATGGAGGTGTCAAGAGTCCAGTGAAGAATCTGCTGGCTATTTATAGGCCTGTCAGTCCACCACTTCACCGATAAAGTCTGCCCGTTGGTCAGAGACCTTCACGCTATTTTGAAGAAGTGGGTTTTTTTCCTCCTTTTGCCATTTGTGTAGCCTGTACTATCAGGAAATGCCCTCAGAAGAAACTGGTGTTCTGGGGTGTCACCCCGGTGAATTTGGTACCGCATCTACCTTTGAAAACCTTGATGGGGGCTGTGTTGCGCCAGGCATCTGCGTGTGTGCCTCGGTCTGGAATGGGTGGCGTCCCACGATGACAGCAGCATCGAAAATGCCTGGACTGAGCAGCGCTGCTGTGTGGGTGCTGTCTGGGAGCAGAGCCATGTTTTCTTCTTATAACCAGGGAACCAGAGCAGTGAGGATGTTATAACTAAGAGGAAAACGCCGTCCGTTTGCGATCAGACGTTTGATGTACTGTCTGTTTTCAAGATGCTTTGTTGTATTCATCCACTTTTCAAAAAAGTGTCATTGGGGTCATCTCTAGTTATATAGTGCCCTCCATAATGTTTGGGACAAAGACACATTTTTCCCTGATTTGCACCTCTACTCCACAGTTTAAGATTTCAAATCAAGCAATTCATGCACATTCCAGACTTTAACTTAAGGGTATTTGTGTACATTTTGCTTTCACTGTGGTGAAACTACCACCTTTTTAATACATAGACCCCCATAATGGTCAGTATATCCATCATACTGCTTATCTGTCAGGCTTGTGGGGAAGCTGGAGCTGATCCCAGTGGACTTTAGGCAAGGTACACCCTGGGTAGGTCACCAATCCACTGCAGGGCCAACACGGAGTAAACTGACCATACATGGTCACATTCACAGGGGATTTAGAGTAGCCAATCAACCTAACCTGTATGTTTTTGGAGTGTAGGAGGAAACCCACACAGGCGTGGGGAGAACATGCAAATCCCACACAGAAAGGCCCCTGTTGGCTGTGAGACTTGAACGCAGAACCTCCTTACTGTGAGGCAGACAGGCTAACCACTTAGCCACCATGCCCCCTAGTAGGTATATTAAAGCAGTGATGTTTAGTACTTTGTTGCATATCCTTTGCATACAATGACTGCTTGAAGTCTGTGATTCACAGACATCACCAGGTGCTGAGTATCTTCTTTGGTGAGGCAAACCTCTAATGCAGCCATCTTCAGCTCCTGCTTGTTTCAGGGGCTTGTCCCCTTATGTTTCCTCTTCAGCATATGGAAGGCATGCTCAATTGGAATTAAATTGGGTGACTGGCTTGACCATTCAAGAATTTTCCATTCTTTAGCTTTGAAAACCTCCTGTGTTGCCTTAGCAGTATATCTGGAATCATTATCGTGCTGTAGGATGAAGCACCGTCCAATGAGTTTGGAGGAACTTGAGCCGATAAGATGTTTCTGTGCACCTCAGAATTCATCGTGCAACTCATCAATGAAGATAAGTACCAGTGGCAGCCATACATGCACATGCCATAACCCCCCACCACCCAACAGGTTTCGCAGACGAGGTGGTATGCTTTTGAATGGATTTGAAATTTTATACTGCGGAGCAGAGGGGTAAATCAAGGAAAGATGTGTCTTTGTCCCAAACATTATAGAGGGCATTGTAATTACTGAAGATCCAGAATATTCTTTTAGCTTATGGGAGAGGTACAATGGTTGATAAGGATTTGTGAGCTTTGCTGAATGAAGAATGGACAGTCATATCACTTGGAACCACACACTAAGCTTGAAACGCTAATCACCGGGCCTGGCACAGTGGCATGTGATGCCAAGGACCTGCAGATCTTCAGCCCTTTGCCGCAATCTTGCCCTCTGGTCCTCCAGTAGCTTCAGGGATGGGCTATAAAAAGTCGTTAGAGCCACAGCATGCATCACAACCACTAGCTTCACGCCATCAAAGTGCCGCCCTTCCGGGCCACGGCGTCGGGCGGCGTTGACAGGAGGAGCCAGTTTTAGTACACAGATAAAGGTCAGGAGCGTGACGGCGGGTGTCTAGGCTGGGTGGGTACCTGTGGGCTCTAGGGCCCAGGAGATCCCCTCAGTGCTGTGAGTGGGTGCCTCATGGGGCAATTCATCTTTTGGCCAGCATGGGTCAGTGAGTTTCATTCGTGCGGAGTTAGGTTTTATTTTCTGATTGTGAGTATGGCTAGAACAGTAAATCTCAGATCGCTCACTTGGCTCTAATGCTGCTGCATTATCCCTAAGTGCTGGATCTGAAATGTAAAAAATAAAAGTTGTTTTTAGTCATGAAACTACTTTTGAACAATCAAACATCTGAGTACTCAATGTCAGGGTGCTCATGCAATTAACTGTATCAGAGTATTCGTATAGCTTCTGCACATTAAACTGTGTTAGGCGGTCATTCTGCTTCATCCCTGTATCTTCACGCTTCACTAAAGTCGTATGAATGTGCTGTTTTTATGTGTGTCCAGTGCCTGTTTACCGTCTTTGTTCCTCTCCTCTTTACGACGACAGACACCCTGTGAGGGGTACCCACAGCACGTGTATGACAGCGTACATGGCAACCGGGAAGTTGTGTAAACTGAGTTTCCAAGGGTGCCCCTTGCATTGAGCCTCAGGCTATTCTTGCCGCCGGAATACGAGATGGACGTAAGGCAGTGTCAGAGCTTTGGTAGGGGGGGCAGGGGGTGTGCCAGGGGGCTGTCCGGTGTCATGGTGAGTTGCTGAGCATTTCCTGGGAATGTGGACTGGGTCTCCCTCCTTTCCTACTTTCCCCCTTTGGGAATGTGCTTCCTGGACATTTCCAATCTGAACGCCTTAACTAAATTTAATGTGTGATCCCGGGTTTAAGGTCAGTATGGTTTTGCCGTACTATTTGAAAGAGAGTGCTTTATGTTCCTCTTTTCTCCTTTCCCACTCTCTTCATCTCTCCATCCCTCTCTCTCGCTCTTTCTCTTTTCATCTCACTCTCTTCCCTCGCCACCCCCCATGCCCCACTTTCTCTGTGTAGCCCGCTGCCGAGGCTATGAACCGGTCCTTTGTTATGCAAAGCGAACAGAAGACCCCGGTTAGCGTATCATCCTCCGACTCGGCCAGGCTGTTGGCAGGATAGGTTGAGGCAGGCGGGTTCACGGTGACAGCCTGCCTGCATTCTCAGGCAATTTGTGATCCCAAATCCGTGTGCGACTTTTCACGTGATAGTGTTTTGTTCACCCTGCAAAGAAATTTTTGCAATTACCAATCTTGAAAACAAAACATGAGCGGTTGGATATTTATTGGGATGGGTGAATATGATGTAATAGACGGACGGTGTACCAGTTTTTGTATGTACGGGAGTCTTGTTACAACGGTCCCCAGGGTTTCAGAAATGGGGGTCTCTTTAAAACTGGAAACGCCCTTCCCTGAACTAATACATTTTTAGTCAAAGACATCAATTCATTACTATAGCATTGTTAGCAATCAGCCACATGCACTGTTGGTTGTGTGGTAGCCTCGTATTCCATGTTCGATGACACATGCTGACACCCCCTTGGTTACGGGGCATGGCTGGGGATTGAAGGTTGTCCTGTGGCCCTGGGACCCACACACATTTGTCCAGAGAGGTTGGAGCCTGTCCCACCGGAACCTTTTTGGACATGCCAGAGGAAGCTCCGAGCCCACAGGAAGGAGGGGCTTCCCTCTGTCTTCAGATCATGCAGCTGTCACTCCTGGAGCACTTAAGAACCCCCCTCCTATTTACTTTCCATTCTGTGGCACCAGAGGAAATATGAATTCTACAGCTAGATGCAAGAATATGCAGCTGGTGTTCCCCAGATCACCGGTAATGAATTTTGCTGTGTAAACGACAAGGAGCCTGTAAATTTGGGTTCGGGTTCTTTCTGTGGTTAGCTCTGGTCTGCGGCTGTTCGAGCGACGAGATGACACCACCCAGATCGGGACATTCTGGCACTCGCCTGTCAAGCTGAAAACTAGAGACCAAATCAACACACGGTCCGACTTGGGACCCGTATTGTGAAGTCCACTTGGTTCTGAGCGGATAAAACTTTACGCTGCCCGTCTGCCTGTGTTGTCTGCTCTGGATGGTTAAATCCCAGTGACTGATTGCTGATTACTGCTGCCCTTCCATTCACATTCCACCTCATTTCCATTGCATACGTACCAGCGCAGTGCACATGGCTGGGCATTTTCACATGGTCATTTCATTAAGCTGAAGAATGTCCTGTCTGTTAGTGTATCCCGCATACGTGGCTCATCTATTAATTGAAGTGTTTTCACATGGAGTGTCTGTCATAATGTTTGACTTTGTTATTAGTTTGGCCCAAGCAGTGTACTCCGCCTGATTTACAGGATCTCTCTCATACAGAGCTGCATAATAAATGTTTGAAATTCGTTTACTCATTGGCTTCAGTGAGTGTTAGTCGGATTTTGTTGATGGAGAGTAGAAAAATTGGGGCTTGTTGGTATATAAAGGCCCTTTGCTCCTAAATACTCTGAGTAATGGGAGGTTGATACTGATGGAGGATGAAGCACTCTAAAGCAATGGATCTCACCCCAGTCTGCAGGGACCCCAGCAAGTCCACATTTTTGTTATGTTCCACCACCTACATACGCGATATGGACAAAAGTATTGGGACAGCAGTTAACTGGGGGGGGGGTTCACATGATTTTGGACTTAGGTAATTAAGCCATACTCCTTGCTGAGACAGGTGTATAATTAAACACACAGCCATGCAATCTCCAGCAACAAACACTGGCGGCAGAATGGATCACACTGAAGAGATTAGTGACTTTCAACGTGGCACCATCACAAGATGCCACCTTCCCAACATTTCAGTACCAAACTTCTACCTTGGCTAACTGCAAGTGAAGTGGTTGTGATGTGGAAACTTCTATAATCAACAAGAGTTCAATTGTGATGTCATAGGTCACACAAACAGAAAGGGACCCGATGACCCAGCGTCAATATGCAATATCACTGATGCTGCTATGGCTGAATGACAGTAAATCCCACCAACAATATTCAGACATCTAGACTAAGGCCTTTCCCAAAGAGTGGAGGCAAAGGAAGACCAACTTCTTATTTATACGTTTAGGAATGAGATATTGCACAGGCAGGTGTCCCAACACTTTTGTACATATAGTGTACCTGAACTTACTTGCCATTTGCTGATAGCATCCTTGATTACCTGGCTTAGACGTGTAGGTGGTGGACTAGAACAAAAATGTGGACTGGCTGGGGTCCCTGAGGACTGGGTTGAGCACTGCTGCAGTAGAGATATGTGCAAACTATAACGAAGGTATTCAGGGATCCAAGAGCAGAGCAAAATGGTTTTAATGATTCACGTGATGAAGAATAAGTAGGCCTACCAAAGGCACAATCCAAAACTCAGGGTCCAAATGCAGTCAATGTTCAAAAACCAGTCCAGGCAATAGAAATTCTAAAAGCTAATCCAGCAAACAAGGTCAGAAGAAGCAGGGAGGAGTCCCAAAAGCCAGGGGTGAACCAACAGGCCCATAACAACACTTGAAAAACAGAAGATAAAGGATAAAGAACTGTAGATCACAAGTCACAGTCCTGTACAATCGTAATGAGTCCATATCAGTGCAAGAATCCGTATTAGTGCAGGAAAGAAAGTATGGAACGGTCATCTGTGCCATAAGCAGTGCAAGTGTACAACAACTGACTGTGCAAAGTGAAGCATAAATACGACAACACACTACGATATGACATGCAACAATAATACAGGTAAAAGTTTAAAAATGAACAATAAAGTAATCTGTTGTACAATGATTGAATGTGCAAACTGTACAAATAAGTAATAATTAGGCCTAGTATTAAGACACTTTGAATATTGCATTTATCCATTTGGTGACTGGCTGGCTGTCTGACTGTACCTAGATTAGCCCAAGGCAGTATTGTATGCTCTGATCCCCTGACATCAGGAAAAAGGAGCATTAAGCTTTTTACAGTATCTTACAGAAGAAACAGGATGGAATCTGTGTAGAGACTTGCTGATCGCAGGGGTCAAAGCCGCAGCACCAGGAGGAGAACTTTTTCTCTTTCCGCTTGCTTGCGTGTTGGTGTGAATCTGAGTTCTTTTGCTATGATAAAGGAAATCTTATCTGCGTGTAACTGTCAGTGGGAGTTCTTGTCCGTCCGTAATTTTCACTCCCACAACATCCAATCATAAAAAAATGTTTGGTGTTGACAGTTGGATGGATGTTTGCAACCTCCTAGAATTAAAGAATAAAATGGTGTCACTTTCCATAAATGCAGGCCAGGTCAGATGCTGAAATGCGCATCCTCAGAGACCCCCATCCCAACTGTTGGTTGACGAGCTTTGAGTAGAGATGTCACCACGGGGCTGCTCAGTTAGACCAGAGCTTAGCAGACGCAGCAGACATCTCAGCAGTGGAGAAGACTGAGTTCAGTAGCCAGTGGCCTTATTTCTGGTGTAGCACCAGCATGCCCAGCTTTGAATTTTTCGTAGGAGTGTCTTGTTCTACTCATCTGAAGAGGCCTCCTCTTAAGTGATTCACTTGAACTTGATGCCACATCTCATCTCAAAGGGGGGGATTGACTAATAAGAGCAGGTGAGGGCTAATGCTGTGTCAGAGGAGAGCATGGGGGCTCAGCAGTCAGGGGAGACAGGCTATACCATGTATTTTTACATTTAACTACGGGCTTTAATGTAACCTCAGCCCTTCGTAAAATTGAGGAGTGTCATTTACGAGTGTGTGAATGTGCAGGCTGGTAAAAATATCATTGGAGATGGCAAGAAAATCTTGGGAGCCTTAAAAGGTGGAGCTTACAGAAGCCATGTTCAACATCCAAAAGTAGAGCTCAGAAACATGAAACCTTCTGCCGTTAGTTCACCTCTCATCTCCTTTAGAACCCCTTAAACCAATGGATTATCAGACATTTTTAAATTTAATACATCCCACAGCTGTCTAGGATTAGGTCTGGCAGTAGTTGCCCCTTACTATATAGGCTCTGCCATTGTGCTTCGTCTGCCAGAATGCCAGGTGATGTCTTCTAAATCCCCCATGCACCTCTCATTGCCTCATGGGATGCAGTGCCAGGAAGAGGGTCAGCACTGAAAAAGTGTGGGCCAGCTGGGAAACTCCTTGGTGACTAGTGGTTTCTGCAGGTGTAGCACCTCTCCACCCTCCAGTGTGGGGGCTCCTGCGATATTTGGGTAAATACTGCAGCGTGCCAAGCTGAGCCTGTCAAGAGCACAGTGCATTTCAGATCATGTGATCTTATTAAGACGTGTATTGAAATATCAGTAATAACAAATCTGTTGTATTGTGAGTAGATTTAATTAACACTGAAGTCTTTGGGATGTAGTATCACTTTGTCATAAATGTACAAATTTGATTTGTATTGATTGTTTAGTTGTCTTTTATTGCTTGCATAGTTTATAGAACATTATTATGTATTATTGTCATTGCAGCATCATTATCCAATGTCTACTTTCCAACTGTAGATCACACCTGGTAGCAAAGCCTCCCAGGGCAGTTTGACCCAGGGTGACGTCATTGTGGCCATCGATGGGGTCAGCACCGAGGGCATGACCCACCTGGAGGCTCAGAACAAGATCAAGTGTGCGGGTTTCAATCTCGCCCTGACTATGCAAAGGTACCATCTTTCTGAACACCTTCACACTGTACAACAGCACCACGCAGGCCTCCACTGCTCTTGACTGCATGTCATGCACCAGGATTAACACTGATGTCGGCTTTGTGTGATGTCTTGACAGTGGTTTACTTCAGAACTGATTCTCCATAAAAGCCCCAAACTGTGCTTTTACACTCCTCCGTGTAGCACGCCCATGTGGGACAGGCCGTACTTGTCCCATCATGTGTATAAAGATGACATAATATCACAACTGTACAAAGTACCATTTGGCAGTCATGGCGGCCTTGCTAGGTGTGTAGGCTGTTTGGCTTGATGCCTGTCATCGTAGGTGCTGCTGAGGGATTTCACATTTTCGTATTTATTTATTGAACAAGAAACACACAAAGCGACAAACTGTGACTAGTTTGCATAGCAACATTATAAACACTTTTATGCGTCGGGCCTTCAGAATTTTGCTTGCTGGTCTCGCAGTGTATTTGTCAGCAGTGAGAAGGACAACACTTAGATGTAAATGAGCGTAACCATTTACTGACACAGATTACTGACACTTGTGGGTTCTGCTGTGACATTTCCCCCAATAATCCTGTCCTTCTGTGACCATTATCAGTGCCGAATCCTTTCCCCTGAGTGCCCTAAATATGGCCACCGTCATGTGTGCCTTTTTGTTAGCCCTGAGTGGTGGTATTTATAAGGAAAAGGTCACGGCACTTATTTTCTTCATCCATCTTGTTTGTTTGATTTGCCCAGTGCCAGGAAGGGATAGGTAGGTGGGAGGGCACAGTTATGGATTGCCCGGCACTTAAATCGCATTTCACTACTTGGTCCCTTTTCTGGGTTGTCTTGCTGCTGTCTTTACTGTTGGGTTAGAGTTGTATCTGTACACCATTGTGTTACTATGGGAAGCCAGTCCTCTTGGAATCTTCTAATACAGGAATAATGGGGAACAGCTTGGTGGATTTATGACCATTGTTGCAAAAATATGAGGCCATCTCAATGGCGTTATCTCGTAGGCAGGTCTTCAGAGACTCCTGACGTCTGTTTTGTGGTTTCCTTGGTGATGTAGTTTAATAGGCTTACCATCAGTGGGGGCAGAAACGACTATCCAGTGAGTCACTGGCTATGCATGACACACCGCTCCACACCCAAGCTTCCATACCCCGGCTCCCGGGAGTCCATGGACCTGCTGGAGATCAGGCTAACTCACTTAGTCAGCAGTAAACATGCTTTGTGATGACAGTGCTGTCCCTGGTGAATATCAGAAACTACCTTGTTTAAGCATATGTTCCTCAATCACATCAAGGCCTCTTACAATCTTAGCAACATAATCATTTTCCATTAAAACCTCAGAAGGATAACATTTCACTAGAGTTTTCCACTTTTACAAAACATGGTCAAATCCAGGCAGTGTGTCTGGATCTGTATGTAGTGACATACTAAATGATAAACTGAGTTGCTGCAGGGATTTTCCGCTTAGAGGCAAGCTGATCTTTTGAGTACATAATTAAGTAGCTTGGTGAAAGGTGACAGCTTTACTAAGTGAGGTGGATTTCTGGTCACAGCGGCCATTTGATTTATACGCGCCATGTTTTCTCTGAGGATTAAGTATTGACCAATGATTTCATTAGTGGAGATCAGGCAGCGGGCAAAGCCAGTCTTGCTGTGAATGCATGTCACTTTAAATCACAGAGTAATAAACAACTATTCACGAGCAATTTTACTCATCTTCAGAATTAGAGATGTAGGTTTTAAGGGACATGTCTGCAGGTACACAGAGGTTTCCAGGGCCTCCTTTATAAACCTGGTGAATTGCCTCATCTGTCAAAGATTGAGGACTGTCTGTTAGACATTAGGAGCTGGATGGCCAGAAATT
>JAACJT020000052.1:14489079-14516250 GCA_009936485.2 Gymnarchus niloticus | reverse complement strand
ACATGGGCCTGACCCCCCCCCCCCCACACACACACACACCTGCCTCTGCTGGGGGTCTGGCAAATCACGCAATTTCAACAGTGACGTCCAACCTGCGGACCCCCTCTTTGCGTAAGTAGTCTGGAGATGAGGGCAAGCCCTGGCAGTCACCCTGTCTTTTCTTGCCCTCCTCCTCTTTATTTATGCCTGTTACCCCCCCTCCCTGTCACCACCTGTGCATCATGCTAACCTACCCTGTTACTGCGTTTGCTTTCTCCAACACCGTCTGTGGTCTTGCTCAGGGCCTGATCTTTGGCCTGCCCTTGGTGTCATGGCACCTATGCCTGATGTGAACTCAGATAGCTGGTATTGCCTCCCCCCAATGCAGTGGTGTCATCACAGAGTGCATGAGATGGTGTTGATGGAGCGCAGGTGTAGATCCATGGATCAGTTACTCGGCCTCCATTTACTCTGGTATCTATGACATTGTTCGGGTTTGTTGAGGTCAGCCTTCTTCCTGAGGTAGTTCCTGGTCTTCTCAGATGATCTGAGTCTCCTGGGGTTTTCCAGTGACGCTCTGCTTGAGTGAGTCATATTCTGTATTTATTGGTGACCTTTATAATATCCAAGCTATCTATGTAACTCTTCCCTTGTAGTGCCTTTCCATATTTAGTGGAGCTGGGACTTTTGTGAGTAATGTGTAAAGAGATCTGTGAGCAAATAGCTTGATGTCTTTCTTATTGCAGAACTTCTTCACATCAGTTGGACTGCAGTGATTTGTTGCGAATTGTATCCAATGACAGAGCTGAATCATTTTGATTGGGTACTGCTCTAGGCATTCCCGTTTAGGGGAAATACCTGATAGCCACTTCACAGCTGTCAATGGCATTACTCCTAGTGCGTCAGCAGGTCAACACCGAGTGTCACGTCTCTGTGCTGTACCAAGAACCATCTGTAGGTACTATAGCAAACCAATCAAGAGAAATGTTCTGAGTATGTCATCCTCCTGTTAAAGGACAACGTGTGTGTATGTGTGTAAAATATGAGCTTTATATGAATAACGTTGCTTTTATTCAGTAAGTATGAGCATACTTCTAGAAGGAGGCTTGTTTGACATGATGAGAGTGTCTATTGTTTATAAAGTAATCTAACATGCATCAAATTTATCTCAGTGCCTCAAATAAAACCACTTTCTGAGACATGGGCTGTAAATAATGTAAAGAAAAACAAAGCATTACAGCAAGTGCCAGTTGCAATGGGGGTGTGGCCAGTAGTGTAAGCCACTCCCACCAGCCCGCTCTCCAAGCTCCCAGCCCCCCGGCAGCCACCTCCATCCAAATGATGTGGTGCGGCTCTCTCTGTGGTTACAGTATACTCCCAGTTAAAGACCCTCTCGTAGACAGTGCCTCTCCAGTGTATCAGGCTGTGCTGCAGGCGGAGGACAAGGACACAGTATCGCCCGAGAAGAGCAGGCGTACCTCCCACCTGCAGTCCAAGTCCTTCCGCATCCTCGCCCACATGACAGGAACTGAGCTCGGTAAGTCCCGCCCCAGGCCGCCGGGTGCTCACTATAATCAGCACTTTAATATGTTTACATTAGTGATTTGTCAGAGAAAGAGACTAAAATACCACATTGAAACGAGTTCAGAAGAATGAACTTTATGCATTGATCGCCAGTGCATTAAGTCCTGCAGATAAATTCCAGCTTAATATACTCAGCAACGGCTAAGAGTGCACCGGAGTAGATGAAGCGTGCTCTCGCCCACAAAACATGGTGTCAAGATAATAGAACCCAAACTCTTATCGACAAAACAGACAAACTGAGATACCCCAAATGGCAGTTTGCACCTCGCTGAGAAACCATACCCCCTCTCTTTCTCTCTCAATGCAAGATGGAGATGAAGAATCGCCAAGGAGATCAAGGTAGGCAGCTAGCGGTAGCTGCCGCAGCCTTGACTCAGGGACCGGTGTGCCGGAGCTGAATGGATTCATTGCTCCAGTCAGGCGGGGGGTGGAGCCACAGCAGCCTTTCAGAAGCTCTGTGTCCCCACCCAAAGAAAGAACATCCACTGGAGTTGGACTGTGGCCCCCTTGGTCTCCCTCAGGATGACAGTCACCCTCGACAGCTGTTATGTGAAAGGGGAGCCCCATTGGTTCACCCAAGCATGCCTGCAGTTCTCCTATTTCTCTTTTATATTTTTAAACATCAAAGCTATACACACTGCAAAAGACTAAAGCAGATATTACTTTACTGTACCATTTTCCTTCCAAAGCATTGCACTGAATATGTTGTTGCTTACAAGTTGAATTGATACGGCATTTTGTCATTTTAGTTACATCACCATAAGCTGAGTCTCACTTACACACACCGGCATGGGAGCTCCATCCCTTGGCTGCCGTTGGGTGATGTCACAGCAACTCGGGTTTTCAGGAAGTGAATATCTGCTTCCTCTCCCATAATGCCTTCCCTCTGTGAGGCCTCGTGGTGCCGTTGTGCTGTTTGGGTTAAAGGCACCTCACACAAAGGGCACTCACATGGACAAACGCAGGAAACGGTTATATCAGCTGGCATCGGAGACCAGAATTATCATAGGAGCTACAATACCAGAGAAGGAAAAAAGATTCTTGAGAATTTAACAAGCTTCTGTGGTGCTCAAACCACACCAGTTCATCCATGATGGCGCCGTTCCATGGCGACACTCTACGAGTTGACTTGACTTGACAATGCATGTTTTCAGTAATGATCCGAATGTTTCTGACTTGGATACCTTAGTAAATCTGGGGAAAGGAATGCCATCTAGACATTCACGTTTTTTAGATTCTGAAAGGTAGCACTTGTCTCTGTTTTCTGCTTCTCATACTCGTCTCAGTCAGGAGAGACCGAGTCTCCAGATAGAAACAGAGGAGAACTCTCAGGCAATAACAACAGTATTTAAATGCTGCATGGCCTTATGGCCTGATATGGCCTGAAATTGCCTATTCCCTAGGTTTCCTCAGTGTGAAGTTGATGGAGAACCAGCCATCTGGGTTCTTGTACTTTCTTTGTGTCTCTCATAAACACCGAAATGCCTTCTAGCCATATTGCTTTAAGGATAAGACGCATTACTCAAACAGCTGTTTGGGATGTAAAAAGACTTGGATACATTCCACCATTTTAAATCCTGAAGGTGTAGCTGAAAAGTACCGCCTTCAGTGCGTATGATCAGTTTTCAGCTCCATCTTCCCCTTGAATTTTGAAGTACATAGATTTAGAAAAGGGGTACCATTCAAATGATTGTTAACCCAAAAGTTCATTTCTTCTCCGCTTGAATAATTAATGTAATGGGAGAGCAGTTCGGTTGATGTGTTGAGTTTCTGGGTCAGTGTAGGAAGCTTCCGTGTCAGGCATTACAGCGTAAAGTGTGTGTAACAGTAGTTACTCTAAGCCACTTTGGGTTACTCAGCCTGTCTGGTGCGTGACTTTGAGAATAACCAAGACTCTGCAGTTGGCTGACTTTTCTGACATACTGTCTGCCTTTGTAATACTCGTATGTCCCTTGGCCTCTGCCCTTTGGGTGTCTGCTAAATAAATAATCATTTATTATATTTTAACTCCAACTCATCATTCTTGTCCCCGCATTTTTGATCCTTCTTGTCCAAAACTGGAGTCATATGTAGTCTTTAACTTCCTCATAACACTTCCTTTTTTAAAAAAATTTTCTTGAGTCTTTAATTTCCTTCCTTGTTTCAGAGGATACGTGTACTCACAGAACTGGTGTACTTGTTGTAGTGCTGGATGTATTGGTACTGAAGTATCTGATCAAACACTCTTCCTGTTAATATGCTAACTGGCTAATAGGTTAAGTGTACTACTTTGTAATATGAAAGGACAAGTGAGGTAATCGTCCATAGGCAACACTGCTGGTTTGCTGGTGTGTCATGGATATGCCGCCTTCTTCATAACTGTTAGAGCATCACTGTTAGGCTTGTTGAATTCCTTCTGTATTGAGAATTGCTTTAAGCTTCTGTTCCCGCGGGGCGCGCAGTTGAGGTGGACATCCTGTCCAGCATTGTTGTCTGTGTGTTTGCGGAGTGTTTGCCTGGCACATGTATCTGTAAGGAGTGCAGGAACACCTATTGAAATGGTTACTTCCATGAGATAAACCACCTTCTGGGTGTCGCTGGCGGCCTTCCCTTTTGTGGTGAGAGCTTTGATGCCTGGGTGTGTCTTGTTTATGACGTACTGTGGTTATTTGGGTTGCCAGGTTGCCAGTGTGTCGTACAGGTGAATGGCTTCAAAGTGGACCCTCTCTCTGTCAGTTGCACCGGATGGAGTAACGACGTAATGCTGACTTGTGCACTCTGTGGACAGAGCAACCCAAGGGTTATGGGTCCTGGAGAGTTTGGAGGACCACTAGGCTTTCCTTCTGCCTGAGCTGGCTCTGCATTCACATTGTTTATGGTAGAAAGGGTAGGGTAAAGGAGAGACAGGTGGAGTAAGACTCCAGAATTCTGGGTTTGAAAAAAACTGCAGTTGTAGGTGTATAATTGATGTTCGCGGTCTTCCTTCATTGTTTCCTACCTGGGGTTTACTGGAGGCCCTTCCTGGAATCTGTTGCGTTTAACCGTTCTTCTCAGCTGAACGGTGTGTTTGACTAAAAGATAGAGGACCACCGTATTTCTTTTGTAATTGCATTCAGTCGATTAAGGCTAAAAGTTTTGTTTGAAAGAAATGTTTGTATGGATTCAGTTCTTTACATCTGAGATTTGTCTCTTTGAAGGACATGGTTGGTAAAACTTCCTCAACGGGTGATGGCTATTTGAGCGAACTTCTGACCACATTTTGGTTAGGAAACCCGCTTTCATCCATAGCTCCCCTGCAATCCGTAATCCTACCTGCCTAACTAGCAAAGAAGGTCTATTTTCAGATCCTTCAGTTTCCCTTGTATTCTGAACTACATGTCTTTGGAATTTTTTCCCCTCTCTGTTCTTGATGAATATCGTTGCATTGGGTATGCAATATTTTTGCATGAGGTTGAGTGGAATGTCGTGCTAATTTTCTTGTGGAGACTGTCTTAACTCTCTAATACCCTGTATATATACACAGAACACGTTTGCTGTATGTGTATATATTCGCTTAAAAATGTCGATCTCTCTTTTTCTGTCGGACCTAACCTCTCGACCAGTACTCCTGTCGAGCATGCTCCAGTCTCCACAAGTCCCACGCCTGCTTCTCTGCCTGTCGCTGCTTCGCCCAATCAGCCTGCCTCTGTGCCACAGAGCCTAGCCAATCAGGTTCCGGCATCACCTCCTGCCGCCCAGACTGCGGTGCCCGTTTCCATAGCTGCCACCCCAGAGAGGTAATGCTGTGTGGACTGAGCTTGGTTTTTGAGGACTTCTTTGATCGTGTTTGGAAAATATTCTGCCCGTTTCTGGAATGTATGTCTTGCATGTGTTCATTTGTTGTCCTCCATCGTTGAAGTTTTATTGATACGTTCTGATAATGTTGAGGTAAACATTAAGATGTTAGACTGATTTTGCCCCACATAACATGAAGTGCATCATATAATCTCATTAGCCTGCAAACCACACAGCACATCGTTTTAAGTCATAAGCGTCTAATTTGAACTGGACAACACACCTCACAGATTCAAAGGTGAGTTATGAGAAAGGGGTTTGCTGCACACAGCTAAATTCAGGAGGAGGAGGAGATGTTCAGAAAGATATTACAAGCAGGGCATTGTCTCCACTTGCGCACACTCAGGTGAGGTGGCCATAATCTGGCTTCCGCGTGTCCCCCCATCCCATGCTGAGGTCTGCAGTGTCATACAGCCATGTTAACACATGGAGCCCATCTGTGGCAGGGCAGTATCCACACGTGCCTATTGAACTGCCTCATTAGCCTCCACCCATGTGTTCACACCTGTTTCTCACCCACAGATGTTGTGAGCCTCATATTGTCCACCGAGCACCAAGGCTACAGGGCTATAACGCTGATTTGTTTCTCACTGACTCTGTACCAGATGTTTCTGAATGTTGTAGTTTTGGCCAGTAGTGTGGAGTTTGAGTTGGGACCTGACAGAAAGGAGATACATGAGTATTCAATAGGCAGGACTGCGGAGCATGCCGTAAACCCTCGCTTAAGAAGGTGCTCGAGTATCAAACTTGCATTTACCTCCAGGTTATCGGTCATTGCTTGACGAGCAGTGCTTATATATGATTTACAGAACACCTGACCATCCTGGACCAATCAAATGCTTTCTTCCTCAAATGCCACTTGCTACTTAGACCCAGTAGGGGGTTGCTGCAGTCCGGAGTCCAGACACATCCGGAACCATTGGTGGCGCAATTTTCATCTGTGTTCTGCTAAACTTTTCTGGTTTTTCTTCCTTTTCAGGCACAAGGAGGGGTGGGAGTTGTGTGGAACTTGGGCCTCAGACTGCTGTCGCGTCCAGAGCCATACTTTAAAAGGCCTCAAACAGATTCTTCTTGTGTACACTGAACCAGTTGCTAATGAATCCCTTCTTCTTGAGTACGATTTACCGCAATTCCTGTGATCAGCAGCCAATCCCGGATCTCCCACGACCCGCCCGACCCAGCCCCAGGCCCTGCATGCATTTTGCTGACTCTGCTTGTCCTCCGCAGCCTGCCCGCGCCTCCATCTTCATGGCCGGCGGCCCCCTCGGGACCCAGCCACCTGTCGCTCGCAGCGTCCACTATCTCCTCCGCTCTCTCTGCTCAGTCTAGGTACAGCTGTCTTTTACCCCGACACCCCCCCCCGTAAACTTGTCCTTGCGAATCAGAAGAGTATGATTTGGAAGTCTTGGGGCTTTACGAGTTGATGTGCTTGCCGGCACACTCTTGGGTACCATAGTGGGTCAGGGAGGCCCTGGAAAGGGCTTATACTGTAGGTCCTTTGTGTGTTGGACTCATTTCAGAACAGAAAAGCAAATTAAGTTTTTTACCTACACCTATTAGATTACTACCAGGACACCACAAAGGGTTATGAAGGGCACATTGAACAAGAAACTATGTTAGTAAGCTGGGGTCACTGCCCTCTTCAGCACCGGAGGCTTTGCCAGTCAGTGCCATCTTCCACTCCAGAAATCTGCCCATGCAAGCTCCCTCCTTGCCCTCGGGGAAACCCCAGCTCCTGAGGTACCCACTCAGTGATACACTGTGCTGCAGGCAAAGCAGCATGCAGAGGTGCAGAGGTAGCTGGGATAAGGGAATGGTGTGGGGGGGCAGCTGGGCGTACTGTAAATTTTGAATTGGGAGACATCAACTACGCAGTCGCTGATCCATTTTGAGTCCACCTGCCACTAGCTTAACGTTTTCTTGGAGAGTCTTGGAAACGGTAGATCTGCCTTGGTAATGCTGAGTCTGCCAGACCAGGCTGTAGTCCCCTAGTACTTTTCAGTTGCAGAGCATTTTGGAGTTTTGCGTTGATGGTTGTGTTTGATGGCTGTCTGCCTTGCAAACATGGGAAGATATGCTGGTGTATCTGTCCCGGAGAAGTGATTGGCTGAGGCAATCGGCGAACTGAAGTCCTCCTTCAGGAGCCCATTCCTGTTTCAGAGTCTGGTTATCCTACAGATTGCCTTCCTCATGCTCTGCCAGCATTCTCACTACCCTGAACCTTGTTCACACTCTTTGTGTGGTGAGGAGGTATCAACTGCACAGTACATCCAGGTCAGCTGACCTTGACTGGATACGAATGTTAGCTTGGGGTTGCCAGTGTGACAGAACGATCACCTCTAGTGCAACTCTTGGTGGTCACTTTAGCCTGTGTGTAGATGCTCTGCAGATCACTTCCATCAGGAGCGTTTCATTGCCTCTCTGTGACTTAACTGACAGCCAACTGATCACAAGTCTGGTTTCCAGATCTCTCTTCTGACTTGGGATGGTGCCGATCCCACAGGGAACAGGAGCTGGAGTCTTTCTGTCCCAGACTTAGCCACAGGCTCTCCCACACGTCAACGCTGACCTGCATGTTGGCAGACTTTCTGGACTAATGTTGACCTGGGAGGGGTCTTAGAAAACAATGACTCTGAGGGTCCTGCAGGAGTAGACATCCAGAAGTGTAACAACGAGGCTACCTGAATTCAGCAGGTGCAGAAATGATGGAGATGCTGATGTGAGCAATCTGAGACTATCTGAGAACATCAGGAGGCTGAAGTGACATGACTGAAACACTCAGAATGAGTCATTTCCTGGTACATGTTTGCAGACAGTATTCTATTCACTGTGAACATTGTTTATTGCATCCAGACCCTTTCATATGAATTCTCCATACCTCATTCCCATCTCTGTCCTTTGTCATTAACTTGCCCTATGAATTTAGTGTAACTCTGACCAAGACCAACCCTAGTCCTACTAATGCTTTCATTAGACTTTATTCCACGTTGCTGTATGCAGGGTGTTCATAACATAGGTGCCCTGCCCCCCTCTTTTTTGGGTGAAAAGTGTCTGAACACAACATACCTCCAGGTCACATGTGCTTCACGTTATGGCTGTTCTTCACCAATGTGTGTTGTGTATGTTGCACAGGGAGCCATTCTGTCCATGTTCATCATTAATGCCATGCCTAAAGACCTGGCTTTTCTCTGCTGATAAAACTTATATTCTGCTCTTCAATTTAGAGAATTCTGTGATTTTTTTTTCCCCGTAATTTCTTAATACAAACCACTAATATTAATCATTACATGGTTCTGCAAATATAGCAAATTTATGAAACCATAATGTAATGTAAAATTGGAGGAAAAACTTTTATTTGGGCTTTCACCAATCAGTCGACTAGACAAACCACTGTTGTTAATTATTATGAATAATGACTTAATTATGAGATGACTCTTTTGAATACATAGCTGTAATCTTGAGAAATATAGATACTATTTCTTGTGATTTTTTTATCTTCACTGAAATAGTGAAATTTCCAGTTTCGGAAAAATCAGGTCCGTAGCCACTGCTTCTCAAGAGTCAAGCAGTCACAGTGTGGGATAGCTAACCAAGAGGCTATCAAGGCTGTGCCCTGACTGACAGCTCACCTCACACCTTTGAGGGCTTTACAGTCCGGTCTCCTTCATACTGAAAGCTGGTCCACACTAGGCATGGGACGGTATGAGATTATGACGGTATGATAACCTTAAACAAAAATATCACGGTTTCACGGTATTGCGGTTACAGCTCTAAAATGAACAACTTCTTTCCACTGAACACAATCTATTTTATTTTTAAACAACGTATAGAACATTTGGAACAATAGTGAACGTGTTAAGTTAAAATAATAAACAATTGAATTCTTCTAAATAAAATTTAAATAAATGCAGTCCCTTAAGGGAGCCTAAACCTACAGCTCAACAAGCTCAGAACATAAAGAACTGAATTCTTTTCTGTAAAAAAAAAAAAAAGTAAAACAAAAGCATAGACGTGATACCAGCTAAATTTAATTATAGTACTAAAGTAAAAGTAGTAATTTCACAGAAAATTAGTACTTCTCTGCTGTTAGCCAGTCAATTAGCCATGTTATCTGCCTCGTTAGCAAGCCTACAGTAGGCTATTTAATTCACCAATGCTAGACACGCTAACTCTCACAGCTGGTTGTAAACGTTCATTTCAACACAGCGTCACAAAGAGTGACGGGTGCTGCTCCTGTACATGGGAAATCTTATTTGAAGTATTGCCTCCTCTGGCAGCCCCTCTTCGGGTTGCCTTCCCCCTCCGATGCGTGGCCATCTGTGTTTTTTCGGCACCCGAAAAATTCCCATACAGCCGACTTCGTCTTTTACGACGGGGTTAATAGTTTGGGGCGTTCACCTCCACCATACACAGCTGACTGACCGCTCGCACTGACCTGAGGGGTTACTCTACACTGCACATGACCTGAGGGAATCCAGCACTTTCTGTCTTTGATGAGTCATAAAAGAAGAGCTCATACCGCAGGGACGGTATGATGGAAAATTTCGGTGGTTTTGAAACCGTGACTTATTCAAATCGCGTTTTACCTTGAAACCGGAAAGCAGCCCATGCCTAGTCCAGACCCTCTCACAGCTCATGTCACACCCCTGTAGGATCTACAGTCCGGTCACCTTTATACTGACAGGTGGTCCAGACCCTCTCACAGCTCATGTCACACCCCTGTAGGATCTAAGGTCCGGTCTCCTTTCTACTGACAGGTGGTCCAAACCCTCTCACAGCTCTTACCTTCATGCCACTGCAGGAACTTCAGGAGAGAAACATTGTCATGCGTTTTTGTTCCCTGGACTCCATGACACTTGTGCAGAGTCATGCAAATAAATACATTCAGGCACTTCAAGCTAATTTAATGTAAAAGATGCCTGGTGATTTTGGGAAATGATCTCCAGACTCTTGACTCACTTCTCCCACCCCGCTGGTCAGGATTTTGCTTGCGTGTCCGGGATGACTGCACTGCTTCCTTTACCGGTGTGTGTGCATGTTTGTGTGTCCCCTGAAGTTGAGTCCGTACAGCATCGCAGTTAACTGTCCGCCTCTCTTTCTATTCCGTTCTAGTTTCACCATGCAGCCAACCTCTGGCTACAGCTCCCAGTTCAAATCCTCCTCTCCCAGGTACAGATGTAACTGGTCTAACTGGGTAACATGCTGTGAATCCAGTCAAACCCCTTCTGTACATTTCCTCAGTTCTAGCGGCGTGTGTTACCGAAGGACGATACTCCAGCCTAACATCCTGTTTCCTTAACCCTTATTATAGATCTCTAGGAGTAAAGACTGTCCTGTCCTTTCTGAGTCCTATGTGGATTGCTCTGCCACTTATAGATCTGTAGGAGTAAAGACTCCTCTCTTTGTTCTGAGTCCTATGTAGATTGCTCTGCCACATACCTAGGGCTCTCTGTCTTAACACTTTGCTTCAGTACCAGGCTGTCTCTCTCTGTGGCTTTCTGCCATATTAAACTCCTTCACTAACCCATGCGTGAGCGTGTCTGGGGAAACTAGCAGTGGCCCTGCCCCTGGGACTCAGGCCAGGAAGGAGGCATCGTTCACTAGTCATCTCACAACCAGGTTTGACCCACCCCTTTGGCACGTCTCGCTCAATTGCCACGGAGACAAGTCTGAAGGATCTCACACCACCTTGCTTCTTCATCATGTATAATTATGTTATTTTGCCTCTGCATTCTTCTGTAGTGATAGTATCAGATAAGAGTGTGCTTTGTCTAATTATGATTGGCCGACAGCATTGTCAGTCATCCTTCTGGATTTTCCCTACAGGCCCTATGTCCAGGCCCCGCCCATGCAGCACAGTTCCATACAGATCCCTGTGGGCTCATCTCCGACCAAGGTTGTCAGCACAGCCACCATTGTACCAAGCACCTACCCCCCCGGCCCAGGTACTGACACCACAGGGTGCTGCTCCTCAGCTGTATACTGAGGTGGCCCCTGCAGGTAAAGACGGTGCCTCTTTTGTGTTCTCTCTGCCACAGCCCCTGCCCCAGTCCACATTCCGGTGGCGGCTCCACCCCCCATAGCTCCCACGGCTCCCTCTTCAGGCAGGCCGCCCTGGATCACCGATGACACATTCGCCCACAAGTTTGACCCCAGCAAGACCACCACCACCAACATCAAAGTGCAGCCCCTGCCCCAGGGGGCCCCCCCCCCCCCCCCATATATCCCTCACCCCAGCCTGGCACCCCCCCCTGGACCTGTTCCCGCCGCTGTCCCACCACCTGCCCCCATCCCCTTCCCTCCTGTGGCCCGTGGGGTGGCCCAGAGGGCCGAGCGCTTTGCTGCTAGCAGCCGGACGCCCCTCTGTGCGGCTTGCAATAACATTATCAGGTAACACAGCACCGATTTAAATGAATGAAAGTGTGTAATTAATACAGTTGCACGCAGTTTGAGTGGAACACCAATCGGTACAATACAGCGTCTTGAGACAAGATCTAAGGCTTTGCTGTTTATTATGGACACGTGGGTCACCTATTCACTGTCGCCCCCTAGGGGACCATTCCTGGTAGCACTGGGTCGGTCCTGGCACCCGGAGGAGTTCAACTGCCACTACTGTCGCACCTCGCTGGCGGACGTCAGCTTCGTGGAGGAGCAGAGCAACGTTTACTGCGAGAGCTGCTATGGGGAGTTTTTCGCTCCTACCTGCGGCCGCTGTAGCACCAAGATCATGGGGGTGAGCAGGACGCTCACTAAACAAGAATGGGGAAAAAAGAGAAAATATACAGTATTCTTTGAACAATAAGAAAAGAGACAGCCTGTTACCTACGTGCCATATTTGTTCTCTAATGGATGCTGATTGGTGGTTGTTCTGACCTATCCTTCTGCTCCACCCATCAGGAAGTGATGCATGCGCTACGGCAGACATGGCACACTACCTGTTTTGTGTGTGCCGCCTGTGGGAAGCCCTTTGGCAACAGCCTCTTCCACATGGAGGATGGGGAGCCTTACTGTGAGAAAGGTACAGGCCCCATTCGCACCCCATTGCAGATATGCGTGTGTCTGAGGACACTGCACTAACTTCAGCTGGTCCGTTATCACCAGAATGGTGAAAGTGCCATATCATTTGACCTTGAGGCTGAAAGTTCTGTGCCCCTCTTGACTGGTACATGTATTTCTGCATCCTAACGTCAGCTTGGTTTTCCCGCATTCACAGACTACATCGCCCTGTTCAGCACCAAGTGTCATGGCTGTGACTTCCCAGTGGAGGCTGGTGACAAGTTTATTGAGGCCCTGGGTCACACCTGGCATGACACGTGCTTTGTTTGTGCGGTATGTCACTCCTCCTGAGCAGCAAGGGGCAATATCGTTATGCAGTTAAATTACATCATTCCTAACAATCACAAGTTAGAGTTAAATGAAAACACCTGCTAACAAGTGTAAAGATAGTGATGTTTAAATACAGCAATGTGTACCGTATATATCATTTACATACTGTATATGTATATTTTGAAATGATAATGTTATTAGGATATTACATATATTATTTAGGTGTGTTTGCAGCAAAGTTAGAATGGGTGCCAACCAGATCTGGTTGTTGGTGTGTGCCATCATCCATGACAGGTTTGCCATATCAACCTGGAGGGCCAGCCGTTCTACTCCAAGAAGGACAAGCCACTGTGCAAGAAGCATGCCCACGCCATCAATGTGTAGACACCCATGACGACCACCCCAGGCGTGGGACACCGACACAGTGGAGTGGCGTGGAGTGGGGCGGAGGAAGCGCTCGAACTGATCGGCTGCGCTTCTGATAGTGTGCTGTTTGTCCATGTCATGCACACCTGTGAGGAACATGCTTAAATTTAACCCTACGCTTGACGAAACACGACCAAGATATTTTGAAATGTCATCTTTCTTAATTAGATCATGACTCGCCTTTTTTCATATACAGCTTGTGAGTTGGAAGGATTAATCATCCATTATCCTATTTGTTGCCTTTCTGATATGATTGTAAATAATAATTATTATAATTTTTTAATATGCAGTTTACGGAGATCCAGGCTGGAGAATAGGCTGAGTTGTGAAGGCTTAAATTGTTCCCATTCGTGTTTTTGTGAGACAAAATATCTTGGTCCAAAATTGAAGCTATTGATAGAACTACATTTTCAGAGTTAGTTTGTGATGAAAGAAAATGCTTTGCCGACATAAAATAACTGCTGCTTTGTCCTCCAGATATTATAAATGAAATAAAAGATTTTAAAGATTAGTTGTACTAGTCTGCATAATGTATGAGTAACACAAATACAGATAGTTACTAAATATTTTTGTGTGTTTTACTTCATTAGTGACTAGTAACTATTGAAACAATACATTCTGAAGAAACGTCTTGCAGAAATGATTCTACAGATTTTATATGATCCACCCATGTCAATATCTGAAAGTTATGTAAGATCTTAAGCTCTGGAAGGACAGTAAAGAAAAATTATTTATTTATGTTCTAATCTTTTAATTTATTTGCCATTTTAAGTTTTTAAATATAGTTTTCCATGTTACCTTGTTTTTGTATCAGCAGTAATGCTTTGTGAATATAACTGCTACATCCCTTTATCATTACAAGGCCATAAATGAGCTCCCAGTTGGGGGGAATTCTGGGAAGAGGGAGACATGCTGCTTTTGGATTACCTACAGGGGACAGCAGCTGCTGAAAGCTGGGGTCAGAGATGGGGCTGTCACCCTCAAGGAAGGACAGGGAAGCACCTCGGTTTTGGGTTATCCATGTGCCGGCCTGTGATAGGTAATGATTTTCAGAATGTGATTTAACCCGACTAGATTTGGGACTGTGCCTTAAGGATTTTTGCATCCAGACTGGGCACAAGCCTTCTTTGCAGTTGTCTTTTTTATTTAAGGCTAATATAGCCTCACTACAACCTTTTTTTAAGAAAAAGTATCAATCACCCAAAAGGTGAAATTATGTTTTTACAGTTTTTAGGCATTTTTAGTGAGGTTTTTATGGATCTGTGTGTGTTCTGCCTCATGAAACTGAAGCTGAGTCTCTGCATAATGTACCGATTATATTTACTTACAACATAAAGGTGACTCGGTGGTTAGCACTGTTGCCTCGCCCCTCCAGTGTTGTGGGTGCATATCCCACCTCCAGTCCTGTGTGTGTAGAGTTTGCGTGTTCTTCCCATGCTTCATGGGTTTTGTCTGTGTACTCTGGTTTACTCCCACAGCCCACAGACACATTGTAGTCTAATTGGGATGGCTAAATTGTCCGTAGCGTGACTGTGCCCTGCAATGGGTTAGCATCTCATCCAGAGTGTTCCCTGCCTTGTGCTCTAAGGCAGTCTGGGATAGATTCCAGTGCCTGAGTAGGATTAAGCAGTAGACGGATGGATAAAGGCAAAAGGAGAATCTGTAAGCAGCCAAACTGTTAATAATGAACGTTTTTTCACCAGGTGGCGCCAAAGCATTGTTGTAGCAATTGATGGCATACTCCGCTAAATTGACTGTTAAACTGGATTTATTGTGATATATGATCCCTTCAAAAAAAGAAATTCAAATGACCATATGTATCCCATTGCATCCGAAGAGATTATCTTGTATTAGGTTTATTATAACTATACATTTTCAGCAATGGCACATTTTACCCATTAAATAATGTTTTTTATACTATATTGTTTTTGACAGAGCAAAGATGGAAGGTTTTGTAGGGTGGGGTGGAGCCCATGTAACTCTCAGCATCTGATGGTCCAGTCAGTAAACCCAGACAGTGAAAACTGGCTTCTGTGTCTTCCTCTGCTGTCATAAGTGACAGATTATCAAAATGACAGAGGAGTTCATCTTCACACGTTCTGAGACAGCTGAACCGGGCTGAGAAGGAAGAGTTTCAGATTGCTGAGGGGATCTCAAACTAACTGCTTCTCCTTGGCACCTTTATCACTTCACTGTTGATTCCCTGATGGCCTCGTCTACTTTCTGTATTCATCCATTCATTCCATTTTAGGCGCCATGGTTCTGGTGTTCTTCTTCCCTCATTGCAGCGCTTTCTTGCCCTGGGTGCAGATTGTAGATCCTCTTCATTTCCATCTTCATTAGTCTCACCCCTCCGTTGTTTGTTTAGGCTTTGCTCAGACTCTGTTCTTCTCGACCATCTTTCAACACGCCTCCTGTGGCCTCTGAGTCATGTGACCTCCAGTTTCTTACCCTGTTTTTTTCCCCTTTATATCTTGCATACAGGAGCCTTTGTCTGTGACTGACTTCTAAACCTTGAGACTTTGGTTTATGTTAGGTCCTCCAGGTGCCTGTTTACCCTACACTGTTTGTAAAGTTTCTGTGGTGGTTTATCTACGGGCATTCAGAAGGTGTGTAACTTGCCTGAGCGTAGCTTGAACAACGGGCCTAATATGGCTGTCCCGCTTTTGTTTTGCAATATTGGTATGAGAAAATGCGCATGTCCTAAGAAAGTAGTTGAGTAGCGTAGCTTTTCTATGGCGTGTGATGATAAGCGATTCTGTGGTTTCTCAAGTTTGTTCCCCTTTTTTAAACAAATCGGACTATGACAGAGCGCTACCTTGATTTCACACGCAGTAAACGTTTGTCTTCTTTTGCAGCTTGGACTGAATTGTAAGACTGGGGATGTTTTATAATTTTCTTTATGAGCAATGATGTGATTCACTTTACCTAGCCTGCATTCTACATTAAAAAATGAGGAATATGCTAGTTGGATGCTGGGGATGGAGCACAGAACTCAGTAGCAATGGAGGAGTTTGCGCTTTCATTCAGCACCCTGTTGTACAGTCTCCCTTTAGCAGTTTGTCTTCCTCTTCGACGGCAATCTTACGGAGTATTGTCTTACTGTGAGTCTGGACGGGCAGCCTTTGAGCTGACTGCCAACAGTGCTGGCGTGAATTCAGAGCTGTCGTGAAATGTGGAGGTCATCTCTGGTCACCGTCACATGCGTCTCTGTGGGGTCCTGAGGCTGGCAGTCGCTATGGGAACCTGGTGAGGACCGGGTTTGGAGCTGCCCGAGGACACGTGAAGGGTTGGTGGCATTGTGACTGTCTAGGGTGACCTCCTACTCTGTTGTTTGGCAGTAAATTGTTCTCTGGTCTGGTGGTGGCCTTAACTGTAGTGATGCCTGTGGAAAAAAAAGATGCCTTATCCATATTCATGACAAGTATTGACACTCAAAAGCCTTTTATATGCTGTAATAAATGCCTGTAATTTTACTTTTGTTTGTGTTATAGCACTATGACAGATTTTGGTTTTGTTTAACATATGCTACTGTACTGAAGAGTTATTTTGTTTTTCCCTGCACTGTAACCCCTCACTGCTGCTCTGGAAGCTACTTCATCTGTGCATGATACTGTAGAGTGCATGTGTACGACTGATATGAATAATTAAAAAAAAAAAAGATCCTGTCACTCTGGCAGCAAGGCAAACATTGTCTGTCCTTATTTCACACATCTGTCATAGTTCCTTTTAAGGTATACATATAGAGGTGTGTGTGTGTGACGAAAACGCACACGGCAGACATACTGCAGAGCAGGTCACACAAATGTTTACAAGGCAATGGGGTTACTGGGTTTAAGGTTAAGGAAATCCTTTACAAGTTACACACCGTTAACCAGAATATACTGTAAACACTTGAATATTGTTGCGATTTCGTTTACAGCTGCCTATTATTTCTAAATATCACTGTGAAGCAAAACGTGAACGAAGAGGATGAAAGTGGATTCACGATGTTTTTGACTGTATGAGTGCTCTGCACGTAGCGCAGCGCATGTCGTAAGCGGCTCCTTTATCTCGGAATCTCGGTAAGAGGCTGCCAGTGGAACGGCTCTCATTTTGCCGGGACACCCCAGTCAGTTGCGCGGCTTGGAGGAAGACTTTCCAGCGGTCTTCATCTCTCGCCAGGTGGCGTCCGATGGGCATCGGGGGCAGCCCCCGGCCCGGCTTCTCCACTCCCCCCCCAGCACCTTCCCGGGGGTAATGGCTGCAGCTGCGAGCTGCACTGATTGGAGGCCTGGGTCAGGAATGCACCCCTGCGAGAAGCAGGCAGGCACAGGCTGCGGAGGGGGGTGGAGGAGAGGGAGCTCCAGATACGGGATCGCTGCCGTTCACCGGAGCTGGGAAATTGAACCTCGCTGCAGTGAGAGGACGGCAGATTAATCGGACGTTCGATCATCATATTAACCCTCTTCATTAGGGGCGTCTGCTGGGTATTCGGTAAGCCGGTCTGCCTGTGAGCGTTTTCATTATTCAAGTCAGTCGACGGGTTTTATTCTAGTGTCCAGCTTGCTGTCTAGTCGTGCGAGGCCGTCGCCGCTTCGGACCGCTTCGCTAGCAAACAGGCGATCTGAAGCTGGTTGTCTGTTGCAAACTTGAGCTTCGTGTTGGTCGCTTATCGTAGTATTCTTCCTTTTTTGGCTCTTTTAGAATCGGCTGCCCTGAGTTGAACCTAGTAGACTGGCTCTGCTGTGGTGCTCCCTGGTTCACACTTGAGGTGTAAACAATCTTTCTTGTGATTATTTTTGTGTCATAATATAGTAGTGACTTACCATGCAGCGAGGTCTTCTGAAACTAAATGTCCGTGCGCCACAATCTTGATTGCTGGGATTATGAAAATGATTCACTAGTAGTGCCGTTTAGATGACTGTTTTATCTTGGATGTTCGTTTAAGACGGGAGAACCAGAGAGAAACTCGTCTAGCCGCGTCGGTCTATACCGGGATGCGGTGTTACAGTGGCAACAAAACACAGAAGACTGTGTATAGCTGGCAGCTTAACTACATTTTAGCTCGGCTCACTCGTCCTTAATTGTGTTGTGACCGCTTGGTCAGGGTGCGTATTACTGTCCGGGGACATTTATTGTATGCTTTTTCGGTTTGTTTTAGTTAGATAATATCTAGTAAATTGTTTATTAGACACAATGATAAGTCAGTTTCAGTGCTCAAATGCGTTTGTGTCCCCAGTCTAGCCTTCTTACGAAAAATTAAACATTTTGGTCGTGTCTAAAGTAGATGACTTTCACGTTGCTTTTAACTGTGCTCTCTGTTTTAAACAAACTTTTTGATGCGATTTCCCCATGCAAATTAACTGTGGTAGTAAGGGAAATATTATTTCAATGACCCAATTTAAAAACGTCAAACCAGTTTAATGTTTTTTTGTAAGGTTTATAAGTTGAAATTACTGTAATTGTCATGTACACATTTGCGAGCCGTTGAAATGTGTCGGTATTAAGTCAATTTAACACTATAGTGTTTTATATTGTATTAAAAGGTCAGTGGCATTGTTAATATTTCCCGGGCCTGTTAGCGTAGGCTGAATCATATGGCTAATTTTCATATTGCTTTGACCGCATTTGTAATCGTTTATGCTAATTCAGTACCAGGCTGCTGACTGGCATATTTGTTTGAGATGCTGTCAGTCTTTGCTAACTCTTAGTGTCAGTCGGGTGGAGTAAATTCCTCCAGTCAATCACATGAAGCCTGGGTCTCAAGCTAATCCAAAACCCTCAGCTAGACCTAAATGACAGTACCTGCAGACGACCCACAAGAAAGGAGCTGTTGGAACCCTTAATTTTGACATGTACAACCCCCCCCCAACCCCAACCAGCCACTTTCTCCTCAGGTGAAATTTCAGCATGTTGTTTGGTCTCACAGAAATGCCAGTCTGATGAGCTTCAACCGTCGATGGTTTTGTTTTCCCTCGTACACAGAGGAAAGCTGGTCTTAATTTGGACCAGGAGAATGGGATATAGGAGCGCTCCCCAAAAAAATGGGAGGGCCGTGGGAGAACTACCCACCCTGTTGGTAAATTCAGACTGAGGACTTGCTGGAGTGGAAGGTCTGAATCCAGATGGAAACATTGAACATGGAGCTGTCTGGTTTTCAGGAGCCTGTAGAAGGCATGGGTAGGGAGAAAACGGCAATTAAAAAAAATAAAGAAATGAAATATAAAGGCTGACATTAAACATATGCCAGACAGCTGCACATTCCTGGCCTAACTGGGGCCTCTCTGTTACAAAAATAACATGGCGGAGAATCTCCATGCTGGGGTGTGAGAGTGAGCCGGGGGGGAGGCGAGGGCAGGTATTCCAACACAAACAAGCCTGCCATGGCCCCGGTCTGTGGTGGTCGGTCCTCTTAATTGAGGCTGGGGCTGAGGGCCCGCCCCCCAATTTTAATTAGATGCTTAGTTAGTCTGCAGTGTCCAGCTGTCAGTGTACAGGCTCTTGGGAGATTCACGATCGATCGCCTTGAGGGGCATTACAGCAGTTGGGAAGGGACCCAAATATTGCCTTTCAGGTGGGCTTGGGTTGGCATTGGGAAGCAGCTCTGATGCTCTCCAGGTACGTGTTTGTTATGCCATGTGTGTTTCCTCCGGTAGACATGAGAACTTCAGCTTCTCAGGAAGAGGGACTGGAGAGGTACCCTGATTTGTCCTCATCACGCTGCTCTTGTGTCCAGTTACTGGGTAGGTGCATGGGGGCATTAAATCGTAGTTGTGCCCCCTCATTCCTCTTTCAGGCACTGGCCATTGTTCAGAAGCTTATCTCTTATTTTGCTGTAAAAATAAACCATTGGGATCTAGAAGTAATACGTCTGTCCCCTTGTGTTCTTTTTTTTTTTTTTTTAGCCAGTTGCCTTCAAAAAAGGGGAATCGTTTTTACTGTGAAGGACCTAAATGTAAGAAATGCCTCTTATTGATGATACCGGTGTTTCTCATGGTGTGGTGCAGCCTCACTGGGTGTGAACGGTCTCCCCAGAGAGGGTTTTTAATCGCCAGTGTTGGAATCAAGCACCACAGCACCCACTGTCTCTGTTCTGAAGCTGCAGATGGCCGTCCTTATGGTTAAAGGCATTTACCCACTGCCCTTGTGTGCTTGTGTGGCTAACGGAACACTTCATTTTTTTTATTTTTTTTTCCCCTCTCCACTGATGCTGCTGACGTAATGCTTCAGGTTGTAAGTGGGCATAAAAGGATTCTGGATTTACCCAGCAGGATGCCGGTGGTGCTTGGTAGGGGAAGGGCACCTCTGCCGTGATCTCTGATTGCGGTCTGGGCGTGTATTTTGGAGCGCCTTGACGAACGCCTTAAAGATACATCTTTCAGAGGTTTGCCGTCAGTCAGCTAGGCAGGACACGTGTGACCCTCGCTCGTTACGCTCGCCCTGAAGTCAGACAGAGAAGACTGCTGGGTCTTCACAGAAACAGGCCCCCTCTTTCCTGTGTGGGGGGGGGGTCGCAGTAACTCTGAGGGGAGGTTTGACCGACAGGCGGGGCAACCTGTACGCAACGGCCAACCACCAGTCTATTTAAGGTATGCACTGTATTGTTACCTTCTTTCGGGATGTCATAATCACATGTTTTAAACCTGAGTCATTGCACATTTTCACAAAGCTGGATCGGAATGCCTGTCAGTCTCTTTGAACTGGGTAAAGATGATGAATGAGCGGTTAATGATGACTCAAAACCGCTTTATCATCACTGATACTGATAAACAGCCTTGAATATCAGCCAATGCCCATAGTCTTTTTTTATTTATTTTTTTTAGTGTCACCTGATGTGCAGGAAGAGAGAGTGGGTTTTGATTGGTCTGTTAGCTTTCAGCACATTCTGAAAACAGTCTGCAGCTCAGGGGACCTCATGAGGGTCACCCTTTTGGGAGTTTTCTGGCTCTCCTTGCTTGAGAGCTCTGGTAAATGGAAATCTTCAGCGGTCGATTGGGGTAACTGGCAATCGCGTATGCCACAGCACTGCACCGAGTCATCATGGGAAGTGGAGGGAGGGTGAAGGGTCAGTGATGGGGGTGGAATCACAGCTTCTGCTTCGGTACTATGCCGTTTATTTTTGTAGCCCTCATGTTTTGAGTACACCCCCCCCCCCCCCTTTTAAAAGCAGTCTCCATCCCATCTGCAGCAATCATCCTGAAAGCCTTCAGAAATGTTTCTGTTAGAGAAGTGAGGAAGGGGGGGTGCAGAGATTGAGTTGCCTTGAGAGATTCTCTGTGGCGTGTAGGTTGGGGCGCTGCGGTGGGAGTGGTGGTGCGCGGATTGGGTTTCAGTTCCCGTATTTTTCTGATTGCCCTGCACCCCCTAACCAGGAGCCACAGTGGCTGTGCTAAGGCATCACTACGTTGCTGTCTAGGTCCCCCCCAGTGGTGACCTGACACAGAGGAATATTAATATATCTGTATATGTAACATAATGTATACTTACGAGACCAGTTTAAACCTGCCTTGGTAGGATTTGGTTGTGAGATTGTAGAATCTTCAGTCAACCTGATGTGAGTCTTTGACCCGTCCTGAGTTTGTGTGTACAGCATGGGGGGGGGGGGTCAGCTGTCTGCACATATACATGTCCATCACTCTGCATGCGTGAGGGCCCTGAACACGCAAGCTGCAGGTAGCTTTCGCCATATCGATCTAAGATGCACATCGGAGTGAATTATTTAGAGGACAGTAATGCAGGGGTTTGGTGCGGAGTGTGAGATGGTCCAGATTGTTCCACTAGATGCCGGCTATACCTTGGGAGGTGCTTTTTATTCTCTTAAAATAAGGGAGGAATTTTTAGCTTCTTTTACCTTGAGTTGTTAAAAAGAATTGATGTGATGATCATCTGATTTGACTCACAGGGCACTAAATGGAAGTGAGAAGGCTAGCCCACTCCACAGAGAGAGGGGATGGTAGGGGAAAATAGTGTTGATTTTGTTAGATTTCATTTCTCTAGTGTAAGATGATCAGCCCTGTCCCTTAAGGGGTAAGCGGGTGTTTTGGTTCCAATTGCTGCAGGCAATCTGCTCCAACTGCCCTCCTCCCACAGCTGTGTGTTTCTCTAGAAACAACACTAAGACTCTGGAAGGTTCCAGGAGAAGCTTTCAAGTCATAGATATCACTCCCTCGGCGTGGGGAGTCTCATGTCGCGTCGCGTTTCGAGCTGCGCCTTGTCTCGCACATCGCATTTTAGGCATGCAAAGTCTGCGAGGTAGACTGTGCAGCCTGTGATGTCAGCAACGCACACTTAGCACAGCGCTCTCCATCCGGCGGAAGGTGCGTGACGGGAAAGCAAACACACAGATCTTACAGAGACCGCCTGCCTGAGGACAAAGTTAAGCCACAGCATGGATTTAAATGCGTCACTAAGCAACAGGAAAGGTCATGTGGAGCATAGTGTCAAGAGAGGGACTTCTGACCCTAAGGCTGCCGGTTCATTACTGCACAGCCAGATCCTCAAATGTGCTGATTTGAAGTGTAGACTTGTAAATCTGTCGGGTTGGAGTCATTTCTGTTTTGGCCATTGTCAGCCCCCAAGCCACCTCAACGTGCATCTGTGTTTTACTGTACTGAGGGCAAGCACCCATGCCTCTTTGTGCCCTTGGTTTATTTGTTTAGCACATTTTTGCCATTTGCTGTGTCAAATAACACAGCAGAGCGGTTCTTTCTTGTATAAATCACGGCTTTGTTTTGTAGTACGGTGGTGCTTTTCCGCTGGGATCCCAGTTGCTGTTTTTCTTTTCGGTTCAGTGCTACATTCCCCGTTACTCGGGCAAATCAGACTGGGGTTCCACGCTCACTCCCCCGTCCCGCTCTCTTTGCATTCGGGATCTGTGCCTGACCTGGTCCGCTTCCTGAGGCCACCTTGGTGCATGGTTGGCCGACAACCTGGACCCAGCTCAGCAGAGCTGTGGATGTTTGCTAAATAGAAGCACAGACACGGGGATAAATGAGTGGCAGTGTCAGGCAGCCAATATTTGACTGCCCTTAGTGCTGTTTCATTGTTGTGCCTGATTGGCTGGTATCACTAAAAAGTTCGGTCTGATTGGCTGATGTAATTACACTGTTTGGTCTGATTGGTTGGTGTCGTTACAGTGTTCTGTGATTTGGCTGGTTTCACCCCAATGTTCTGTCTGATTGGCTATTGTCACCACAATGTTCTGTTGGATTGGTTGGTTCTTTTTGATCGGTCACTTAAGATTTTGATTTGAGAATGTTCTAGATGCGTAATTGTTTGGATTATGACTGGGAAAATTATTCTGTAACATAAGTGAATTGCAAAAATGGAAAAATTGATCCCCTGTTATCAGATGACAGTTTCCTTCCAGTGTGTGTAAAACGTTCGCAGCGTCGCTCTCGGCAGATGGTGGCAATAGTTGGACTCAATTACATGCAAGGTTGCTGATGCACCCAGGCACCCCAGAAAAATACTGCTGGCTTTAGAACCGCTTCTGATCTCAGCTCATTTAGGAAGTCAGAGCAGTCTGATTTATGAGTCTGAATAAAGGTTAAATGTCTGTTGATCTAAAATGAGTAAGTCTGAGAGCCACGACGTAAGACTTCATTTGTGAGATTAAAGCCGTTATTAAAGAACGGAGTACTTGAACTCTGCGGATGAAAACAACCCTTCCAAGACCCATTCTTCCATCCCTCCTCCCTTGCTCTTGCTCCCCCCCTTCCCCCCACTGTGATTCTCGTCTTCTGCTTCCCCCCCATCAGCAAGGTGAGCGTGATCACGGGATATCACGGTGGCACAATAGCCTGCCTGCACTGTATGTGCAGAGCCCTCCGATCTATAGGGGGCGCTATGTATGTGACTAGCACACGTGCTCAGTTCCTCACCTACCATGGTCTGTTCTGCCAGCTCATGGTTTGTTCCCTGTGACCTAAAGCTGCGGGTTATTTCCCGTGACCTTTGGGGTTTTGCCCTTAAGAGGCAAACATTTTCCCGTTATGTCCACCAGTCACTTTATGAAAACTTAATGGCACCATGTAATATTAAAATAAGGTGTGTCTGTTATGTATAATACATATATACACCTTTATTTCGGGTGATTTTAGTTGGGGGCCGGGGGTGCAGTTATGGTGCACACCCTTGCATCCTGTTTTCTGGGGGCTGTGTCACAATTTTCAAGAGGCAGGCTGCCACCGCCATGGAGACAAATGGAGTGCCGGGCTCCTACACGTTGAAGTGCTGTTCTTAGCAGGGATCGGTTAGCATGGTGTAAGTTACGTCCCTCGTGTCCCCACCTTTCGATCCTTGCTCCCGTCGTTTTGCCAAGTGTGTTGGCCAGCGGTGGGATGTTCGACTTCACCGCCTGTCGTTGTTGTCGTTTAGCATGATTGCCTCTTCGTCCTCCTTCCCCTCTCCTCTGCTCTTCATCCTGTTGTAGATATTAGTTATCTGATTTATCATCACGCTAATTGACCAAAGTGAGATTTTAACCCTTTCTACTGTGTTGTTCCTGGCTTTTTGAGATTTACGTGCGTGTGAACCCATACTGTCTGTGGTGCGGGGAGTGGGGTTATAGGGTTAAAGTGATCCATCACCTTGATGTCAGAGGACATGCTAGTTAAGGAAGGAAGGCTTGGAGATTATTTTGGGATGGCAAGAGTCCAGAGACTTGGAAATACTCCCCCACCCCCTCCCCCCACGTCTGTCAATGTCTGAAGAAAGAATATGTTTCCCTTCAGTGACAGCTCAGAATGACGCAGCACTGCGTTTGGGGGTCAGGAATCCCACACACTTCAACACAAAGCTTTTCTCTGCTGGCCTGACCTGTTCCCTTGCTGTCCTTGCTTTCTGTGGCCTATGGCTGATCATTGCCTTTGAACACATTAGATGCATTTTAAATGCCATTACTCTAATCTGTTGACTTTACTAAACCCCCTAGGAAGAGCCAGCATTTCGACTCGCCGCCCTTCGCTTTCTCTCCTATTTACCGCGGTCCAGACCGCTTACGCTCAAAATGGACAGCCAAAGGTTTTCTAGCTTTAGGTGACTTCGTCTTCTAATTTTAGGAATGCCTAAGGGCTTGACCTGGCCGACAGACGGCGTATGTAAGGAAGGCTGGTCACATGACAGTGTTCCAGGCTAATCTTCGATTTGTGGAGGTTGCCTAATTCAGAGGACCTCTAACGGGCCTGAGTTTCTTCCCCGTACTGAGTGAGGTAGCCCTGCCCTTCTCCGGTGTTCTGTGGACAGTTGATGGGAGCACCAATGCCCCTTGTACCCTCCTGTCCTCCAGTGAGGGTGTCTCAGAGCTGCACTGCCCGCTGTAAAAATAGACAACGTGGTCGCAGCTGCAATTATAGTGCTACGTCCCGCTCTGACCTCGGCTGCTCTCCGTGGGCGGTCGCTGGGGAGATGCTGTGGGGCTGCAGTGTTTTTCCAACGGGCCCAAGATGTTTACAGATGCTCTTACAGAGCCGATGGGCATCCTGCTGTCACAGCCTAATTCTATCGCTGCTGCCCATCAGGATTATCTTCTGGGCAGCCGAAGTAAAAACTGCCTGGTTCCTCTCCTCCTTTCACAAAGAACCACTAAACCTCCACTGTATATCGCTGCTCCTGGGTTGTCCTGCTGTGCATTTCTGTCTGCATCTTCTCAACTTTCTCGCTTAAAAACCTCCTCAATGTAAATGCGTTTGACTCGGATGACGAGATGTACTGAAACGCTGCGGGACACGCTCGCACATCCACTACCAAGTTGGACAGCCACCCGTCCATGGTGATAGAGTCCAAAAGTAAAGTCCTGTGCGTATAACTAATGGTCTTTAAAAAGGTCTGCAGTCAGATTTGAAACTAAGTCGGGGCTGATGAGATTAAATTGCTTGTTATGATTAGGGAAGCATGATGCAATGTCTGATGTAGAAGCAGATGGACCCAGGTGGTCGTGCTGGAGCTTGGCGCTGTCTGCGTTGGAGGTTCGGGTTCGATTTAAGTGAGTGGGGACATCACAGGCTTGCTGCAGTGGTGGTGGTGGTGGGGGGGGTGTTTAAAATACCCCACTTTACAGACGCGATTCAGGCTTGGTTGTCTGCTATAGCCATCGTTCCCTTTAAGGTCACAAACTTTGCAGAGACTCTACACACAATGAAGAATTATCTCAGAGCTTGTCGGCTTGAATCCAGATTTCACAGCTGCAGGAGTCCTTTATTCACCAAGGAGGCACTCCTGGTTTGCCACGCTGACTCACAACCCCACTCCCGTGACACCCAGTCCGAGGCAAGTGCCTTGCCTGTGTCTGTGCTCGGCAGTCTTGTTCTCTAGCGCCACCCTGGTGGCAGGGCATGGCGTTGCCAGTCAGCCACCTTGTCTCCTCCCTGCCGTCTGTGCTCTGTCCGCATGCCAGATGTTTCCACGGTGATGGCTGGGACATCGGCTCTGTTGGCCCTGTTTACGTCGCAGGCTTCTTTCAAGAAGGCTGACCCCGCCCTCGGTTTACGGCATGCTCAGTCAGGGGTGACGCTGTGTCTTTCATGGGCCGGGATCTCACTGCCCATGAAGTCGGGGCAAACGGGAAACAGATTGTGGGGCTATGAGACGGCACAGAGGAGCAGCCATCATCGAGACCTGAAATGGAGAGTCACATCACTGTTGGCACTGTCACAACTGTCATAGGGGGTGTAGATGCTAGGTACCGTTGAAATGTTAACATACTTTGTTCGGTTGCACTCTTTTTTTTTTTTTTTTTTTTTTCCCAGAATTAAACTGGGTGATTGTATACAGCCACCTTCACTATGAGCTAGAACAGTCTTGCTTCTGCTTTACTCCTGTATTTTGACAAAGACCATTGGCCCACTGGTATCTGTGTGAGGACCTTTCCAAGGGACCAGGGGACGCTGAATCCCGGACCACAAGGTCACATTGGGAAGCCTTACAGTTACTACAATACTCAGGAACCGGAATCAAACTTCACCCCCCCCCCCCCCCCCCCCCCACCCCCCCTCCCTTCCCCCCCCACACCCCCACCTCCCCCTCACCCCCCGAACACCCGACCTCCCCTTCTTCCTCGCG
>JAACJT020000052.1:14472117-14488979 GCA_009936485.2 Gymnarchus niloticus | reverse complement strand
CTTTCCCTTGGGCGTTTAAGGCAGCTTTTCTGTTTCTCTTCTTGTCCCCCCCCAGCACTGGGGACGACGGGGGTTTGGGGGAGAGGGGCTGTAGCTTTTTGGGGGCTCCCCCCCCCCCCCCCCCAGCCCCAGGCAGTCCGCGTGGGTGGCCGTGTGTCCTGTCTTGGCCCGCTCCCTCGGCCCATCGTGATGGCGGCTCCTCCGCTCATTGCTGCGTTGATGACCTGCGTTGTTCTGCTGCTCAGGGCTGAAGGTCAGTCCCCTCTGCTGTGACTGCTGCCTCCATCTTTCCTCTTTTCTCCTACACCTTTCCTTTTCTCCTCGTTCTTCTGAGTCTACCACTTTCTCTTTCTTCCCCACGTTTGCTTGTTTTGCTCCATCTCCCTGTTTTTTATGCGTTTCTTTCTCCACCCTGGCTGTGTACTCCTCCACCTCCAGGCTAGAGAAAAGTCCCCACAGCTGAAGTATCCCACAAATTTCCGGGTATCCGTCATACCACCAGCTCTTAGTGCTGCCAAGGGATTTCACGGTCGTTTTTCCCTCTGCCCCAGTGAAAACTTTGATCCTTTTAAATAATCAACCGCCTTTAAGGATTCTGCCACAGAAATGTCTCAGTGCCTCATTGATTTAACGATGATGCGCTTGTCATTGTCACGCATGGTCTGGTTTAGTTATCGCGGCCCATCGGTCAGCATATTTGTCGTCCTAGTTGAGCTTGATATCCAAGAACTTTAATGCGTCGGGCAGTAACATGAAACAATTTGGGGATTAGGATGCGATGGAATCTAATCCACTCTAAGCACCCCGAAAATGAACTCAGAAGCAGGCTGTAGCCTTCGGTGAAGCTCTGCAGGGAGAGTGAGCGCTCTGAACAGTTGGGTGCTGGCGGTCCTGGGTGAACACAGTGGCTGAGTGGGAGCCCATAACTGACAGCTCCTCGCTGCGTTTCTGATGAGCAGGCTCTCTGCTGCCAGTTTCCAGGCTTCCGTCAGATGTTGATGTCGGTTTCTTTTCGTCTAGCTTGATGGCAGTCTACTGGCTAGTTATGTTTATGAGCTGGCCAATCTGTGATTTTTTGTTAACCTACTACCTGGGGCTTTACACATCAAATATCTGCAATGTTGTCTTAATGAACAAAACAAACAATTACTTGGTCATTTCTATGCTGTTGAATGAGTGTAGTATTTGTTTATGCCAAAAAGACCCCTTTTTTGATTTTCCTATTTCCTAAGCTGTCAAATAACCATTAGCTTTCTGTAAATGACTTAAGTTTAAGTTATTCAGTTCTGTTCAATTCAGCTGTCGTCATACATCTGTAATCGAGTTGGGAAAGATGGCAGGCTTCTCGGAATATGTTCTGTCCTCTCTGGGATGGAAGTTAGCTGATGGTTTTCACACCAGTGTGCAGGAACAGCCCGGTCCGCCCCATCCTTAGCAGGGTTGGCGTCCTGTTCAGTCCAGCACCTTCTGGATTTTGGATAAAGCGTTACCCGAGGCCTGACAGCAAAGCCTGGACCTGACCATTGCTTTAATGCGACCCCGTTTGCTTTTCTGCGCGTGGTGACCATGTTGTAAAGGGAATTTTCAGTAACGATTACGGTATTGCTTGCGGCGCGAGTCTGGGTCCATGCAGGCCAAACACAGGTTAATGATCAGACACCTGCTGGAGCTGGAAGGCAGACATTCACTCTGTCTACCTGCAGGACATTACGTGTCTGCGGTGTAAAGGTCCGGGCTGAATGTGATGGCCGGGTCAGTGTGAGACCGTGTTGTGGCGGTATAAGGATGCCTCGTCCTGTGAGTGAGACGGCTTCAGTGGCTTAACTGTGACCACCTTTAATGGGAGGTGGGCACCAGGGATGTCATCCGAACTGATACTTAGGATACCGAAATTCTGAAAACGCGACGGTACTTGCTGTTTTTGGAGTACTGTAGGTAGAGTATGTACTGAGGCTGCAATTCTTCCGGAACTGACGGGGGCAGCATATACGCCTACGGGTGTTCTAGGCTGTCCTTACATGCTGAAGAAGAAGAAGGACGCCCAGAAGCACAGCGAAAAGCTGCACGTGATGGTTCCGCCCCGAATTGTCGATAAGAAAGGCAGTAAGAGTCGGATATATAAGTACTTTGCATTCGAGGCGGATGAGCAAGGGGTGGTAATTCTGTATATCAGAATCAGAATATCTTTATTGTCATTGTCACTTAATTTCGTTGTACTTGTTACAATGACAATAAAGATATTCTGATTCTAATTCTAATTGATTTGCAAAAGGCAATATGCAAACGATGCTATCCTTTTTTTTTTTTTTTTTTTTTACTACCCTGGTATCAAATTGGGTATTGAGAATCCAGTAATTCTACTGGTATTGATACTGACTGCTACATTTCTGGTATTGTGACATCCCTAGTGGGCACTGATTGGATGGCAATCACACATCATATGCATTCAGTTCCTGCTCCCTCAGTAATGCACTCATTTAACTTTGTTTAATCTCCTGTTGTTCCTTTTGGCGCGTTTTGAAAGCCGCGTGGCAGGTGTGGACCCTGGCTTTGCACCCACGCCGCAGGAAGCAGTCGGGCTCGATCGCAGGCGCCCAGCCCCATGCGACATGCTAACCGCTTCCTGTATGGTGCTCTGGCGGAGTGGTTGCCAGGGCCAATCCTCCAAATAGGCATTGTTCTCTGGAAACACTTGGGAAGGTGGAGGGGAGAGAGACATCCGCAGGCTGGTTATCGCCTGGGCAGGCCGACAGATGTGTGAGAGGTGGGTAGACCTGTGCCAGGAGCCGTGGTGGGGGGCTCCACTCATTTTCACCACCACCTGTGGTTCTGTGCCACAATTTCTGGCACCAGAGGTGTCTGGGGGCCAGCTGGGGTCCCACTAAAATAACACAGAGGCTGAGCAGTAAAGCATATTACTAGACTCTTTTTTTTATATGTTGTTGTTTACCCCTCAATGGTGGGGGCAGGGAGGTCTTCGCAGGGTTGCATTTAACGAGCTGGAGTCAGAACAGTTTTAAATTATGGTTCAATTATGGTTTGCATCGCACTGCTGCTGTCGCGGTTTGGACATACGCCGCCTTGAAGCACGGTCGCCATGACCGCAGGATGACACTAGAGCATTCCGATAGCATCCGGTTTCTGTCCTCATTGTTTTTTTCACGTTTCAGGAAGAAGCGATGAGCTAGTGAAACCAGAGCATTTTGAAGAGCCCGGAGAATCGTCTTGGTCTGCTGTTTGCTTGCTAATACCTAGTTAGGCATTTCTTCCCTGCCCATTCAAACTGACAGGGACATGTTAACTTTGGCCTCCATATTCCAGGATAGCATGGGATAAGTTATTAATTTTTTCACTCCTTCTGCCTGTCATGCTTGTACCTTCGAGTTCTCCTGGGATGTTTCCTATGCTGCTGTGTCAGTGGCCCTTTAAGAGCGCCGTGTCTGGGATGCACTGGCTCTTTGAACAGCGGCACACTTCACTCTTAGAGAGAGAAAGAAGACTGCCAGACCTCAGACTCCGCCGTGACGGGCAGCCGAATTAAACACACATGTGGACGGGTAGCTCAGTCTTCCCCCGCCACCAGTCACATTGGGGGCATGGGGGGGCGGGGTTGACTCCAGGGCTGATTTTTAAAAGCCCAATTAATCCTTCAGTAATTGTTAGCAGTAAGCGACCCAGCTACAGGCATGAAGCACTCGCATCTGTCCTGTCCTCGCTACTAAAGATACCATGTGACCGTATGATGCCCAGGAGCCCCTCTGATTGATGTACTACTTATAACCTCCACCGGCTGATTAATCTCCGGCCTCCTGCCCTGACCATTAGGGTTTTTATGATGCTCATTCCCTTTTCCCCCAGGATTAACTTAATCTGTTGCCTCTGGTGTATAAAGTCAGCGGCTCCTGCCGCTGACGTTACTGAGGCCATGTGCTTCGTTCCACTCAGAGTCACAAAGACCCTCAGCCAGGTCATTCCTTTGCGTGTTCATGCCGAGAAGACAAAGGTGAGCCACTCTGAAGAACATACATGCCTGTGTCCTTGAAGGCTGAGGGTTCTGCGAGTCTCCGAATGCTGGGCGAAGCAGCGACCCATCTGTCACGCACTGCCTCGGTGGCAATCCTGGTGTTCCTCTTATTTTAAGTGAAGGCTGATACCCTTGGTGACATTCTGATAGCCTCTGCGGCCCGTTGTTTACATAACAAATGGCTGTTTGCTCTGTGGGACGGGGTGGCCTGGGGGGGTCACATGCCTTTTGTACTGTGCCCCCCCACTCCCTCCTCATATTCCCATTTGTTTTCCAGCATTTTACGCAGGTATGCGTGGCAGATCTGAGGGCTACCAGGGCACCTGGGTGGTGGTATTATAACTTCATTTCTCCCCCCTGCAAGAGTAACATGAACAGGAAAGCAACAGAAGGCCCTTATTCCGGTCAGACGTCCTTTTAGCGATGTTTGAATAGAATTGCTGTTAAGGAAATGGCATGAATTTCTTAAGATCACCGAGGTGCAAGTTAAAAAGGGGGTCAGGGTCTGAAATGGGATCTTGAGAAGGAATGCGGTGCGCAGGAAGTACGGGGGGGGACTATAAAAGCATGGAGCCGCTCACAGACATGCCCGGGCCGGCGAGGTGACGACGCCCCGCGTTCAGGAGGACAGGCCTGCGTTATCGTGTACACAACACACGGTGCATTGTTTTGGGGGGTGGGGCCAGGGGACAGGTCCAATTTCAGCACAGAGTCATCCCTCAGGGTTTCCTTGCACCGGCACTCCCCTGGAAAGGGCCTCATGACCTCTGACCTCCCCTCCCTCCCCCACCTGACACTGGGCCCTTACATGCAGGGGTGTGAACAGGCTGAGGAACACTTAACTGGTGCAAAAAAAATTACCATAGGTGCAGATGGAAAAGCTGTAAAGCTGCTGTGCTGCGTGATGTTTCCAACACACGTGTGCAAGTAGTACAAATACTGTATGTGTCATGAAACGAAACCTGAGCTTCCTGATAAACAGTGACACGTGTGCACCTGGACTGACTGTTCATGGCTCACTGGTGCAATTTGTGACCATTTTAAAAAATAAAAAAATAAATAAGTCACCTTGGCACCATGTAGGCCAAGCTGGATCACCTCCTTTACCTGTTCACCATTCCTAATGTCTCCGTTCTCTTACCTTCTCCATCTTGTGACCTGCAGTCTGAACAAAGGCTGGTGTGACTGTACCACTGCTGTTCACTGTGAAGTCGCAGGTTGGTTTTCCTGGCATTGTGGGGACTTTGCACTAAATCCCCCGTGTATTGTATTATATTCCACCCAAAAAAAAAAAAAAAAAACTCTGAAACCAGTGACCGCTGATAAAAGCCTGTGATAAGACATCTGAAAGCTCACCTTACATGAAGGGGTGTCCTTGCCTCAAGGTCTGTGTTTCATGATTTGCTATCTTCATAGGATCATTGTTAGGAGACGCACGTGTGCACACGCACGTAATGTTCTGCCCTTCCAAAGGAGGACGGAGTATTAATAGACTTCTGTCCTTATAAGGACCGGTCTTTTCACTGGATTAGAGAATTAAGTTTGCAGACAGGGCAGGAGTGAGAACATGTGCGTGTCGCTGAACCGAACGCAGGCACCTCCCATTTTGGGCTGGAGGAAATGAAAGAAATATGGAGGGTGCCATGGTAGGGAGACGGCCCTGTCGAGGCGGCTGAGAGCAAATGGATAAATATGGTTTAAAGGTCAAGAGTTCAGCTGTGTGGATCCCCGTCGCCGTGAATGAGACGCAGCATTGTGTAAAACCAGACAACCCTGGCTCACTCCAACTCCAACTGGGGGGGTCCCCGCCTGCTTTCATGTTCTTCTTTGTTGTGCTTCTGTGATTGGACGTAATCAGAGGCAGGTGTCCCGGGGCGTCAGGATCCACGCGCCTGGGCTGTAACCACGTCCTGTCTCCATGGAGTTTTAATGGCCACCCCGGCCTGGAGGGGCTCCGTCATGCGCTGTCTGTCACCTGACCACTGGCCCATCCTGGCAGGTGGGCAGAACCCAGACTACGTGCTGCACGGCACTGGGGTGAAGCCCGGATCGGAGAACAGGAAGGCAGGTGATGAGGCCACCACGTCCCCTGAGGACGCCGCTCGCTTCCTGAGTTGTCACTGCTCTGGCCACTGTCCCGAGGACGCCAAGAACAACACCTGCGAGTGAGTGGCCTGCTCATGACCCCCCCACGTCTGAAATCTGTCACATTACTCCCATCCACAGTCACCTGTCTGATTTCTGTTTATGTTTCGCTGGGTCTGTGAAGCCTGATGGAAAAACATCAACTAATCCCATCTCTGGGGTGAACCACAGTACACTCTAGCTTTACATCACCAGTCTTCCCAGTTTGGTGAAGAAACCAGTGTAAATGTGTGTGCTCAGATGTGTGTTTAGTATATGTCTGTGAGTTAATATGTTTATAACTTAAAAACATTAGTTTTGGAGTTAACCCTTTTCTCTGAGCCACCTGTCACACTGTATGTCTGGGTCTGTGCCTCTGTCTGTGCCTGCAGAACTAATGGTCAGTGCTTCGCCATCATTGAGGTGGACGAGCATGGCGAGGCCGTGTTGAGCTCAGGGTGTATGAAATATGAAGGCTCCCACTTTCAGTGCAAGGTATTGTGGGGCAGGGCTTTTCCTTGGTTGTCTGCACTCTGGATGGAGTTCTCGTTCCCGACCCCTACCGGACTGTGAACCTTCTCCCCGTCACTCCCCAGGATTCTCCCCGAGCTCAGACACGTCGGACCATCGAGTGCTGCCAGACGGACTTCTGCAATAGGGATCTGCAGCCCACGCTGCCACCCCTCCTGGAGGAAGGTGAGGCCCCAGCGCCCCCTGTTGGTCAGTGCTGTAATTGCTTCTTCAGGTGCTGAAGCTGTGCTTTTCCACACTGCAGGTCCAGATAGTGCCCACTGGCTGGCCTTCCTCATATCAGTGACAGTTTGCTGCTGTGCCCTTGTTGCCATCACAGTCATCTGTTACTACAGGTGATGGCCTTACCATCGCGGTCATGGTCATGTTCGGGTGGCTCATTTTGCACACTGGTATCTCGATTGTCCCCTCTAGAATCTGTTGTCTTTGGCCAGGTATAAGTGGCAGACAGAGAGGCAGCGCTATCACAGGGACCTGGAGAAGGATGAGGTTTTCATCCCTGTGGGGGAGTCCCTGAAGGACCTGATTCACCACTCACAGAGCTCCGGCAGTGGCTCGGGGCTCCCCCTGCTGGTGAGGGAGAGCAGTACGAGATAGGCTGCATGTCTGACCACTCGTTCAGGCCCCAGCGTGTGATCGTCTCACTCTGTGCCGCCCTGTCCTCACCCCACCAACGACAGGTGCAGCGCACCATTGCCAAGCAGATCCAGATGGTGCGGCAGATCGGCAAGGGCCGCTACGGCGAAGTGTGGCTGGGCCGCTGGCGTGGGGAGAAGGTGGCCGTCAAGGTGTTCTTCACGCGTGAGGAGGGCAGTTGGTTCCGGGAGACGGAGATCTATCAGACGGTCCTCATGAGGCACGAGAACATCCTCGGTGTGTAGTCTCGTGTATGCACGTGTGATTCTTTGTAAATAGCCGAGAGGGGAGTGGATCACTAGGTCAAATGAGGCAGGTGGTGACAGTGCCCAGCAAATGAACGAGATAAAACACCTAAAGTGCCTTTTCTCGGTGTTTGTGTGTGTGTGTGTGTGTGTGTGTGTTTGTGTGTGTGTGTGTGACCTCTCCCGCGCCGGGGTCTTGGCCCACAGGCTTCATCGCGGCCGACATCAAGGGCACCGGCTCCTTCACACAGCTCTTCCTCATCACGGACTACCACGAGAACGGCTCCCTGCACGACTACCTGAAGTTCACTGCGCTGGACGCAGCAGCGCTGCTGCGACTTGCCTATTCAGCCTCCTGTGGTCTGTGCCACCTGCACACGGAGATCTACGGCACACAGGGCAAGCCAGCCATCGCCCACCGTGACCTCAAGAGCAAGAATGTCTTGGTGAAAAAGAATGGGACGTGCTGCATCGCCGACCTGGGGCTGGCGGTCAAGTTCAACAGGTATGGGGATCCTGTTTATAAAGAGACTGCATGGAATACCAGCTACTGAGTGTTACCATTATGTTTGCCATATGTTAATTAGTGGTTTAAAGCTTTAAGTTCGGTCAGTCAGTCAAGATAATGTGTAGGACAACACAGCCTTTTTCCAGTAGCCCAGAGGCTGGCCATGTTTAGGCCCAAAATATCTGCAGTGTACTGGGAATAAAACAAAGCCGAGCTTCCTGCAGAGTCCACAGAATCAGTGCCCTCAGGAGAGACAATGGAGGATGAATATTGCCCCCTACTGACAATTCCATTTCTACCTTCCTGAATAAAGTAGATCCAGTTCAAATGAGGTAGGTGAGCTGTGAAGTGATTAGTTTGATCTCATTCCTCTCAGTGACACCAACGAGGTGGACGTGCCCCTGAGTACTCGGGTGGGAACCAGGCGCTACATGGCCCCCGAAGTGCTGGACGAGAGCATGAACAAGAACCAGTTCCAAGCCTACATCATGGCTGACATCTACAGCTTCGGGTTGATCGTGTGGGAGATGGCCAGACGCTGCCTGACAGGAGGTAGGGCTCACAGCTCTCCTGGAAGCCGCTGCCAGAAGGACACACGCTATTATTTAGCTGTGACACGGTCACACTCAGGAAAGCAGCCTGAAACGAAAGACTGTTTTACTGCTGCTGCGATTTCCAAGTTAGCAAGATGGCTGACCGAGGCTGTGAGGACGTCCATTTGAACTAGTATTTTGAATTCTGGATAAATGTCTAGAGATGAGATGTTTCATTGAGGTATTTCATTTTTGCAGTGGGGAAAAATATAAAAACAATGGAGAAGTTTTCACTTAGTTTTAAGTGTGTTATGGCTCTTGGAGCCGTATTGACCCGCCTTCTCTGGCTCGCCAGGCATTGCAGAGGACTACCAGCTGCCTTACTATGACATGGTGCCCACGGACCCGTCCTACGAGGACATGCGGGAGGTGGTGTGCGTCAAGTGCCTGCGTCCTACCGTCTCCAACAGGTGGAACAGTGATGAGGTGAGGGTGGTGAAGGCCTGGAGAGTAGGGTGGGAATGTTTTAGTTTGGTTGCCCCAGAGCACTTAAGATGATGAGTAACACAAATAAACAAGTGAGTAACAGCCTTAAAATGTGGCTGGGCAGTGGTACACAGTTGAATTGCATTAGACAGTGTCTGTTGTGAGGGGGGGGGCATTAGAGGAGGAAGCTCTAGCTGGCCAACAGACTGTCAGTCTGTCAGTTGTTCAGGTATTTCACCTTCAGGTCTCTCTTGTGAAACAGATGGGGTGTGTCGGGGTGTGACTGTGATCTAATGTACAGGGTGACTACTCTTTCCCCCCCCAGTGCCTGAGAGCCGTGCTAAAGCTGATGTCTGAATGCTGGGCCCACAATCCTGCCTCACGCCTCACCGTGCTTCGTGTCAAGAAGACACTCGCTAAGATGGTGGAGTCTCAGGACATCAAGATGTGAGCGCTGGGCGTCAGCTTATCCGTGTGGAGGATGGGGGCTCGACGTGAGGTCCCGGCAATCCGTAACCGTGCCCTTGCTGAAGAAGCGGGCCCCCAGCCTAGCTCTCGGGGATGGTGCCCACTCTGCCGGTACTCCAAGGACAGAGCTTCTGCCGACGAGGACACCCTGTGCCACTGATGCTTTCTGTGAAAGCCATTACCGGGCACGGGGGGGCTTGGAAAGGAATATTAATAATGATATAAATTACACAGGACCTAGAAATATTATCAAAGACACTTGTTTTGAAACTTGTTCCACATCCCATACATCCTGCCATTTTTGTTACCTGTTTATAGTTGAATTATTCTATTTTGTACCAAGACAATATTTTTTCTGCCATGTCAAACTATAGTTTCGATTAGCATCGAAGGTTCCAGGCCTCAGTTAGCATTTGAGAACTTGTGTTCGCTCTGTTTGGCTATGATGTCCGGGTACTCTGACCAGAGCCAGCGCACAGGGATACCGTCTGCATTTAGGTGTCTGTATCAAGAGGACCTCAACCAGTAAGGCAGATACTTAGTGTGTGTGTCTGGACATCCGCAGTGTCAGAGAAAGCGATTCATCACTTCCTCCTGGGATGACTTTTCAGGCGTTGTGCTTGGTGTCGGTCGTCTGTCTGTAGCATGGGATGTCTGTGGCTTCGGAGAGAAGCTATGGTATGTCAGTGGGGAAGATGATCAGCCGCAATGTGCCCGCTGGATGAATTCTCGGATCTGTTTGTCAGTTGTTCGTTGTGTGTGTCCTTTGAAAGCATTGAAACACTCCGCTCCGATTTGAAGCTTAGTACTGGTACTCTGGGTGTGACACACTGGTCTTCAGTGCAGGCGTTTTCATGACCTGTGACTGATGAATTTAGCCAGAAGCTAGGATACCCTGAGCATAAATGATTAGCCCTCTATGTCAAAATGTACTCCTCTCCATATTAAAACGGATCGGCTGACACAGCTCAGACTGTCCCTCACCTATCATGTGAACTTGCTGTCTTGATAGGAATGGACTGTATGTACATTTGCTGTTCAGATGCCTACCAAATGGGGGTGATCTCAACCTACAGTCATAAAGCAACTGTTACTAACAATTTTAATTTATCTTAAGCATCTGCCCCTTTTTTTTTTTTTTTTTTTTTTTTAAATCCATCACCTCCTATGGAATTTGAATTTGAACAGGGTGTGTATGACACGCTGGGCTTAGCATGTCTGACCACACAGTCAGGTCCCACTACAAGCCGTCTTCTGTATCATGCACACTGGTAGGGTGTTTCACATGTACATGGTAAAAAAAAATGTCATGGTATAGCATGGGAGCTTTTGTTACATGTGATAAGGATCAAGTGACTTACATGCTATCTGGAGGTCACTCAAAACAATACTTTCTTGTTGAAATAACCAAAAAAGTTCAACAATTACAACAAAAAGATCTCTGTTGTTCACTGGACCGGCCTTTGCGTTTGCCAGTATTACAGATGCATCACAGTTTATCTTGCAGATAACGTAGGCTGGGTGCGATGGTGACGGACTCCGATTTACCCAAATCTTCATTTAGTAGGCAAAGCTAGGTACCTAATACAAAGGGTGAAGTCATCACAGTATGAAAGCAGATGGAACAAAAATAAATATAGTCAATAATTGTTGCAACAGCCGCTATAACAGGCAGTACGCTGGGTGTAAAAGGTGTTCGTTTTGAGTGACCCCTAATAAATTTGAATAAAATTCAATCAGATGAGTTGTTAAAATAAGGGAGAGCAGTGCCTGGATTTTTATATGAACATATAGTTTTCCCAAAGGCCATAGTGCATGTCCATGGTTCAGTACCATGTGGTTACACCGAGGCCTTGGTGTTATCGAAACTGCAGGGGATTGGCAAAGTTTGTACTGTATTCATCACAGAGGAGTTTGGGTCCCTGTTCTCCAAAGGCCCGGTTTTATTAAGCCGTCCTGCAAATCAAAATTAACCTCAGTGTGGCCATAGCAGCAGGTCGCACACTTTGAAAGAGAACGAAGCTGAGCTTCCGTCATGGCCGGCGTCAACTTGCCACTCGAAAACTATGCAAGCTTTTCCATCATTTGTCTATGATTGCACATGCAAAAATAACTAATTCCCTAGTTTTGTAGATCATCCAATAGGGTTATGTCTTCCATGTGACCTGTGCAGTTGAAAGGTTGGCTTACTTAACCCCATGTTCCCCGGTATGAAACTGGTCCTAGTCTCTGCTTTGCATCATGCGATGTAATGCGAGACTCAGAACAATTTTATAAATTCTCTTCAGTTCTCCTGTGAAAACAGCATGCCTCATGTGTGCTCCAGTTAAAGCATATGAGACGGTCACTATTTTGGAATTCATTTTGAGTAAGGCATCAACCTGTCCATGATATTCAATGAAACAATGCAGAATAATTCACTCTCATTTTGTATTGCAGCTGGTGTAATCAGGTACTTCATCAGCAAGGGAAAAAATGTCTGTACATAGATCATGTCCCGTGTATCAATTTTTAAGTAAATACCCTTATTTTAGTATGCAACACTAGGCTCTTGTCTTTCCTGCGTTTTCCATTTGGAAATATAAAGTCATGGATTAACGCCTATGAAGTATGTTGCCCGAAAATTAGAGGAAATGTTTGTTTTATAGACTTGTAATGCTTTCCCACTTTAGCACCTTCTCAGTTTTATACTCCAACAATGATTAACATTCTTGTATGCAGTAAACAAAATCAAAATAATTCCCAGAAGTTCTAGAAAAACACGTTCGCCCTCTGCTGGACAGGAGTGGTACTGCTCCGTGTCAAGTGTTGGTGTGCAGTCGCGCTGCTTTGTACACAAGCGGGTTGTTGGTTGGTCGGGACGCTGCATGGGAAACACCTTTTGCCCGGGGATGCCCAGCTCAAGAGCAGAAGGAGCCCCGGGCAAGGTGTCTACTGCAGGAATCTTCTGCTTACTGAAGTGCTTTCAGTATGACTTCAGGGAATTTAAATATGAGCAGATGTTCCCACGGCCGTGCCGCGGTATTTTATAGGGAAAAGTGTGCTTAAAATTACATTTGACCAGCAGTTTACGTTTCTTGCATGACTTCGAAATAGGTAACATAAAGGATTTGCTACCTTTTTCAAATTCATAGATATGCGTATATAGTGATGGACTATGACAGGGTAGCTGCTGGAAAGCCTAATGATATGACCAGCATGTGTCTTGTTTTCGAATCACATAAAATAGATTTAATACCAGCAAGAAACAAACTGGATCCTGGATCACCAAAATCCGACTTCTTTCGTAAACCGCCGTTAATAACTAACTTATGAGTCGATTCAGCTGTTGCCTGTTATTAACTGTTCAAATATGCATGTCTTCAAAATTCGGGGAAAGTGGTGCATTGCGTAAAGCTATCAAGACTAGTGATGGGACAAATGAGGCTTCAAAACCCGTGGTAGGCGGGAGAATCGCGACTGCCAACATTGATTGGTCAGTTCAGGTTACTCCCGCCCACCACGGGATTTGAAGCCTCATTTAGAGCCAGTATTGCTTGGTAGTTCGGGATCCTCCCACCCACGACATGTTCTGAAGCCTCATCGGTTCATCACTATCAGAGCTAGGGCAACCAGTCAGGTAAAAAAGGTAGGTGTAAAAATCGGAATTTTTTTTTTTTTTTTTTTTTTTTTTTTTTTACTCCTATAATGAATTGAAGAGGTGTGTTTCAATAATCCTTAATTCTTTAAAAGTAAAAAAAAAGGCATTTAACATATACAGATTTTTTTTCTTTCCCATTGGCGGATACGTTTCAGGTAATATAGTCACGCTTTTCTGTGATGCAAAATTTGATAATTGTACTATAGTAACAGGAATGCCATCGGTGCTGATGTCCTTGCAATCATATTCACCTGACAAGTTATTCACTGAGCCTTCATTTCGAAAAATGAAGTAGGAATTCTGATGATTTGAATCATGAATCGCAGTGACCTCGATTTCATCTGTGATGTTCAAAGTCAAATTTAAAATCACATTAAAATTAACAGAATGCTTTAAGTTGTGGTTCTTCCCTTCTTTTACCTTTGCTAATGTGCTTAAGTGGCTGTTGTTATTTTGTTTTTGTCCCTACCACTGGAGGAAGGCCAGAGTCTAGAGAGTTCTTGTTTCTTGTGTAGAGGGTAAAGCACTTTGTCTCCTGAGCAGAGTTGCTGGTTCAGTCCCGGCAGAGCTCAGTATCACCTGGACCTACAGTGTCTGCCGATGGATCCAGTGGTGTGAGTGCTGGGGATTTATGAATGTTTTGGAGTGAGTGTGTGAGGAAGAGAAAATGGCCCTGCGGGAGGGGCCGTGCTGCAGCTTTTCAGGTTGGAGAAGTTTTCTGGTTTTATGCCTCTTGCTGACTAGTTTCTGTTGCTAATTACTATCTATCATTTTGATGTTTCCCTCATTATGCTATTTCCTAACCCCCCCCCCTCCCCCAACAGGCACACACCTATACCATTGTATCTCACAAAGCATCCTCTCATGGATGCGATTAAACACATTTAACTCACTAAACTGAAAGTTTTTCAGTGACTCACCGAGCATTGAAACTCCGTGCCTTTACCTACCTTCACCTCCATGACCATGAAAGTTGAAAAGACTTGACAAATGTGGTGTAAATGTAGTTACTAATGATTGCTGTCACTATGCTGTCTACATGAAGCATGTCTTTGATGGGTGTCACTTTGCATGTTGAAAAAGTTCTGATCTTAAAGGTCACTGCCTTCTTGGCGGAGAAAAACTGTCATGTGGTTTTCCACCATTTCAAACAATAGAAGTTGACGTTGTATGAAATTAGACTTTGCTTGATATTTTAAAGCTTCTTTACACAAAACTAGCTTTTGGATGGATTGTTGACTCGTTGAAGAAAGCCCCTGGCACCCAAACCGAAAGACTAACTGGGGCTATGGGATTATGTGGGGATATGTATAGATCTGCGAAATGCTTTGATCAAGCCGTTATACAGACACATCTGGCTGCCACATCCCTGTGCTGGATAAGATGATGGAAGGTAGAGGTTTAACTGTTTCCACTCACATGTGGCTCATTCTGCATAAATGTCTGATCTCTGGTTGATGGAAGACGCATGTGTTTAACTGAAGGGTTTTAACAGCAGCTTTGCAGTCTTAAATTATTGAAGCAGTTTGCTTCTGTGGTGGATTCCAAAAAGCCTACCTCTACCTCAAGACTGTGTTGCTAGATTTTATTTTTATATTTGCTTGCGTCAAAGTAAATAAAATGTGCTAACATAGTCCTCTGCTGCATTTCCCATCACCATGAGCTTCAGCCCTGAAACTGTAAACATGGTTTAGTACAGTTAGTAAATTAAACCGATCTATTACTATGAGGTCCACTCAATAGTAAGATCATTCACTGTGTGTTTCTGGCAGTGCGTGGTCCCTCAGCTAAGTCCATTATCTACAGGGCTAGGGGCTTTAAGCCTCTAATGCCTAAGCAGAATAGTCCACCATGGTAATAATATCTGTTTAATGAATCTCACAGAGCGCATAGGAAATGATTAACAACTTCATAAAAGTGCACTGAAATGTTTTCCGCCAAGATTTCAAATTGGAAGTGTTTACTTACAAGTAACCTGTGCTCACACATTTTCCGTAAATGTGACTTGTCCAAGTAATTCCTTTCATTCATAAAAGCAGTGTTAGAAATGGTTGGTGGCAGGGAGGCAGTTCCTTAGTTCTGAACAGTTTACATAATATCTGTATGTACACACAACAAAGTGCTACATGCCACTCTCATATCTCATAAGAAAGTCCGCCGCTGTGGCGGGTTTGAAACCATTCTAAGTGCTGGGGGCCATTAGCTCTGTTGAGAGAGTGTAAAAAAAAACTTGCATTGCCAACAATGAAATAAATTATTAAAACAAACTCTCAAACTCTCCCTCTTGATGGGGAGAGGTGTGGGGGTGCACTGCTCCCCACCACCCCCAACAATGCAGCAGATTGAAGTGGAATAATTTTTGAGAGATTAAACCCAAATGTAAACAGATTGTTGTATCAGAGGAAACGATGGGGTACAGAGAATAAATTAAGCAAGAGCAGAGAAGAGAGCTCAGCGTTGGGGCACACGACTACATCAGATTAATATTAAAATCAAATTTCTGTTTATTGGGGGTTGGGGTTTAAAATAGCTTACTGAAGTCATTGCACTAAATTCCACTGGCTTGAAATGAAAAACATGTCTGTGGCTTTGTTTTTATTTATTTTTTTCCATAAAGCTAAACTTCCCAAAATGCTGACTGAAACCTGCTGGCTAGCAGACTTGCGTTGAGAAAATGGATTCCAACGCAGGCATTAGGCCTACCAGGGTCATCGTTCACCATTTTCTTTCGGCTGCTCCCATCCTCGTCACACCCAATGCAAATCTTAACATCTTTAACTCTGCCACCTACGGCTCTGCCTCCTGTCTTTTCATCAGTGCCACCATCTCCAGCCCATATAACATAGCTGGTATCACTGCCGTCATGTAGACCTTCCCTTTCACTCCTACTGGTACCTGTCTGTCATAAATCACTCCTGACACTCTTCTCTGCCCACTCTACCCTGCCTGCACTCTCTTCTTCACCTCTTTTCCGCACTCCTCGTCACTCTGAACTGTTGACCCCAAGTATTTAAACTCATCCACCTTCGCCAACTCTACTCCCTGCATCCTCGCCATTCCGCTGTCCTCCCTCTCATCCACACACATGTATTCTGTCTTAGTCCTACTGACCTTCATTCCTCTCCTCTCTAGAGCATACCTCCACCTCTCCAGGGTCTCCTCAACCTGCTCCTTACTCTCGCTACAGATCACAATGTCATCCGCAAACATCATAGTCCACGGGGGCTCCCGTCTGATCTCGTCTGTCAGCCAGTCCATCACTATTGCAACTAAAAGGCTCAGAGCTGATCCTTGATGTAATCCCACCTCTACCTTGAACGCATCTCTCACTCCTGCCGCAGACCTCACCACTGTCACACTGTCCTCATACATATCCTGTACCACTCTTACATACTTCTCTGCTAATCTCGACTTCTTCATACAATACCACAACTCCTCTCTAGGCACCCTGTCATACGCTTTCTCTAAGGTCACAAAGACACAATGCAGCTCCTTCTGACCCTCTCTATATTTCTCCATCAACACCCTCGGAGCAAATATTGCATCTGTAGTGCTCTTTCTCGACATTAAACCATGCTGCTGCTCATTCGTCATCACCTCCCTTCTTAACCTAGCTTCCACTACTCTTTCCCATAACTTCATGCTGTGGCTAATCAATTTTATCCCT
>JAACJT020000052.1:14416421-14472017 GCA_009936485.2 Gymnarchus niloticus | reverse complement strand
ACATATCTCTCTGACACAGGGACTGCACTTAATTTCGTTGTACTCGTTACAATGACAATAAAGATATTCTGATTCTTTTCGGTTCACTGAATCTGCTTCACCACAAACAGTGTTCCATTTAAAAGGCACTCTCTGCTAACCACTCTTAGTACATTCAAGATGGCCAATAGCTGCATTTCACTTGTGAATGCTGGCTTACCAGAGACTTTGGGTTCCGGGGTTCTCTCAGTAACGACAGCTCATAAATCTCATCTTCAGTGTAATACAGATCCAAGGACAGCTGAAAACATTGGAAGTGCTGAAGTCATAACAGTCTTTTACAGAGGCAGCTTTGGTTTGGCTCCGCCCACCAGTTAACCCTTCAGTGCCTCACTATTAGCCAAATGGAGAATATACAGTGAGTCTTACTTTGAAGCAGAGGACAGTCTCCTAGCTTGGATTTAGAAACATGCTTAGATGAATGCCTAGGAGCTGAAATTCTTTTGCAGAACAGGAATATGAAGCTATACAGAACTGATATGTCGCTGCAACAAAGGGTCATGCAGTCCAATATGTCCCACTGCTGCAATAGGAGAAGAACTTACTGCCAGCAGGTAGATGAGGTCCATGTTTGGCTCCAGCTGTGCTGCAGCGTTCTGCAGGGACACCAGTTCATTGAAGGTCAGGTAGAGTTGCTGCATTTTCACAATATTAATCTTGTTGTCGTCCACCCAGTCGGGGAAGACCACATGGATGGCGATCAGGTCCTTTAGGTGCACTCCCAGGATGGGCATCTTGAAGCCCTCGCAGTCACCGAAGGCCTTGCGGTAGGCGCTGTAGTTCCCGTTGGAGGAGACCAGCTCCATCATCTCGTTCCAGATCTGATGTGGGTGCAGATGAGGAATTAAAACACAGACATCAAATAAAACCAACACAGAATCCAATGCTAACAGTGCAAGCAAACATGAAGCCTGTATGTTCTTTGAATGTGAAAATACGTGTTTTTTGGTTAATTCAAAAACAAATTCATTCATTTTAAAACAGGATACAGGAAAACAAAAACCAGAAACTTGACAGCTAAAAACAGGAAGTTGAGGAATCAGGAGGGTGAACTGTGGGTCAATGAGAAGACAGAAATGGAGCTGAAGGGCAACAGAAAGGAGCAAACAGTAATAGCAGAGGTTGACCTTGGTGACCTCGGGGGTCAGGTGCTGCTGTGTCTCCTTCAGGCGTGAGATGGAGCTGTGGCTGAGCCCACCCACCACTGCCATCAAGGTGTTGAAGTTCTGCAGGTGTAGCAGTTTCTGCACAGAGGGATGGGAAGCAGTGTGAGGGAGGACAGCTATGCCAGATGATCCAGGGAGCAGCTGTATGGCACACTCACTAAATGGACACTCACTAAATGGGCAGTTCAGGGACAGCCCTCTCTATGCCACTCGTACAGGTTAAAAAAAAAAAAAAAAAAAAAAAAATATTCAAAACAATAATTTCCTTAAAAAAAAAAAAAAGCAAGTGTCTTTCCAGGCTACCATCCCATTTAAGACCAATTTAGCAATGATAGTTGTGCAATGTGCATGATTTGATATCAAACACCTGCTGTATTTTGCATTTATGGACACAGAAAGCAATTTATCAGATGTGTTCTTTCAAATACGATGTTTTAATATGACAAGGCAAAGTCATGTCATTTCTGTCAGTCACTCTACAGTTTAACACAGCCTCCAAACATCACGATGAGTGGGTTGCAGGACCATGGATGTTTTCTGTTTCCATGGTAATGCACCCTTTTGTTTGGATTTTCAATTTGGCCACATCCCATTGTATTAAATTAGGCAGCCTAAGAAAGGGGTTCAATACGGAAATGTAGTCGTATTTGTACCTCTCAAGCTGTTCTGCTTGTACCCGTTCAGAGGATTAGATGCTTATTTTTGGTTCTTAGGATACCCTTAACCACGTTCTCACACATGAGAAACTGGACTCACGCCTGCTATTATAATGGATTGATAGCTACATTTTTCTATAATGAACCGCATGGAATTCCAAGCAATCTATACGGTTTAATCATGGCAAGATGAGTAAAAGAAGTGTAGAAACAACTCTTCTATCTCATCACTAAAAGCAGGAAGTGAAGAACTGATTAATCACGTCGTGGTCTTAAGGGATGGTAATGATTGTTTCCTGTTAAGGTCTCCGTCGAGTAGCTTACATTTCAAAAAGGGAGTACCTGAGCCACGTGGATGAACTTGGTGATGACCTCAGCACGGTGGTGTGGGGTCAGCTTACTTAGGACCATCAGCTGCACCCACTGGGAGACGCCATTGAAGAGGGCAATGGAACGCTCTAAGGTGGGGTTTTCCACTAGGCATCCATGTATGACGTAGCTTTGGTAGTCTGTGAACTGGAGGAGAGCACACAGCTGTGAGAAGAGTTAGAGGCTCCATCCTGGGCTTTTGGGTAGCCTGAGATAGTCGGCCTGGAACCTCATCAACAAAACGTGTAAACTTTCAATGAGAAAGGGAAAATGGCACTCTACCAAAGGTCAGCTCTCTCAAACAAGGGGGAGGAGAAATATCTATACAGGCAACAAATAAGAAAACACTACAGGGAAATGTCTACAAAAAAACAATTCTGCCGTTAGGTTGTTTATGCGTTTTTATTAACATCCATAGGGGGTGGAGGAGATATAGCTGCAGAGAAAACACCTTGGCTCAGGTTTCAGGTCCAGAATGAGCAGGCAGTGACTGTTAAAGCTGTGGAGAGCTCAGTGGAAAACCGACATGCAACACTCCACGGTCCTGAGGACGATAGAACCCCCCCCATGGTAAACAGTCATACCGAAATCCTCCGGAACGACTTGTACTCCAGGAAGGTCAGGTGCTCCGCCAGCTCCATGGGCTCCAGGTGGTCAAACAGAAGGGATGCCTTGCCCTTCTTCTGTTGCTTCTTCCTCTGGGTCAGCTTTCTCATCCAGTCATAAGATGGGCTGTCAGACACAGACTCAGTGTAGCATCCACTTTCAGACGTACCACTTACATTTTACCCACTGCCGTTTGACACGAAGCTACACCTGTCAGTTAGTGTAAAAGGTCAACATACACATCAGCCACGTTAAGGTATCCCTAAATAGTACCAGCCAGGGCACCCTTGATGTCTCCAGAGCATTTCAAGGGTAACCCAGCAAGCCCCTGTTGTACTGAGCTGTTAGTTTTGCACTTTAACCATCATAGACAGTCTGCATTCTCTTCAGACTGCTCTCATTAACAAGCTGTTTTCTCCCACAGAACTTCCGCTTTCTGGATTGTTTTTTTTCCATGTATCAAACCATTCTTTGAAAAGCTCAGACACTGCAGTATCTGAAAACTCGTTAGCGGTTTCTGAGATGCTGGACCCACAGCACCTTTCAGCAACAACCACTTCACACTATAAGTCACAGACCATGTGCCATTTTAACGCGTATCCACACAGTTACTGAAAGTCTTCACCATCTGCATGCTGTATATATTCAGTCACAGCAACATGATTCACTGTTGGGAGGAGAAGGCTGTCAGTATTAACAAACAGGTGTACCTAATAATGTGGCGACTGAGTGCGCTAGTCCAGTCTGAAGGGAGCAAATGTGGTTTTATCACATTCAGAGATTTAAGAAAATTCAGCACCTGACTGAACCATGAAAACTAGAATGACACAATAATCCTGTTCAACAAAAATGCTGCAGAAGGCTCACTTTGGAAGGTGAAACCTGAAAGTCTGATTGTTAACTTGGGCACATTCTAAATATGTGTGTGTTGTGTACATAGGCTCCATGAGTCTGTGTGTGCCTGTGTTCAAGTATACAGTATTGACAAGGCTGTGGATGGGCCTCACATAGTGGAGATGTCAATGAGCTTGATGTGCTCCTCATAACCCAGCTGGGCCGCCATGTCTCGGAACTCCTCTGTCAGTCGGATAAGGCCCAGGTCCAGGTTGAACTCAGCTGGGAACTCCACCGTCCAGTACCTGGGCAGGTGTGGGAAGTTGGAGAGGCATGTGAGACAACACAGTAGTCGGCTCTGGGCGGGCATTGGGAAAACCACTTCTCTCACTGGGTGCTAGCTGAAGACCTGAGAAAGCTCTGCAGAGAAGGAAACATCTGTGTTCTGAGGTCCTCCTTTGGTCACATCCATTAATGCCACATATACCAGCTGCAGTCTCATTCCAAAAGCCCAGCTCAACAAAATCACACAACTAAATCAACGTCATGCAGTTCATAATTAATTATAGCCAACTGCTTCTGAACTGAAGATTTCATTGTTTATTGTACATTCAGAGCCTCAGAGGAGGGTTAATGGTTTTTTTCAGTCCTGGCTCTATTGCCCAGAGCACCCAATGGGATAATGCTCATAAACTAAAGCAGATAAAATCCCACGGCGATAAGGGACACTTGAAGGTTACACACAACGTTCCCATAACGCTGGAGCATTGCAGATAGCAATTCGCCTGCTCCTGCCATGACTGTGCTGTGTAGGCCAGGAACGAATTTCCCAGAGGCATCCCTATCACCTTGGAGATGTCAATGTGTATGGTGAATGACAGGCTGAATCTGTCTTCTGGGGGCCCATATACAGAATTGCTTCAGCAAGGTGCTGTTGATAATATTTGCCCACAGCGGCTCCACTGTGAAAAAGCGACTGAAGTGATTTTTAATCCATTAACAAGCATAAGCTATTCACACACAAGCAGGTTCACATTCCTTTGAAAACCAACAGTAAGAGAACTTAGGAAAGAGAGATGCTGAAGAGCTGAAGGGGCTGGTGCCGGGGACGGCGAGGCGAGCATGATCTCAAGTGTGGTTGGCAACCAGCAATAAGGCCTTGGTGCATGTAATGAATCACAAGACACTCACTTCACTGACCGCATTCAGCCAAACAATACATCTGCTTCACATGGCTGGAAGCAGCCAATCACTCACATGACTGGCATTTGGCTGTCATTTCAGATGACATCATCCATGCAGCCACGTGAGCCAGGACCCGTGAGATGTGACAAGGAGACCCAGACTATGCCAAAACCATACCTACTCCACAATGGAGAACCAAACAAAACAGTGTGGTGCAGAAATTAGCTGGGTTAATGTTTTCAGCTCTTTACCTCATTAGATAGCAGATCTTCAGTCTTGTCCTCTTGCTGTCATTTCCTTTGCAGTCACGGTACGTGGGAAAAGTCAAGGGTGGGTTTGTGGGTCAAGTCATGGAGTCCAGAAAAATCAGTAACAACCAGGAAAATACGTAAAACTGACTTAGGTGTTTTACAATCACAGAATAAGAAACCCACAGAAGATGATCCTGAATGACTAAATGTCTAGCACAATGTAAGGTGGACCAGGTCACAAATGCCTCAGATCCGATCCCAGTATCTGGAAAGCCCATAGCATCTTACCAACTATCCACAGAGACATTGGGCAGTGGCGCACAGCCTACCAAGGTATCTGCCTTTTCTATTTTTACCATCCCCCCCCCCCCATTTCATTTCAGTCCTCTAAGACTAGTTGTCCACCTTGCCTGATATGAAATCTGGAAACCTCAACCTGAAGAACCATGACAATGCAGGCTCCCCATGCTTCTTCTGTTTCATAACCTACTGGAACGAGACTGTAGACCAGGATGACAGTGCAATGGAGATTCCTGACCCACTCCCGAAGCATCCTAAATGCAGGATTCTTACCCTCTAATCCTCCTTCTCTACCCAATACATAATGGTCATGTGACCGTCCGCAGGGTCTACTTTACAAACCATCACTGGCTCTGCCGAAGGATATATTGTGAGCAGCTTCCCGGCTAGTTCGGAGGATGTCACATACCAGCGGTGCATCAGCAGCATGACACGAGGCAACTGACAATCCCCCAGGTCCCCAGTGTCATCTGCAGGAAGAGAATAGCACAACTGACAGCTTCACTCTTGTGCATAGGAATGGTCAGCTGTGTGTACAGTTGGTCACGTACTTTGTCATGAATAAGGGAGAAGCTGTGAATGGCTCATTAAAATCAAATATGCACATTGTTTTGTGGTCAACAGCAAATGGGACAGACTGTGCTGAATATTAAGACAAATTCAACACAGTAGTCTTTTCTTGCATCTAGCCTGTGCTCTGGATTTTATCATGGTCTGACCGACTGTTAGCACATTGCTCTGTCAGTAATAATAAATGCAAAGAGAGTATGGGAATGCAAATACGAATGGCTCTGGGATGAAGTCAGACAACTCACCAAAGGCATTAATGCAGGCCTCTAAAAGCTGCCGGAGAGAGGCAGCCTTCCCCAGTGGGGATAATCCCATGGTGCTGCGTGGCCAGTGTCAGGGAAGGGAAGGATTCACATTCTCAGGAATGAGAAGACAAGCGGGGAAGGATTCATATTCTCAGGAACGAGGAGAAGACGAGCAGGGAAGGATTCATATTCTCAGGAACGAGGAGAAGACGAGCCGGGAAGGATTCATATTCTCAGGAGCTTGGAGAAGACGAGCAGGGAAGGATTCATATTCTCAGGAGCTTGGAGAAGACGAGCAGGGAAGGATTCATATTCTCAGGAGCTTGGAGAAGAAGACCAGGGAAGGATTCATATTCTCAGGAACGAGGAGAAGACTTCCTCCCGGGATGCGGTGAAACCAGGCAATCCACGTCTCTTTGCACGTCACTGTGTGAGGTCACAGATGGACAATGGCAGCACGATTAACGGCGTCACAGGCAAATGGTCAGGGTGGCTTCTACTGAGGGAATGCTGAGGTTCTATGATACACAGAAACAGGGTGCAAGGTAGCTAGCAGGTCAGGGACATTCCCAAATGCTAGGTTAAGGTGCCATTTCCTTGGCATTACCGCTGTGAGCCTAGCACAAACATTACTGCTCATTATGCTTAGCATTGTTACCACGACCACCTGTCAAAAGCTAATAACACCAAACACATTACCTCCGAGAGAAATGAGCAAACCTCGTAGTTCTTCTCTTTAATCTGGGTAAAATAAATATATTTTAAAACCAATTTTCTTTTGAATTTCACTTGAAGTAGAACTTCAGACTAACCTGTCAGTCAGATTTATACAGGAAGATTTGTAAAATTAAATCCTCAGGGTTGTTGGGTTGTCCACAGGCCATGCTTGTAGTGGTCAAGCAAAATCCACAATTTGTAGACGCCACTTTTAGTCGTTACGCGCTTATCCCAAACACCGTGTATGGCTGTGACTTGTACCTGTGTTCAACGATGGCAGGGGGAGGACAGGCAGGCAGGATACATGTCCAGCAAGTGGGTGGGAGGGCAGGCAGGCAGGCAAGCAATACACGGTGAAGTACAATTCAAAGGGGAAAAAGATGTTTCAAAGATACAAATTCCAAAGGCTCCAAATCAAACCGGCGCAATGCAACTCAGTGGTTCTGGATGCAGCTGCAATTCAGTGGACAGCATCTGATCAACACAGACTGCCAAAACCACAGCAGTCAGCTCGAGGTGTGGGGTAGTCATTAGCTTCAGTGGAGCCACCTTGGATTTCCCCATAACAAAGGCTATGTGTACTTGATTACGGCTGTTAGTTAACCTTAAGTAGGTCACTGTGCCATATCCAGATTCACTTGCATCACAAAAGTGACGCATCTGTGCACATACCACCTTTCCAAAGTTCTTTGGCTTTAAGCAGCGAGTGATACCGAAATTTGTGACAGCCCTAATCCCACGCAGCCACTGTTTCCAAGATTGAGCATATATTTTTGGGATCTCTTCATCCCAACGGAGGTTAAGCTTGCACAGTTCCTGTAGGATGCGTTTTGCTGGAAAAGTCAAAAGGGACAAGAAATCCTTACGGGTCATAAATGGAACTGACCATAGACAGAATACCTCACCTGGTGCAAGGTTGGTCTTTAAGGGACACATAAAATTTAAAGATATCTTCCGCAGCACACCACCGCACAGCAGGAACTCGTTTCACAGGTAGGTCTTCAATGTCTAGGTCCAGATCCTTCAGCTCCTTTGCCCTTTCAGGCTCAGGAATGTGGGCTAAGACTACTCGGGCTGTTACTGGACCACGCTGTTAAGGTAAAACCTCTAGTTGCACGAAGTGTTTTCAATTCCTGACACAAGCTAATGGCATGGGCCTCTGTGTCCACTGACTTCAACAAGTCATCCACATAAAAATTGTTCAAAATGATACTTACTGCCTCAGCTGAGAATTTGGGTTTGTTGTCCTCAGTAGTCCTTCTCAGGGCATAACTGGCACAACGAGATGATGTTGCCCCGAATAAATAAAATGTCATCCTATATTCCATGAGGGGTTGTGCAATGTCTCCATTATTCCACCACAGGAAGCGAAGGTAGTCAACATGCTCTGGTGGAACCTGTACCTGATGAAAAATCTTCTCCACATCGGCCAAAACAGCCACATTCTCAACGTGATAGTGTAACAGGACTCCAAGCAGGGAGTTTGTAAGATTTGGGCCCTGTAAAAGCTCGTTGTTGAGAGATGTTCCTTGGAAAGATGCAGAGCAGTTGAAAACTACCTGCAACTACCTGAGGTATGTACCAGTCTTTGCCATTCTCTAATACAAGCTCATCTTTGGGTACAAGCTCAGCATGTCCACTGTTCAAGATGGTGTTCATAAATAGCTTGTACTCATCCTGAAAGGTCTTGTTTTTACTCAATTTCTTTTTTAGAGACACTGCCCTTTGTTCTGCCATCTGTCAGCTGTTTGGCATCTCAGGATACCTTTTGAATGGCAGCGGCAACTGATAATGTCCATCCTTCAGTTTTACAGAGGTATTCATTATCTGCATAAACGTAGGTCTTCTTGAGACATCTCAATCTTCTCATAAGCATTCTCAGGGACGTCATGGTTGAATTTCCGGACCAGGAGCTCATTTGCAGCTTCAATTGAAATCTGATTAGCATAAACATATCGTTTACTTTGCTTGTCAAGGCAAATGTGCTCACTGTGGAGGAGACTATTCACCACCCAGCCTAGCAGGGTTTTAATTGCAAAGGGCCCACTACCTTTGCTATTTATTATCCTCCAAGGTTCCATAAGTTTGGACAGGTTCATTCCAATCACTAGGTCAATTTTGACATCAATACTTGGTAAGCATACTTCTTTCAGATGTGGCCATTTCTCCACGTCCCATTGTTGTGGGGTATAATTTTTGCTTACTGGGATTTCTTCCTAGGTTTAAACATCTGGCAACTCAAAGAAGTTTTTCCCTTCCAGACTGCTTACTTCAAGACCTCTGATGACCATACTGTCAATGAGTTTCTCCTGACCCATACTGTGCAGAAGGATCTTGCATTCAACCGTCTTCTGAGATTTTCCATGCAAAATGTAGCGAAACTACCTGGATCAAGGAATGCATAAGTTTGGACAATGTGATTCGAGTTACTTAGCTTCACTTGAACAGGTACAACAGCCAGTGCACAATGCTTATCACTAGATCTAAGGTCTTTTTCCTCCAGTGAGACCAGTCCACTGCTCACTGTCTTCTCAGATTCTCTGGTGCTCCTTTCCTTCTTCAGGGGTTCACTATCAGACTTTTGAACGTGCAGGATGCTTGGATGTTTCTTTGAACACACTTGTGCAGGTGATGCGTCTTTTACAGTCTTTACTCATATGGCCCTTTACTAAGCAGCCAAAGCAAATACCCTTTGTCTTGGGCAGTTCTACACGCTCATTATAAGACTTGGATAATAGTTCATCACATGCATCCAAGACATGTGTACCATTGCAGATGGGACATAAGTTTGAAGTTATTGACTTGTCATTCAAAGGTTGTTTCATTAACTTCTCCCGCTTGGAAACCTTAGTCCTGTCAGGTGGATCTGCCACCGTGGTGATAAAGCTACTGCCTTTGCTGTTCATTTTAAAGGAAAGCTTATAACTTGATACCGACTTGGTTTGTGACATCGTCTTAATAAAAAATGGTTGATGTATAATCACCAAAAAGCAGATCTTGCATGATTTTAGCCTGTCTTTCGATGAAGCTAACAAGATCAGAGAAAGTAGCTCTTGTTTTCCTACGTTCCAGGATCTCAGATGCTACAGACCACCATTTTCCCCTCAACTTGTGAGGGAGCTTTGAAACAAGAAGCTGTAGGTTAGAGGGCAGGCTGAGCTCTTCCATGTCGTCCAGGTTCTGTGATAAATTACAGCGTCCTCAAAGAAAGAGCACATAACTGGACAGATCACTTTCCATCTTCGGATTTAATGTTGCTCAAATTTAAGGCCTTTTCCATATATGCACTAATGAGCTTTATTTTGTCCCCAAAACGATATTCCAACAGCCCTTTTGCTTCTTCATATCCTTTGTATGCATCCATATGTAAACAACTCCTGACCAGTTCCCTTGGCTGGCTGGAAGTATATTCGGGTAATATAAACGGTCCTGGTTACTGATGGCTTTACTTTCAATCCCATGTATAAATGCTTGCATGAAAGGTCTAAAATTCAAGGGCTCTCCATCAAACATGGGAATGTCCCTGGTGGGAAGTAAAGATAGCCTTTGTTGTTGAACAATAAGTTTTGCGATGTCATTCAAGCCACTGTTTGCATTTGTGCACGTTCCTTGTGGTGTCGAAGTAGCTGCGGTTGCTGCTGGTTCCTGGGAGGTTTCCGTCGTCATTGGTGGTGGAAAGGACAACTGTTTTTGAGAATGAGCTGTAAGCAGCTGATGTGGAGTTTTTGGAACCACATGTATATTTGCATATTCAACTGATGGCTCCAAGTCCAGAAAGGCTTCCTTTAGGTCTTTACCTTGTGCATCCAGATAGGAATTCATAGCATCTTCACATGGCTTTGACTGAGACACGTATTTTATTTGAGAACTCAAGTGGACCTTGGAACCTGGACTTTAACGTTTGCTGCAGCTATGTAAGTTTCCAAAACACTCTGTTCAACTGCATTTTGGAGTTTCACCTTTTGTAATCCTAAAGCACGCTTCTTTTTAAGTCTAGCAGCATGTTCCAGAAGAGCTGCCTTTTCAGCTTCAGCCTTTATATGGCTGATGATACTGAGGATGTACCAGAACGCCCGGATCCTTTTGATTTCAGTGATACATGTGAAATGCTATCAAAGGGAGTAATAATTATTTGTGGATCGGCTTGATTGCCTTTCCATATTTCCACAATCTTTAAAAATGATAAAAAGATACTCCTTTTTGGCTCATACCAATTAGCATTGTCGTTTTCCTTTTCATCACCCTTTAACATTTGCAGCACAAACATATGAGCTTTATCAAATTCATTCAACGCAGCAGCAAGATCGTTGACAGCCTTATTTACATCAGCAACATCACCTTTGTCCATAAGCTCCCTTAATTCATTCTGCTTCCGTGTACAAAAGCCCAGTTTCCCTCTGCGGGTTGCAATAAACTGACAACTTCTTTTCCATCATAACGTCCATACTAGCAGCCTCAACAGGAAAATCAGCAGGCTCCATTTCTCATACTATGGACTGAGACATGTTCACGATACCGGTTGAAACATACTGGCACACAAAAACACAGACGATACACTCCAATAGTGAATTTGAATAAAGCGTTTGCTTCAACAATCCAAGAGCAGGAAGTATTTAACGGCAAGTTGCAGCACAAGTGACATAAACATTTCAAACAATGCTGACTCGAATCCAAGCTAACAAATAAGTCCAGTTTCAAAGCAAAGTCCAATCCAGTTGTCTTATAAGCACTTCAATGGCAAGTTTTTTACTAATGTAGTGGTCAAGCAAAATCCACAATTTGTACACACAGCTTTTAGTTGTTACGCGCTTATCCCAAACACCGTGTATGGCTGTGACTTGTACCTGTGTTCAACGATGGCAGGGGGAGGACAGGCAGGCAGGAGAGACGTCCAGCAAGCAGGCAGGCAGGCAGGCAGGCAGGCAGGCAGGTAGGCAGGGAGAGGTAAACAGGCAGGCCAGCAAGCAATACACAGTGAAGTACAATTCAAAGGGGAAAAAGATGTTTCAAAGATACAAATTCCAAAGAGTCCAAATCAAACCGGCGCAATGCAACTTAGCACAGCGCACTGCACACCATAAAACACAGCGGTGTACAATAGTGACAATTTACAAATTAGTCAAACAGAGCGGTTTGAATTTTATCCAGGAACGTCTTCCAGTCTAACTAAGACTACCTGAGCACATGGAAGACGCCATCTTTATCTGCACAGGTGGTATAAAGCAATGTCAAAATAAAAGTTCCAAACCAATGGCTGTAAATCTAAAGAAAATAACAGTCTCCAGGTTAAAACAAGTCCAAACACAATTTGGCTCCTACAACGTTCTTAAACAGCATACAGGTAAACCCTAGCATGATTCTGTGTAGCGATTGTGTGACCAAGGCTCCTATGGAAAAAGAGAAAATACATCAGCAGTTGTGTCAACAACAAAATTAATAACAACTCTTTTAATATGCTAAAGTTAACACCAGCAGCTAGCAAACTAATTACAGCCATACAGTTTTCAATAATGACATAATTTGGAAAGATTCCTGCCCTATGGGCCATGATGACGTGACCGTCTGTATTTCTAACCACTCCTCAAGTGCCTCTCCTCTTCAGACTATTAACTCCTCTCCACCCTCCCTGCCTTTAGTATATATATGTATGGACTAAGAGATCATTCCGGTATTACATCCGTTGTTATGGGGATCACAAGCCAGCCAAAGGGATAGCCCAAGGCTTCGAATAGCAGCACAAACCGACTCACCAAAAAATACGGCACCAAGCCTTCGAATGAGAAGCGGACGGAGGGAGGAGCAACCTAAAGACCTGGAGTGACCGGCCAGCGAGCAAAGGTTTCAGTAATGTTTAAGCAAAAGATCAACTCCGTGCTGGAGGAAGACTTGCCAAACAAAACATGTGTGGAAACAATAGAACTTACAAAGAAGAACTACCTTGGAAACAGTTATACCAGGAAGGGAGCCTGGACTCCGGTTGCCATGAAATCATATAACCACGGCCCTTCGTTCTGATGAAAGGAAAATTCTGGTACGGGTGCATGGCAACCTGACTGGAACAGAGAGCTGGGAAGAGGACCATCAGAGAGATGGGTCAGTTTTCCAGTGTCCCTCGGTCACCCTGACATCCTAATCAGGGTATATAATCATGAAGGCAGCGTGGACTGGGCTGGTGCCTATCACCTGACCTCCTGCTTTAGAGGATTTGGAATGAGCAAGTTGTTAATCAGTGGTCACCAAACATGCATGCACACACCATATCTCCCTAAGCTGTATCACTGATGCTGACATCAATGTCAACTCCGCAGGGGGGGAAGGGCCATTGATTGCAGACTGTCAGACCCTGAGGGGCATCTCATCTCAACATGATGTTTCTCACAAAGAGACTAAAGCTCCTGGTCACTGCCTCCTGGATGATAAGATACACCATCTCAGGAAACAGAGGTGCAGCTATCAACCAGGCCCAGCTGAATGGCATCCCTGGACCTATTTACAACTTAAAGACTGCTGTGGAACTCCTGTGATGTTTGAACAACGCTGCCACAAACATGCCTTTTCAGTGTTTCTACTCTGCCTAGACAAGCTTAATTAACCTCTTCTTCTCAGCGGCAGGCCAAAGAATCGAATGAAACTTCGATTCTTCAGTTCAGCACACCGCCTCCACCTCAACTCCTTGCGTGAACGACGGCTCAGGTGTGTCCCTAATACTCAACATCCACCTAGGAAAATCACAACAGCCCTTTTTGTCTGTAAGATTAAAGCCAGCTCATGCATTTGTACAAAGGTGCGAGCTGCACAACTGTCTTTCAGCACTCAGTAAAGCCAAAACTGCCGGCAAACTCCGTGTGTGGGTTCTGAGCCAGGGTCTCAGCTGTCACGGCCCCAAACTTTTCACTCGGTATTGGCTAAGTCGGCTCTCCTCAGCTTTGGCACTGTACCACACTGGCTACTGCTCCTAGTACCTTCCTGGTTAGTTCCCTCCTCCCAGCCCGCTGTGGTCATTTTGAACCTGCTGCTTTGCCCCAGATTTCCATTCACCTGTGTCTCCAGTAAACACTCGCCCTTTGCTGAGTGACAGCTGTTCTAACAAACTGAAGCCCAATCAAACTGAAAAAACTCTGAGCAAACACAGAGTAAAGGATCCATCTAGGGAAGAGTGGAGTGTGTTTTGTTACAGCAACTAGAACAGTTACATTCAGAGACCTTAACCCCTCCTGTCACACACGTGAGTCTGGCTAAACACCCAGCCCCATTACAGACTGTCTCCAAGGAGTGACATCCATAAGTCATTCAAACACCTCTATCGCAAAAATTGTTCACATTCAAACAAACTCACACATGCATACGTGTCACACATCAACTTTAAGAAGCGAATCATTTCCTAGTAATATGTGCGTAGACAATGTAAAACAGATGGAAGCCTTGTCACTTTCCACACCAGTGGAATGCCAGTGCTGCCTACCTGGTTAATCATTTTCCTCCTTTACACACAATTTGCATAAGAATTTGCACAATTTACACACTTATTTTACGAGACTTTGTGCTGCTAAGGTCTTTTAAAAAACTGACTAAAAAATTGTGAGAAATTTTCATATGATGTTTACATTTACCACTTTTAATTCAGATGGCAGAAACTTAGCAGCCAGGAAGTGAAAATACCAAGCAGGCAGAGTTTATCAGTGCAGTTACCTATACACAGTTTAAGTGAAATGTTTAGCCCCCAACACCCATGTAAAGATTATAGAAAAAGGAAAATTTGCTGTAAATAATCAGAATGAGGCAACAAATTAAAAAAAGACTGAATAAGGATCACCTGCATAGAACACAAGAAAATAAAGGAGAAGGAATTATGGGAAAGATGTAACAAGTCCACCAAGCACAACATGACAGTTGACAGGAAGACTGTTAGCTATGTTTCAGGCACAGCTCACCCATACATCGACAGTCTGAGCACAGCAGTAGCAGTGGGTGTGTGGTTCCTACAACCCTTTGAATCTTCTGCGTTTCCTAAAACTACAACCATGAAACGAGTGTCTACTGCTCGCTATGTAAGGGAGGGTCCTTGCAAGATGACTGTGGTGTATCACACACTATGTCTGACCCCTGGCAGGTCGGAACCACAGATGGACTGTGCTACTGTATTGAAGCATAGCTGACATGCTGGCTGAGATAGTGTAGTGAATTCACAGAAGTCACGGGACTAACAGAAACGTAAAAAAGCCATCCCCTGTCTGCCACCCTCCATCGGTCACTGTAATCAGCTGACCCAAAAATAGTCCCACAAGAATGTCACGATGTTGCCACAACATTCCAGCAATGTCAATATAGTACTAAGCACCCATTCTGTCCTGTGCTGGGCTCTGCACATCCCAAGACCACCTCACACCTACCTGGCACCGTCCTGCAGCCTCGCATCCCAGTCGGACCTCAGTGCAGCAGCCGTTTGTCACACTCCCTTCTGTTTGTAAACACAGCAACTGCCCCTGACAGACTGAAGCAGACGCTTTATACGGACCATGTGATCCGACACAGGGAACACTCCCGTGCTGACACCTCAGATCCCAAGACAGGGTGCGGTCGGGTGGGCGGTCCTGGTGTAGAGCTACAGCCCATCACCTGAGAGAGCTGGAGCTGTCTAGCTGCTGCAGCCCCGCGCTTCCAGAGAGCCTGTGAGTATGTGCGTGCCTCTCTCTGTGTGTGTATACACGCCTGAGCAGTCACATGCGCCTCCTCTGATAGCTCCGCAGTCCAGCCTGGAGGTCGACTACTCTCCATCGTGCGCTCCAGCTTTAACACGTACGTCACCGAGCTGCCTCAGACGAAGGCAGGGAGAAAACTGAATGGAGCCTGACATTGAGGCTGCAGAAAAGACATAGAATTCAAGTTTCATTTGTAAGACTTTCGGTGCATCTCGTTTTAAAAAGTACTATCAGAACATTTCCAGCAATTTAAAAACTTTGCTTATCTGAGATACTTTCGCGTTGCTCTGAAGCGCAATTAATTGAAAAAAAGTGATATATTTACAACGGATTATTTAAGACCGACGCTATAAAAAGGCAAGAGTAATTTAACTTTTAATCCTAAAATAAACTCACAAGTAGCCTACCTGGCAGATTCACACTTTCCTATTTATAGGCCCTTAACCTGAAACTCAAATAACACGTGTTTTTCCATCACTGTGTAGCATTTTATGACAGTCTACGAATAGCAACTCTTCGTTTCGTTACTTTAATCATTTTCCTTGTCTGATCTCGGCGTTGCTGTCTTGCTGTCCTAACGATTGTTTGAAGTGAATAAAACGGTGGTTCACTGAAACCCCATGTGGTGCAAATGAGACGACAAGCTCGTATGGCAGCGACATCTAAAGCCAGATTGAAATATAAACATACGCTTTATTCAGACTGCACGTCTGTGTTCAGTGTCAGAGAGACCATTTAATTCCTTCATGCAGAATAGAAAGCGTAACTTTTCCTCATGGTTTTTCAAATCTGTATTTATATTAAATAATTAAATGTACATGACCTTCTGGAAATAATCTTTCTCCATACTAGGGGGCATCATACCGGTAATCAGTTGGCTGGTCTGGGAATGTTGGGGAATATGATTTAGGTTTGATTTTTAGTTAACTCAAACTCAAACATAAACCTATGGATATGGAATAATCTACAATAATTGATTCTACTTCGCTGAAAGGATTGCTGCAATGCTGGTTTTTGACATTTTTTGCGATGTTGTAGTTTCTTAACTTCTTTCGGGGCAATCAAACTTGTACATTTGGGGATATGTATGTCAGTGAGTATAACAAAACTTAACGTTTTTCTTCATGCTTTGAGTCAGCTCTCTATTCCTGCATCTCAAGACAGTACTGTGTTGAGACAGTAGCTGACAGTGTTTCTGACCTGTCTGCCAGTCAGGATGCCCCTTGGACCCTCACCATCTCACTTTTTTCTGAATGGCTTTCCTGTTGTCAAGATCCATTTTCCGGTAGGCTGTGAAACAACCCACCCAAGCAGTACAGGACTCCTGGTGCTAACAGGAATCTGCTTTGTAAACCTAAAGTGCCCCCTAAGTACTGTAGGATGAACTGCCTCCAGATGTGTTTTTAGTCCACAGGCCCTTACCCTTGTTCTTAGGAGCACTGTGACTGGCATGAGCTGCCAACATGCCGCTCTACAGCAACTTTAGACTGCTGTCTTCTGTGTGTCAAGCAGATGTTCAGAGAGCGAGCCATGCCATTTTTCTCATGGTATTAAGGTCAAAGACTCAGAATCGGGACGGGCCTCAGCGACTCATTATGCACTTTTTGGCTGTGGTAGAGGATATTGACCCAACTATGACATTTCCTCAACACTTTTACTTGGGGACAGCATGCATATTTGGACTGAGCTGGCTCGGGGTCCCTCTAGTTCTGTGCAGCTACATTTTCCATGCTAGTCCTTGTATTGAATTAATGTGGATGATGTCCGGGGTCAGGGGACTGCTGGTTGATAGATTCCCAGTGAGTGCTGTAGCATAGCTCCACCTTCATGGTACACCATATGGATAAAAGTATTGGGACACCAGTTAATGGGGGGGGGGGGGGTCCACGTACTTTTGGACTTGTCTAATTAACCCATACTCATTGCTGAGACAAATGCCGAGGTGTATAATTAAACACAGCCATGCAATCTCCAGCAATAAACAATGGTAGCACAATGGGTCATACTGAAGAGATTAGTGATTTTTTATGTGTAATCATAAGATGCCACTTTTCCAACAAGTCAGTATCAAATTTCTGTCTTGGTTAACTGCAAGTGAAGTGATTGTGATGTGGAAACTTCTATAAACAACAAGAGTTCAGTTGTGGTGTCACAGGCCACACAAACAGAAAGGGACCCGATGACCTCACATCAATACCTATCCTCACTGATGCTGTTATGGCTGAATGGTAGCAAATCCCACCAATGATATTCAGACGTCTAGCGTAAAGCCTTTCCCAAAGAGTGGAGGCAAAGGAGGACCAACTTCTTATTTATACCCTTGGATTTGGAATGAGATATTGCACAGTCAGGTGTCCCAGTACTTTTGTTCATATACCATAAGTGCCAAGGGATTATCAATCAATCCCATGAGACCAGGCCCTTCTCCTCTGCTAGCTGAGGTGAAGGAACCTTAAAGGGGGCTACCAGCATGCATTATGGAACATAGTTGTTCAAATCAACTGGGTTCATTCAATAGGAGATGCATAAAACCATTATAAATAGCAGCCCTTACTACTAATGCCTGTCTCTGGGGGGAGAGGGTGCTGTAGAATTCATGTCACAGAATGAAATCAGCACAAGTTAACCGACATCAACTGGGTCGTCTTTTGCTTTCTTCCGAGGACCTTGTTCCAAACTTTCACCCACAGGTCTTCCAGTGTCCCTCTACCACCCCCTAACAGTCCAAGAATAAGCCACTTATTGCCAAGGAAACTAAGCTGCTCATTATAGTTTGTGCATCTCTAGCTACTCCACACTGTCTGGCATTTAAATATGCACAGAGAATCCTGATATTAGTGTTATGCAAATGAAGCTGGAAAGCAGACCGCCGGGATGCTAAGGTGAAATGATCTCAGAACGCTGATCCCGCGATTGGAGTGACCACAGAACACATCACAGAACACACAGTGCGGACAGCCCTTTAGGATGGTTACAGGGTAGAGCCCACCAGATCAGCACGAGTGCCATGGGACCCCTGCTCCCATTCCTCAACTGTAGGACGATTCATCCAGAAAAACCAACTGAACAGCATGTACGGCACCATTGCCTTCATGGTGTTACTCCTACCATCCTCCATCTTGGAGGGGGTATACATTCAACTGACAATAGTGGGAAAGCACGTTGGATCTGTGAGATAAACTTCCCGAAACAAGGTAGGTGCACTGATGCATCATCTATCCACCTACATAAGACCTACCTTGAAGAACCATCATCCAGCCCAATTCTCACCAGTCCATTCTGCTGAAGGGGTGCACAGCCTCCCAGACCCAGTGATCGGGGGACACACTCCTACTCCCAGCCCGTCCTCACAAAACCCACATGAACCCAGCCTCTGTTGCCTTCTCAGGACCCCGTGTGTAACTCAGTGTGGTTGACCTGTCTCTGCTCACTCGGAGCACCTCCCCCCATCCTGTGCTCTCCCTTCACGCCGGATTGTTTGTCCAAATGGTAGGCTGACTTCCTCCTATTCTTTCCCAACATAGCTTTCCGGTCAGCACCAAAATGTTTTCCTTTGCTGGCTAAAAATAGGATTCCAGACAAGGTAAACTGGAAAAAAGCAGGCAGGAAATGTGTCACAATAAGAAACGGATGGGGGGCGGGTGTTGTTTTCATCTGTGTTTGGCTGTGATGAGTTTGTTTTGCTCTCTCTTCATAGGTTTGTGAAAATCATGGCCCTGCCGGTGAGCTGTCGCTTGGCAGTTGTTAAAGCACGGAATCAGTAGATAAACCAGACCTGCATGATTTGTGAATCTTTGGAATGCTGTACATGATTTTAAATGATGAGTGTAACAACTCCCGTTAGGTCACAATGTCACATCTTAGTGGATGTAGTAGCAGGACATGGTCCTTCACTTCACCAGTGTAATATCCTCTCTACCAGCGTGACTGCGCTTTTTACCTGACTTTTCATGGTCAGATACACAAGGTAATACACATTACCTTTTTGTGTCTAAGTGACCCCCTGACCTCCGACAATAAACATACCCGAGTGCCCAGTGGTTGATCTGCTGACTTTGTCGTTTTTATTATTATCTTCACTTTGAAGCACCAAGATCTGGTCAAAACCTACAGGAAATACTATGCCTGATTAACTACAGTTATCCACTGTTTTCTGTTCATTTCCTATTTGTTTCACATTTTGTGTTCCTTAAGTCCATGAAAAGCCCCACAGATCAGACAGAAGGGCAAGATGGCCCAGCATTATCATGCTTGTGCTTTTACCACCTGGCCTGGCTGTGACTCGTAGGCCAGCTAGATCCATTAGCCCAGCTCATCAGCACTCAGAAAGGTGGAGGGCATTGTTTTGTCTCTTTCAGTGTCTACACTAAAACACTACACTAGGAAAGCAGCAACAATGACAGAATATCCTGCCACGTAGCAGCTCGTCGGCAACTCAGGAAGAGCCAATGTGTTGGGAGAACCCAAAATGCTGTCGCGCTATGATCAGCCTCACGAGGCAGGAGAGGAAGTCAAGCTGGGGACGAAGCGCTAAGGAAATTAGTGCAAACATAATGCCATTTCACGGCCAATATTGTTACGTCATGGTACTCAAAGATCGCCTGGCAAGCAGATGCCATTCTGTCATGGTTGAGAGACACATGACCTCCTGTCTCCCTGGCCATTAGAGTTAACCATGACACTCACAGTGTGATAAGCAGCACCGGGGGACTGGCCAAGTCATGCCGCACAAACGGGTCGTGATAAAGGCAGGCAGCCCAGTCTGCTGATATATGAGATGGAGGCCTCAGAGAGTAAACGCAAGATGAACATCATTCAATTCAAACATCACCCATAGTCCAGTGTGTCATTTGACCTCAGGTAACCGTACTTTAGAGAAGCTTTGGTAAGGCTATGACTGTATGCCTGTCTGCTTACTTTATAGACCTCTCTTTGTGAAAATTTCGGAAGTGGAATGAAGGAAAAAGATTATCGTACCAATTTGCAAAATCCAGCTTTCCAAACCTTGTCTTAGATATCCTACAGTGATAAATATATTTTAAAATGTGATTATTCCTTGTACTGTGAGACTCACAGAAGGAGAATTTCTACTGGTTTGTCTGTCCAAGTTAGGAGCTGCCTTGTGACCCATAGGTCCAGGACACACATTCAGCTTGAGCCACCTGTATTATTATTAAAGGTTTTCCAAAGAAATACTCTATTCCCTTGTTTCAGAACAATTATGGTCAGACCTTTACAGTTAAAAAGTAACAAACTGTGATGGCATCCTTGAACAAAAATACAAAAAAATTCTTGTAGTCAACTCTTAGTTCTTCAGATGGGTAAGAATATAAAAATATTAGCTTTGTCAATTACTTTGGTCAACTGTGAAGAAAGAACCATTTGCTTACTTATGACAACAACTATTACTCACTTTTCAATGGACCTCTTTGAGTCTAATGAGGAATGGATCTGCTCCCAACAAATGCATCCCCTGGGACTTTCCACAGCACCCACAATATTTGGACATCATCCCAGTGTTGTGCCGATTTATACGTAAAGACTAACTGGGCCACTGTCACAGAGCTCCTCCTTCCATGAACCCTGTGCATCTGAGATGGACATGGCTTCAATTTGCCAGCATGGATGCCTTTAATTAAACAGGCAGGCGGTCTGGGCTAGACTGCAGAAGAGGACCTCCACCTTCAGTTCCACTGTGATAAATCCCTGAATATTCACAAACAGCAGCCTAATGAATCATGTTGTCTCTATCTGCTGGGTGGTCAGAGTCCATGAAAACCTGTTTCCACCAGAACAGTGTGTAATATTCGTGAGTGGAATTAAACCGGAATTATATTGGAGATTTGGCTGAAATGGCAGGTCAAGTCTTCATTGGGGGGGGCAATGGTAGCTACATCATTAACCCCTTTCCTGCTCAGTTTTGACATCACAGCTTTCTGAGTAAAATGCTGTGAGCGATACATTGGACAGGTGAGGGTCACTTGTCACCGCGGTGACACGTCACACTCCCCATGCTGCCCCATGCCATTGTTATATTTGACTTCTCTTTGCCCAACATCCATCCTGCGTGACAATAACCCGTGATGTTTTTACCTTGAGAGATGCTGAACAGATTGCCATGGCAACCTACCAGCACTACAGAATAAAGGTTCACTCTTGTGGCTGGTTCACCACCATGCTTCCACGTCCATCTGAACAATACTTCCCGGGTTCCATGCCATTCATGTTGGGTGTCCCTTGATCTGAGGGAATAACGATAAGTGAGCAGCTTTTAGGGGAGCAGTGGAATTAAGTCTTTCTGTTGGTTCTGCTGGGTCAGGGGGCAGTTGGTCATCCTCTACATGACATTAAGATGACAGTGGTCACCCCTGACTGCAAGCCTTGCGTAGACAACTGTCACCCGTGCATCTGCTCTGTTGTTTTATTGACGAAGTCCCTCCAAATCTCCGTTCCAACAAAACTCAAAAACAGGAGAATTGATAAAAAGGATGTTTTGTATGTTAAGGAAACTAATTTGTGAATAAAGATGTTTGTTTGCAACACAATGTCTACTTTTCAGGTTTTATCCAAATGTGACAGCAAATGGTGGACACACACTAAATTAACACAATGAAGTGGAAAAGAACTGGTTTCAGTTAAAACACACATGGACCTCTACCATGTGGTTTATGAAGGGGCACTTTGCAAAAAACACCAGAAACCGCAGGCTGATTCTAGTGAGGAACACTGCCTGCAGACTGGTTTAGATAAAGTGCTTCACTTGGATAGTAAATGATGGAAAGGAGCTGCACATATAAAGATATGCTCTTGTGAAAGATTTGTGGTCACTTCACATGCTGGATTCTGTAGATAACCCTCACCCTGAACAGGGTCACACCACATGCTGTCCGACACAGATAACCGGCTGATTTATTCAAAGTCCACCCTTCCATGATATCGTCCAATGTTTTGTTTTGCTGATCCCTCCATTGTTGGTGTCTGTTATTGGTGTATGTGTGGGAAAACGTACTAAAACAAGTTCACAATGGTCAATGTATGCATGCATCAGTATTTACTCAAATCTCCTAAATTCTTCAGAAAATATACTATTTAATCCATATTATAACAGTATATTGTATACAATTGCAAAACATCTGGTTTTCGATAAATCTATTTCTATATTAAGTACAGTAACTGGATAGTCAGGCAGAATTATGTAAACCAGCTGTAATGAATTATGTTTGACAGTTCATAGTATTACTACTATTATGACATTCTACAAAGCTAAGACTGATGTTAAGCAGTGCCAAAATGAAAGGAGTGTTTAAAACAAATGGTGTGCAAGTAAAAATGCAAAAATGCTTCTTCCCAGAAATACATTTTTTTAAGCTTTGTCAATTAAACTCAGTGTTGACCTCTGCTTGAATAACTAGCCTTCCACACCAGTTTGGCAGCAAAAACATCGCTTCCCAATTCTTCCATGTAACAACCCTTCTAGAACGTTCTACCAGATGAAGGCCCATTTAGATATGACTAATTGTGACTCATTCAAAGGGGTTTAATATACATAGAATTATGGAAGGTATTCATACAGAGCTGTTTCCACGTACAAATTACAATACATAAAACTTGTTTTTATTCTTTGGATTCTTAATGTACAAAACTCCCACAAGCTGTCATCTCGCAGCATCTGCAACCTGGCAAGACTTTGACACAGCATTAAAACAGAGAAATTGTTTAAAAGTACAAAAAAACAGGAGCACTTTATTTTTTCTTTAAACCTAGAAAATGAGTGTAGAGAATATATATTTATATATAAAAGTGGCTGCTCCACAGGGCAGACGAAAAAAATAAACACCATAAAAATAATCTGCCGTTGTCCAATGTCTCAGACACAGAAAAGTACGGTTTTTTTATTTTTATTTTCACTAATATAAAAATGCTTTAAAAATAAGCTTATTCCAAAGAATTTACATCAACATTCTTTTACAGTACTGTACATACTGTGTGTGTGTTTTTCATGAGGCCGCAAAGCTAAGGTTAACGTGTGTTGCCCTGTTCACAAGCTGGCAGTCCTGTATAGCAATTACTGAGTAAGGATGGAGGATGAGGAGGAGAAGAATGAAGAGTTGGGACATCAAGGCAAGGAAAGGGCTGGTCAGCTGGCCTCTTCACTTAATAAAATACCCACACAAAAGGTGTTTTGACTGGGTGGAAATCAAAAACGTTATCCCCCAGTGAGAGTCCAAAGGGTTTGTCAATACTCACACGCTTAAACGTCAAATAAAAAAAAAACCATTATACAATTTTGTATTTCTCCGTACAGACAACTCATAGTAGGTTAAACTTTATCTTCATCTCAAGTAAGAATATTTTTAGTTTCATTAAGTTTACTTTATACAGTGCAGAGTATATGGGCTTAGATTAAATAGGCGTGTTTGTTTAATGTTTGTGTCGATGTGTCGTCCCCCTTGAGCACCCAGGATCACTCTGTGTCCTTCTCGACTGGCACACAGTAGTTGGGGCGTGCAGAGGGCACAAACCCTGGCAGGCAGACACACTTGTAGGACCCCTGTGTGTTGATGCACTTGGCGTTCTTGCACAGCGTCATCCGTGAGTTGAGCTCAGAGCACTCATTCACGTCTGCAAGAAGATAAGTCATGTGAACACCCATTTTACATTGCAGATGTGCAATGCTGAAGCTCATGAGCTGGAGAAATGATAAAGGAAGGGCATATTCACAAAAAAACAAGAAAATGGTATACTGCCCCAACTATCGGTCCTAAACGGCAAAGCCACACACCGCCTCTATTGAGACACAAGGAATTCATTCAAGGTGCCAGCCTTCTCGTTACAACAACTGAGAGCATCAGTCCATTCTCTGTCTGGGCTAATCTGTAGATTTAGCCTGTCTCTGGGAATTGGATATCAGGCTAAATTCAAAGCGAACACAGCCTTTTCTTTAAAGCCCTCAGTTACAGGGTGCACGAGGTGTGAGAGTCAGTAATCCCCATGACCACTGCTCGCCAGACTTGGGGAGATTTGAATAGGTACAGCTGCATGCTAGTGTGCCACATACACAGGGGGTGTTTGCTACTGCCAGTTCTTCAAGGGGAGACTGTACAGAGACGGGCAGCACAGGCAGCATCACTGCCTGTCAGGTTTTTTATACCATTAAGGTACGTAACGGTGGAAGACAAATACGTCGTACATCTTCCCCAGGTTGTAAAATTTCAGTACATACTGTACATACGGGGGCTCCATTGCACTGGCCATCTGCTGGAAAAAATGCATGACAAACCTATAACGTACCTACTAATGTCAAAACAAAACTGAGCTCCACCAATCTCCACCCCTCCAATGTAGGGCTTCTGCAAACCCCCCAGGCGCCCTTCAGGAGACATTCCCCAGCCCTGTCCCCAGAGGACCTCACCGACACAGGCCATGTGTGACATGTCCAGGGTGTAGCCATCGAAGCAGTCGCAGGTGTAGCCATCTTGCACCCGCACACAGCGCCCATTGTCACAGCCATTGAGCACCCCACACTCCTCAGCATGCAGGCCCTCAAATGCACCGTGCCGGCCTGCAATAGGGAGCAGCAGATTGGAAGGAAGAAAGAAGAAAAGTCAAAAGGTCATAGCAGTGGAAGCAACTGGATTTGAGACTTTTATTCTCAGCTGGAGCCAGCCTGAGAGATCTGACAAATTTATCACCTTTAAAATCAAACGCACATAGGTAATCGCTTAAAATTCTTCATTGTAACATGCTTCCTTTTTGCGGTGCAATAGTATTAAGTTTCTATACCATGTCAGGAACACTGATCATGTTAATTCATAGTACCTGCTTGATGTCTTTTACAGAGCATTATTGTATAGTTTTACGCTACATTCACATCACCAGGCTGAAGTGACTCAAATCCGATTTTTTGTCTTAATGTGGCACAGATCTGATTTTTTTCAGGGCTGTGTGAACACAAAAACCAGATCTTTATAAATCAGATTCAAATCACTTTTATACGTGGTCCTAGATCAGATACGTATCCGATTCGTTACCATGCGACAAGAATGAGAACGGTCAGTTCGGAATTCATGTGGTGTTTTGCTTATACGCATGCTCCATCAGTTGGCACTGGCAGCGCAGCAAAACAACAATGAAGGCCAGCAGTCAGTGGAAGGATAGGCAAGTTGGTGATTTATTTGATATTTGGGGAAATTAATCAGTTCAAGCCAAAGTGGAACAAACCTACGGAAATCAAGTAATGTTCCAAACAACTGCCAAATAAATGGCAAAGCGTGCCCACAAACAAAAGTGGCCGTGACGTTTTTTGTGGCGATGCGGATGACTCGTGCAAAAACGTATAATGTGCAAATACGTGCCGTTTCGGAGGACAGACGCGTTCACATTACAGTTAGATACAGGTCACTTGTAATTATGAATGTGAACCACCAACATAGGCAAATCCATTCTGAGCAAAAAATCGGAATTGAACAATGAGGCCTGTAATGTCAATGTAGCCTTATATTATGCTCTAAAAATGCATCACCACCAGATAGCAGTGGCGAGCTCTGTTTTGGAAGAGAACAGGAAGGCGTGGACCATGTTTGCCCACCTTCTTCCTCCTCTTCATTGAGGCGGATGGGACCGGGGCCATGGGGTGCTGGGGGGAAGTCTGGATCAACCTCATAGTAGTCCGCATCACCTGCGGTCAGTGCGTCCCGACCATATGGCCGCTGCCCTCCGGGATAAGGCACATTACACATGGTGGCATAGTCCTCTGGGAAAGGCAATGGCAGAAGAGGGGAATTAGGTCCAGCAGGGTGGGAGGGTGAATGGAGCATGAATGGAGTCATATTATCCTGGCAGTGATAAAACAGGTATGGGATTACATTTTATTCACTTAGCAGACGCCTTTGTCCAAAGCGACATACAGTCAGGCAGATACAACACAAGCATACAGCAATTTAAGGAGCTAAGGTATAAGTGCAGTTAGGCTGATGGTTGCTGCTCCCTCATTGAGCAAAGTGCAGGTCGACACTAGATTAAGAGCTATACAATGTAGGTCCTATCAGAAGATAATTCTAGTCTAACATGAAGTCCTAAGAGATCAGCATCAAAACATTAAAGAGCTCGGTTTATGGATGACCTCACAGAGCAAACCAAAATGTGAATGGAGCCATGTTTGACACAGACCAGAATATGCTTTATTCAGCCTCTGAAATTAAATGATTTAATAATAAGTATCAAACACTCAAAGTGATGGATTTAAACTCCAACACACGATGAACAAAAATCCTTCGTGCAGCTACTGTGGATACACAAGACTCTCTTCTCACTTGGAGAAATAACTAAGCAACACAGAAAATGAAAACGAAATCAAAAGCAAGTATGTTCTGTTAGCAGGGCTGGGTTTGGTCCTCTGCTTTGCTGCTTCCTGGTCCCAAAAGGCCATCTGCACAGGAAGTGCAACAGGCCTGTTGACACGGTGACCATAAGCTCAGTGATCTCATACACCTGCGATGGAGCTAAGTGCTAGCTTGCAGACATAGGAACACTCCTGAGAGGTGCGTTACAGCACTCATGAACTGGTCTTAATTCAGGGAATGCTTTCATTGCTTTGAAAGGGAAAACCGTGAATGCAAACTTAAATGCTGACCATTTCTCACATCAAACTCAAGACACTTCTATGTGTGAGCAACGAGTAGAACCACACCCAGGGCTGAATTGGGCAGTTATCAGCAACCGCCTGAAAGTCTGCCTCTCCATGGCTGGCTGGAGAAAGCGGTATTCTGAAGGTCACACGAAACACTGTTTCCCTACAAGTGGAGATATGCCTTGTGTGCTGACAGATGGCAATGTATCCCTGGCACTTTATTCCAAGGAACTTGGAGAAAAAGCACTTTACAGTAGAAGCCCATGCTGACATCAGTGAACGGAGTAAGACGGCATGAGGGAGGCCATACCGCTGTCCACCCTGGGGCAGAATGCACAGTCCATGCCCCAAGCCTCGCCGTACAGGCAGCAGCACTCAGTGTAGGTTGTCTGCCAGTCCAAGATGGGGCTGCCACAGGTCAGCGTCGGTGTCACTTTTTGCCAGCAGATACTCTGGAAGACCTCACCCATGCCTGGAGGCTCTGGAAAGCAGACCCATAAAAGCACATACTTGTGTCACCACATGAACACCTGTCCAAAACTGCAGCCATGCCAATATCCACTAAGTACTGTCATTATAATCATTAGCTATTGATTTAGTATAGGAGATGCTGTACCTCAGTGCTGTGCTTGCAATCCAAAGAGCACAGAGATCATCTCCTACTGACCACTGAATTCCCAATTTGGAACAGGCATCGATGAATGGGGTACAAGCCCTTTCTGTAGGTTTCAGAAGGCAGCACAGCAAACATACCTTGAGATGGGCTGGGGGGGGTAACGGTGAGTCTGGAGGGGGGCACACAGCGCTGCTGGGTGTGGTCCAGCTCCAGGGGAGGCAGGCAGAGGCACATGTAAGAGCCCAGCATGTTGACACACTTGCCTCCCATACAGAGTCGCGTGTCCAGGCACTCGTCAATGTCTACCAGAGGGAGGGGGACATGTCAAAGGTGTGCGGATTCAGGAGTCTGATCAGAACCCAAGAGCAAAGGTCCAACCCCAACACTCTGGCCATGCATTAAACCCGAATGTAGTTGAAATGCATATTAAAGTAGTGTTCATGTGTGTTTAGGTTACTGAGCCATTTGTTTCCATCCCAGCAAACATCTCACACAGCTTTCACAGCATGGTCATTCACATGGTGTTCAGACCAAATGTCTTGAAGTCCCCAGTTTCCCCAGAGCTTCCATAGCACATCTGGCCGGCACTGATATCCAGACCACCTCAGCATTCCAGCCACCTCAGAGACATACACCCCTGCTCCTGAAATTTGCCACAATCAGTGATTTTCTGCATGCTCAAAGCGTGTGGTGCACGTGTGGACCTAAACCCGCGGATGGCAGCCAATCTGCTGGCAGCCGCCCCCACCCGGGCCGCTCAGGGGCAGAGTATCTCTATCCACCCTAACCCTAACCCAGGCCTAGGATCAGAGTTGCAACACCAGACTTCCCCATTCCCGCACCACTGGCACATCCTACTAAGCGCTGACCCAAACTTGACCCAGGGGATAGCTGGTCCAAACGAAGTTAACCGCAGAAACAGGGGCCTCTGGAAAGGCTGGCAACAGTGCCATGGGCCAGTAGAGACTGAGAGAGGGCAGGGCAGGGAGAGCCGATGGCCAGCACGGTACGGCACATGACTCACCGAGACACTGCAGCTTAACGTCATCATAGTACAGCCCCTGTTTGCAGTAACACTCATAGCCGTGTGGCGTGTTCAAACAGAAGCCGCCCTTACACACCTCCTGGCCGAACAGGGCACATTCGTCAGCGTCTGCCGGGTGGGAAAGTGCAGAAAATGGAGAAGTTACCCCATAGATTACTAGAGTTATGTTGGTGATGCTGTCATGGTTATACAGACATACCTGAAACATTTAGGCAACACCACAGAAATGCCAACAGGACAAGCCTTGACTTACCCTTGTAACTCACTGACATCCCCTCTTCGGCTGAATTACTGCTGGGGATGCTCCCTTTCCCTGCTGGACACATCTGCTTAAACTGATCTGTTGAGAACGGAATTCCGTATTAACACACAAGCAGGCAGGTCAATGACACAGCTTCAGAGAACAGCGTAAAGCCAAGCGGCTCGATGGAAGCCCCTGCAATTCTCATGCTGGTAAAAGCAACTTCGGGTGAACTTGCTGCTTAACAGCGCTCAGCCGGCCTGAGTTAAGAACGCTTATCAACAGACTATACAGCGGGAGAGGGAGAGGCCGATAAGGTCTTTCCTTACGTTTCGGGGTCTAACACAGAAAAACACTGAGGGTTTTCATTCATTTCCAACTCAGGTTAAATTAAAACCAGGTTGCTTTCAATTTCCCCAAGTTCCTGGCTTTACATTTGGTTAATCTGGCGTGATCAAGTTCCCAGATCCAATCCAAGTGTAGCTAACTAGTGACAAATCAACAGATATGTAATCAAATAATGTCATGCTTGAGCAGACAGAGGCACACAAGCTGTCCCTTTCAGACATGGGCAGGGGTAAAACTAGTGCAGACTCACCAGTGCCCTCCACAGGGCAGGGGTGCACCTCACAGTTGTCCCCCCAGCCTGCACCCAGCGTGCAGCAGCACTCCTCCAGTGTCACACTGCTAGCGAGCACATTGTCACAAAGCTTCTCGTCATTCAGGTGGTAGTAACACTCCTTGCGCTCCACAGAGGTGGCTGGGGTCCAAAAGGAAGGAGACGGACAATTAGAACAAAAAAGTACCTCGATTCGGAGAATCCTGGGGTGCCCTACACATTCACAGTGGCTTCAGCAGCAGCCAGTCAGAGGAGGTTTTAGAAAGCATCAGCTACAAAATGATCACCTATAATGCCACCAGCCACTCAGCAGTAAAGTGCCCCAATAGGTCAGTACAAACTACATAATGTAGTTAGAACATCAGCAGCTGCAAACACTGTCGAAAAAGACTGATCAGCAATGGCTGAAGCACTCACACCAGGGTGGTCTGTTACACTGGATAATGCAACACTTCTCGCACATGAGGCAAGCAAGACAATCCCTTGCTGGGCAGCAAACTGAATCAACCGATGCCTTAAGGAAAAAACATCTGGTTGCTGATACAGCTGGAGATGAAAGGTGCCAGCACACCCCAGATTTCGGGGCTCCCAGAGGTCCACTTGCACTGTTCTGCACACCGTAAATCTCAGGGTAATTACAGATCGGGCCAGATTCATCTCCACCTGCCCCTTTCAGGGAAACAAATACGCTTTACTGCTAATACATGGGGACAGTCATTCCCTTAAAAATCAAAGAAAAAGGACTTCCATGCAAGCAATGCCCAGTGTTCCTCCTAATTTGGTTAGCACTGAGGCTACACCACTGACCAACCTGTAGATGGCAGTATTAGACGATTTCTCTGCAAGCACAAAACAAAAAAAAAAAAAGCCTTTGTGCAAAGCTGATACAGGCTCTTTTCTTAATGGGGGCAAATGGGTCTCGTTCAACTGAAATCAAGGGAGTCTTCACCAACTAGAAACATTTGTGCAACTCGGAAACAACGCACAAGCAACGTTGCTCAGTGGAGGACTGGTGTTCAGACTTCTCGAGCTGCTTCCTGTCAGTTTACTCATGACAGGATGGCTGCCTGACCCTCAACACCAGGTTAAAAGCTTCAGCCACACGCTGAGCTGTTATGCCTAGAGAGAGGACCTCCAGACTTGAAGGCTCTTCAAGAACTAGTGGTCAAGAAGTCCTCTTTGGCCACATAGCTGATATCCCATGATACTGTGGCATGCACTCAAATGGGATGGGGTCACCTGCAGCGATAGGCCTGCACTTTGCGGTCATCTGGTCGTACTCCTGGTCCTCCTGCGGGCACACGCATAGGAAGGAGCCATCCATGTTGTTGCAGAGCGCCTCTCCACACAGCCCGCTGAACAGCTCGCACTCGTTCACGTCTGTGGAGGCAGCGACAGAGAAGCGTGTGCTCCCTCACACATCACCATACGCTACTGTGTCACCAGCAGGGGGAAATCCCTATCATGTCCAGAGTAGTAACCATTACTGTCTGCTCTTCGAGGCTTTGAATCGTAGTTCCTGTATGCAAAACTGCACGCATAATGTCAGCAGATGCCTGTAAAGTCATGCAGCCGCAGCCTGTCACACTAGGTGGTTGCCTTCTCGGCTTGTGCAAACAGCTCCAATGTCGTTATGTTTTATTGACTCTGAACCACGGAAATGACACAGTCAGCTTCCCATGTGTGTAAGGGGAGGAGTGTGGAAGTGCCATAGCGAGACTGTGTTATGACTAATGCAGGGTACAAAGAAAGAGAGACCCTGAAGCCTTGGCCAGGTGGTGGCCAAACACCCGTAAACCATGCATAACACACAAGTCCTAACGCCGCCACTGGTGTCATTAGCCAGAAACAGTCCCCCATCACAGGTTCCCTGGCTCTTGGCCATGCCATCGTCAAGGGGCAACACAAGCGCAGATTCAGTCAAGACTCAGCCTGGCACCTAGGCCAGGAGCTGTAGCTCCTACCTCACCTCACAGGTTGGCATCATGCAGTGTGACGCTAGGCATCTGAATTGGGTGAATAATGGGATTCCAACTCCATTTAACAAAGGGAACCTTTTACAAATAAAGGATGTCTTTGGAGTGGTGGGATGGGTGGGCACACACTCCACACCTAAAGAACAGTAAAGTCAGCTGAACAAACACTGACACATACGTACTGCTCTACAAAATGTCAGAACCATATAACAACCCCAAAGCAGGCCTTAACTGTAAAAGGCTTCCCAGTATGAAGACATACAAGAAAGGTAATGTCCCTGGAACATCTGTAGAACATCGTGGAGGCAAGCAGGGTCAGCCACGTCAGGCCAGAAGAAGAAGCTGTGTAACAGTGGGTGAATGTGGGTGGAGCTCCAGAGGTTGGTGGAGTCTAGAGAGCTGTGTAAAACTTGGCAAGGCTTGGGAAGGGCTCAAGTGATTAAAGCAAAAAGACTGGGGAGAGCCCTGCAAAAGGGTTGACGAAACAGCAAGATGGAGGTGGAGGTGTTCAATCAGCCCCAGCTGGGTCACAGATAACTGCTGTGACCCACCTTATGGCAGGAGGAAGTCGACAAAGATGGGAGCTGTATTCTGGGGAAACTATGAGTCAGGTGAGCTCCAGGTCTTCTGTGTTGCTCTGTGCTTCTTCATTTCAAGCTCCAGCTGAACTCATGGAGGCTGGTCTCCAAAAGGCATAAGCAGTATATGGGACAGCCAGGCTTAGCGCTGTTGGGACGGTGACTTGGCCATTTCCTGTCATCATTCTCAATTTGTACGCACTGGTGACGGCACCCCAGTCAAGATTTCAACTGTGTGCGACCAACAGGTGAGAAAGAGGAGGTGTGGGCCAGAAGCCATAGGATGAAAAACTGGATGACCAGAGGATCTTCATGGGTACAGTGAGAGTGTGGTAGTAGGCTGGCAGAGTCACCCTGTGTCTCCCTCTCTCTCTCCTCTTGCCTTTACCCTACTCTTGTCTGTGCTGTGTATGGTCCTCGACTTACGACCATTCAGAATTAAACTTTCAATAAGCTTGTACAAATTAATTTCAACTTATGACCGATGGTCGTAAAAGAAGTGAAAAGCATCCAATGGCAGCCCTGCTCACTACACCTCACTTTTCCATTGCCGCCTATGATAGCGGCTCACCTTGTCGAGGACTGGCCGTAATTAGTCAAATACAGTTTTTTAAAGCTCTCAGGAACGAGTTACAGACGACCGCTGGGTTGGAGAGGCCATGTTTTTGTGTCGTGGTCCATGCTGTTAAAGTCCTCTTAGTGTTCGTTTATCCGTGTTGTGTGGTATCCTGAACTTACTGTGAGGCTAAGTCTCCATATACTGCTAAAGACACACAGCACAGTCTCTAGACGGTAGAGTTAATACCACAGGATGACGGTTTCGCTTTACTGCAGCCTCTTTCTAACAAACAGCACAGCTGAGCACACAGCTCCCGTCATTGGTTGGACTCACACCAGTAAACGTGGATGGCCAGCCCAATAGACTTCCAGGCTAAAGGGCTTTTGGAGGACTCGGCAGGGATTATAGAAGCTGTACAGTAGCAGCATCACGGCTAAATTGAGTTTGGGTCTACATGTTCCTGGTGTACAAATTTGTTTTTGTTTTTTTTTTTTTTTGCATTTATTTGAAATTCTGCAAACAAAATGGAAGTAAGCTGATAAAACAATCAACAGCTCATTGGGTATATTCTTAACTTTGAAAGTTCACAGAGTAACGTGTTACTGGTTCTCTCTACCGGTGATGTGTAAGACTGAAGCTCTGTCTGCTGAACCAGTGGGCTGGATGCCATTTAACTGGGACCACTGGGTAGCGGGGACCAGTGAATGCCCACAGTGTTCCCTAAACTCACCTGAACAAACCGCGTGTTTTGTGTTTTTTATTTTTTTTACTTCACGACATTCGATACCACCTATCAAGTGATCTCAGCTTGCAGAGAACCTCTGGCCCAATGTCAGGTCCGATCCGCCGCACGCCTGGCTGCTCATCGATCCATCTTTGGAAGTGGCCGCACAGTCAATTCCAATGAAGCTGACAATTAATCGCAGGGAAGCTGTATACTGATCTACAGTGGGGGGGGGCCTCACCCTCGCAGCCCCCGTGAAGGCCCAGGCGGTGACCCGGGGAGCAGTCGGCCCTGCAGCGGTAGGAGCCCAGGGTGTTTTCACAGCGCCACCCCTCGCAGATGTCCTGGCCAAACACCTCACACTCGTCCACATCTGTGTGGGAACACGGGAGTCAAGGGGACACATGAGACACGCAGCAGACAGGGAGGTCAGCAGGTCGACGCAAAAGCTAGCCTCTGCACTAAACCACTAATCACTGTGGCCTAATTAACATGATTCATAGTTCAATATCCAAACCCTAACCATTTATTTCCCGAAAATTCTTTCCCAAAGCAGGGTCATTACTATAGTTAATATTTTAAAATTAAAAAAAAAAGGACAGCTGAGCAAAAGCCTCACACACTAGTTTTTCAAAATTAGGTATAATAATTCATTAATTAATTTATCTTCCACTGCGCTATCTGGGTCCGGGTCTCAGGGGAAGCAGTCTAAGCAGAGATATCCAGACCTCCCTCTTGCTGGCCAGCTCCTCCAGCTCTTCCGGGGGGACCGGCAGGCTGGGAATGAGTCTGACTTACAGCCAGCGATGCGAACCAAGCTCTCACTCTGGTTATACACAGACAGAACAGTCCGTAGACACGGACCCATTACTCCCAAAGCACCCCCCACAGAATAGTATGAGGGACATGGTCGTATTCCTTTCCCAAGTCCACAAAGCACATGTAGACTGGTTAGGCAAACTCCCACAAACCCTCCAGTATCTGTGTGAGGGTTAAGAGCTGGTCCAGCGTTCCACAACCAGGAGAAAAACCTCACTGTTTCTCCGGTATCCGAGGTTCAACCAACTGATGGACGAACTCACCTGTCTAGTATCCTAGCATAGGCTTTCACAGGGAGACTGAGGAGCGTAATCCCTCTAAAGTCAGAACACACCCTCCGGTCCACATTCTTAAAGAAATGGACCACCACCCCAATTTGCCAATCGAACGGCACTGTCCCCCACCTCCCTGCAATGTTGAAAAGGCCTGTCAGCCAAGACAACATCCTGAGCCTTCAAGTAACTCAAGGCAAATCTCATGCACCCTCAGAGCCCTGCCATCAGAGAGGTTTTTGTCAGCCTCAGTAACCTAAGCCCTGGTGATGGGTGAGTCCTCCACCGAGTCCTCTGACTCTGCCTCCCCCATGGAAGGCGTGTCAATGGGATTCAGGAGATCCTCAAAGTATTCCTTCCACCGCCCAACTATATAACCAGCTAAAGGTCAACAGCACTCCATCCCTGCTGTAAACAATATGGCCAAAGTACTGCTTACCTCTCCTGAGTTGTCTGATTGTTTGCCAGAATTTATTCAAGGCTGACTGAAAGTCATTTTCCATAGTTTCACCAAACTCCTCCAACACCTGAGTTTTTGTTTCCACAACTGCCAAAGCCACACTCCACTTGGCCCACCGGTACCTGTCAGGTGTCTCTGGGGTCCCATAAGCTAACCAAGTTCGGTAGGACTCCTTTAACCTGATAGCCTCTTCACCACTGGTGTCTACCACAAGGTTTGGGGATTGCCCCTACGACAGGCACCAACGACCTTATGGCCATAGCTCCGCCCAGCTGCCTCAGCAATGGAGGCATGAAAGAAGGCTCATTCAGTTTCAATGTTTCCAGCCTCAATCGGAATGCAGTAGTTCTGCTGGAGGTGTGAGTTGAAGATCTCCCAGACAGCGGCCTCTGCCAAAGGCTCCTAACACATCCTCACTATATGTTTATGTGCAACAGGCCTATCCGGCATCTTCCTTTTCCATCTGATCCAACTCACCACCAGGTGGTGATCAATTTACAGCTCAGTTCCTCTCTTCACCCCAGTGTCCAAGACACACAGTCTCAGATCTGATGATACGACTACAAAATCAATCATCGACCTATGACCTAGGGTGCTCTGGTGCCAGGTGAACTTATGAACACCCTTGTATTTGAACATGGTGTTTGTTATGGACAAACTGTGATTGGTACAGAAGTCCAAAAGCAGTGCACCATCCAGAGTCAGATCAGGCAGGCCGATCCACCCAATCACACCCTTCCAGGCTTTATTGTCATTACCCACATGAGTGTTAAGGTCCCCCAGCAGAAGAATGTTTCCCAGAGGGAGTGCCATTCAGCACCCCAACCAAGGCATCCAAGAAGGCTGGATACTCTGAACCAGGGGACTATTAGTAAAGCCACACTTGCCCGACACCTCTCTCCCAGGGCAAATTGAGAGTGGAATAATGTCCACCCCCTCTCCAGGAGTTTGGTTCCAGAACCCATGCTGTGTGTGGAAGTGAGCCTGACTATATCTAGATGGTATCTCTCTATCTCCTTCACAAGCTTGGGCTCCTTTCCCAGCACAAAGATAACATTTCTTGCCTCCAAAGCCAGTTTTGGTAGCCGGGGACTGAACCAAGGCCGCTGCCTTCGACTTTTGGCCAATACACATCACACCACACCCTTATGGCTCCTCCTGCAGGCGGTAGGTCCACAGGACGGTGGTCCCACATGGCTCATTCAGGCTCTGTATGACCAGGCCCCATGGGTAAAGGCCTGACCACCATGCGCTTGCTGATGAACTCCCCCCAAGGCCTGGCTTCATGGTGGGGCCTCGGTATCCCAGTTCAGGCTGAGGTATCCGAGTCCTTGATTTTGTGTCTCGTAAGGGTCATTTGAATCACTCTTAGGCTGGCCTCTTATCAAAGACAAATTTGTCTTGGGAGACCCTACCAGGGGCAATTGCCCCCAACAACACAGCTCCTAGGATCACTGGGGCACTCAAACCTCTCCACCACAGTAAGATGGCGATTCATGGAGGGGTAGATGTAATTAACTAGGCATACAGTTATCAATTTATAGTAACTTGCTTTCTATGGCACCTCAGTAATTAGTCAGTTTGCAGCTGAGTGTATGAACCTTTGTCATTACAGTTTAAACCTATTTTGTGCCAACAAGTTCTGGGGGCAAAAACACCTCATTCTAAATAACAGTCCTTGAAAGGAATTTACACTAAGCAGGTTTTAAGTAAACACGTCCAGTAACAACAGCCATAGTGAGGCATGGGCACAGCACGCTAGGAACTGGGATTTACCCAAGCAAGTGTCGTTATCCGCTTGCAGGAGGTAGCCTTGGTCGCACTGGCAGTGGTAGGAGCCCTCAGTGTTGATGCAGGAACCTCCGCTACAGCGGGTTTCATCTGAGCACTCGTCCACATCTGCAAGAAACGCATACCTATTGGGGTTACCGTGGCCTTCTGGGGACACACTGTGGCCGGGTTGGTACAAGTAAAGGCAGAGAAGACAAGGCAGCAATGCAGTTAAAGGCCCAGACTAAATGGCATCTTAAAGGTTGCTGCCGAGTCTTGTACAGCAGTGTTTCCCAGCTCGGGTTATGTGTACCCCAGAGGGACTCCAGTAGTTATCAGGGGGTACATGGGAAAATACCAAAAACTCTGATAAACTTCTCATTATCCAAACTGATCATAACCCCGCCTCGCTGCTCCATTACAATGACACAAGTCTGATTCGAATGAGGGGCTATGTGATTCCCGCAGGGGTGCACAAGGCAATAAAGGTCGGAAAGCACTGCTGTACAGGGATAAGCAGATGCACCGCAAACCAAAACCTCTAAATAGTGCAACCTACAGGAACATTCGATGATCATAACAGGTAACCAATCAGACTATGGAGCCTTTACTATTGAAATTATCAAAAACAATCTAACCTAATAAAGTTAGAATGTGAATTAATTTCAGTGAGCAAACGAAAAAGCAACAATAACGATAATAATGAAATGATGATAAAATAACAACATAACGATTGAGCATGTGAGAAATCACCTTCTGGTATAGGCATCAAACCCAGCAGAAGAGTTCCTTTTCCAGACAGTGGTGACTGGAGTTTTACTGGCCAGGAGTGGCAGAGGCTTTCTGACTGCCAGAGCTATTCCACAAATACCCCCTCCCCCAGTCACTAGCTGTTCTCTGCGGGTTTCATACCCACTTGCCCATATGGCGGTGCTGTCTGTGTGTGTACTCCCATGTGGTCCTAATTAGCCATGCGCTCTTGATGTCATTTTGCCATGAACAACTCAGAAACATACAAACAGGCAAACGTGACTGGTCTATTTGTATGTGAGAGAGATCACAGAACCCAGCCGGGATAGCGGCAGGAACCAGAACCCAGCTGGAACAGCAGCAGGAACCAGAAGCCCACTTGGACACCAGGGGCAAAACCCTGCTTTTCTCATCTGGCAAGTCCTTGCCTCACTGTGACATCAAGAGAACGATCAGCCCAGGCCCACCATGGGGTGAGAATTACAGGTTCTTTGCCTAACTATGACCCAGCTGTCTGTGAACAGACTTGGATCACACCCAGTCCCAACTTGGATCATATCCAGGTCAGACTCAGCTCCGACAGTACAACTGTATATTATCAATAAAACTAGAGTTACCAAAAATATGACCAAAACACGAGAAAATATTCTCATTCATTCTGATTTCAGAGGAACAAAACAGCCAATGTAACTAACTGTTCTCAGGTCAGAGAAGCTATCCCAGCCCTCTGAAGTCATGGGCCAGCGCTTTTCTGCTGTGCAAAGGTGAGGAGCTGGTCCCTATGATGGCAGAGACGTTAGCGCAGAGCCTGAGGCGGTTGCTTTCCTGTATGTCTAGACAGCCTGCCTAAGGCTTCCTCTGCACGTCTTCTCTGCAGTGGGAGCGGGCATTTATAGCAGTCCTGGCACCTGAGGAGAGTCCTGGAGCAGGCGCCCAGTGGAAAAACAGAACCAGCAGATGGGGAAGCCATTAAACATGACAGATCCCCCCCTTCCCCCGAGGGACACATCCAAAACATCAGTCCTGGCATAACCTCCGTTCAGTCGAGACCCAGGCACACGGAGAGGCGGGGCTTGATAATGCGCTGTGGGAACATGGTCTATATTTTTATAGGGGAGAGCCTGGTTTGTCTCGCAATCTCAAGCATTGTTAGATGATGGTGCCCATCTGCAGAATTCTGACTGCGTGGTGGAAGAAGGCAGCAGCAGAGACCCAGAGGGGGTACTGTGTACTCCTGAGGTGTACAGCAAGCTTTTACTGATTAACCACCAGCGGCAGCTTTCAAGGATGCAGGAGATGTGTGGCCAAGCACTGGGAATTCTACGGGCGTACCGCCATAGTTGGAGGGAAGGTACAGGTCTACCTTGGCAGATGTGGGAGTCCAAGTCAGTCGCAAAGCCAGGACTACAGACGCAGATGAAGGAGCCTTCGCTGTTCAGGCACTTGCCGTGAGGACCACACAGCTCGGGGTTATCAACGCACTCGTCCACATCTGGGGGGGGTGGAGGACAGGAGCCATGATGATGCCTGAAAGGGGGGGGTGCTGTGGGTGTGGGTATAAATGTGACTGTGTGTGTGTGGTTCTCCTCACCCTGGCAGTGGGTGCTGGTCTCCAGATGAAAACCAGGGGGGCACACACAGAGGTAAGAGCCCAAGTTGTTCTTGCAATCTCCCACACTCCCACAGGCCTGAGGCAGCTCTGTGCACTCGTCCACATCTGAAAGTACTTCCAAAGGTTAGCTGCCCACAAGATTCACCACCTATACCACAGATGAGCCCCCCTATCCAAAAGTTAGCCCCCACTCCACAGGTCGATGTGTCCCACACCACACACGCCAAAACAACCCAAATGTCGACATGTGCTTCGGCCTTCTTCCTATACTGCACTTTGAATTAAACCTGTCCAATATATAATAATCACTCTACTGTACCACTAACACATACTTGGGTGAAACCAAGAGCCCCGCGCCATGGGAATCTCACCATCACACTGGTTGCCGGCAGAGGAGAGCTTGAACCCCGGACCACAGCTGCACAGAAATGAGCCCTCTGTGTTTTGGCAGTGACCCCTGGTGCACACCTTCTCGTCCTGGCACTCGTCCACGTCTGTTTCCATGAAAATAAGTTTTGGCCACGAGCAGTAGGATGCGAATGGTACTGAGCACGTTTATGGTCCGGCTCAGCAACAGGAAGCCCAGAGGAGTGTTAAAAATGTTATCGAAACGCGTAAAAACAAGCAGGGTTTGGGGGGGCAGGGTTCCAGCAGGTCCCCCGATTAGCAGCTAATCTATGAAACAGCCCTTACAATCAGACCTCCAAAGTGAAAGATCAGGTTGCTGCATGGGATTTGAACAATAGTTCATCTGCTGTGTGTCACTTATTCCATCAGTATTGGACACATGGAAATGTCATGTGTCATTCATCATGGCTCGAAGTGGACACCTACAGCCCCTGGTCCTATGAAAGGGTAGAGATATACCAGGCTGGTGCAAATGCTTCCTTTGGGGTCATCATAAGAGGATTTCAGACCCTGTCCCACTGAATGTGTCGACACCCTTAATCTCTGTGTTTGTGGATAAACTGAAGCTTACAGAACTCAGCTTCTTTTTCTGAATTTGGGACTCCATGGTCAGGATTTATAAAGCGACTCCACTCGGTGAACACACCCGGGCACCGAACCTGCACATGCTCTGCCGTCTACCGTCAGCTCATATCCGCTGTGGCAGGTGCACACGAAGTAGCCTTCTAGGTTGGCGCAGTTGCCGTTAGTGCACATGTTGGGGTCCTGGCACTCGTCAACATCTGGTCAGAGATCAGAGAGGCATGTATCAGAAGGCAGATAAAACGGGGGGACCGCTCTAGCCACAGAAACATCCAAACACACAGGACTTCAATCACTTCATGAAGGAGGAATACAGGATCGACCCTCACCGCCAGCCAGTTTTACGCCTTAATCTATGAAGTTATCCGGACCGGGTTAGCTCATAAATACTGGCTCAAGTCGAACTTTATGCTGACTGAATCTACCATAGATGACAAACCAGGATGGTTCGTTCATGTTACATGAAGTGCTAATTCTAGCCACACTTAAGAGCCCGACGCTGCTTTACATCTACAAATCATTAAACAGAACCTCCTACTACGGGTTTATTTGCATTAGCACAGTAGCTAAATTTCACATTTCATTAGCTCAGAAAGCTCAAACCAATAGAATCTCTTGACTACAACTTTGCCAGACCAAAAATAAACAAAGAAACAACATCAAAATCAGAAGTCACAGGGGTGACCTTCAGTGACAACCAGCTCCCTGTAGACCAACACAGAATGGCTTCCAGGTTCCTTACAATGGAAACACTGATAGTAAGGTTAGTGGGGTGCTCTTGGTCCAGAAATGTAGCAACTACCCAATCACAGGGTGAGGCTGTCCTAGGTCCACACAGACACACTCACAAACGCACACACAGAGAACACAGACCCCCCAGACCATCAGGTCAGCAAACCATAGGCTCCATTCTACTGAACTGTACTGTGAGGTGGACCAAAGCTGAATCGCCCTCCATGGAATACATTCTATCTAAAATAAAACATTAACAATATACAGTAATGAGTCTAATCTTTCTTCTGAGTGAGTTCAGCAATAGCTGGTGTTCCCAGTGACGCACCAACACATTGGCCACCACGGCCCTCGAAGCCTTCAGGACAGGGGTCACAGATGAAGGACCCAAGGGTGTTGGTGCACATTCCAGCTGGGCAGATGTCAGGATCCAGGCACTCATTAACATCTGCAGGAGAGCAAGGTCCAAAAGGGGTTAACACTAACGACCCCTTATCTACCGGCGTGATTCACAGGGTAGGTGAAGAGGAGATGAGAGAATGACACGACAGAGGACTTGAGTTTAATCTGACAATAAATGCATTATGTCATGCTGACCAAACTTCTGATTATCTTCTGAGGAAAGCTAGCTCTGTGACAGGCCTGAGTACAGACTCTTTAGAAGCAGTGATGTAAAGAGTTACATCCAACTGTATTTGTTGGTTAATAACGAAGCCTGTCCTCTTTCCTCAGGGAGACAGACATATTGAAACATGAGGATTCCAAGTGAACAGTCCCATAAAACAATACACTAAATATGACTGAACCTGGCCCTACATTTATCAGGAGTTAATGGAGCTAATACATCTGACCCTATCACGCTTTTTGTGGAGTTCTTTAATCCCCCAATTTGCCGATTAACTGGTGCCCAGTTCAGCCCACAGTACAATGGCAGCACACAACACTTTTATAAACTTTGCAGCACTTGCTGCATTAACTTTTTACAAACTTTAATGGTACTTTAGAACCGTTACAACCGCACCCAAAATGATACCTTCACAGCGGCCCAGGCGGTTCATCCTGTATCCATCAGGACATCGCTCACAGATATAGGAGCCCGGTGTGTTGACACAGAGGCTGTCCTTTCCACAAAGGTCTGGGTTCTGGCACTCATCCACATCTGTATGGAACAGAGAGTCAGCATTCAGGGTACCCCCCCCGCCAACATCGACTGACAGCCATTTATGAAGTATGATTGGCTACATGGTCCACACCCTGCCAGCAGAACAGGGCCACCGGCTACTGGCCCGCAACTCCCTCTGAGTTAGTTCACCTTAATACTAGTGCATCACGGGAAATGTTGCTGGCTCTCATCTCCCTCAGAGATCTCTGATGTCAATGCTGCAGCATCACAGGAAATCTCAAATCCCACTAGACTGACCAGCAGCTCATCTTCCCATAACCAGCACCCCGAGCAGACCTTCACACTGGCCAGGTGCATTTATTACCCCCTGTGTCCAGTGGGTCTTGTCTGATTTCCTTCCAGCTTTCCAGGGAACGTCATGTGGAGAAGAAATCCATACTGTGTGCTAGGCTATTGAACAAACTGCCTCTCAATTGGGGTAGTAATTCTTCAGTGTTTTAATTAACAAATTAGTCTGGTCTAGAGGCACAGAAACAGCCTCTTTGTCTAGGCCTGACAAGTCTGATTAAAGCAATTGTTACATAAACTGAAGCAAACATGAAAAGGCATTTTAATTCTTCAGTTTCCAGGCGGACAAAACCAATTCTGCTTCCCCAACACTGTGGAAACTTTCACATTTAAATGATGCTATTTGCAGAAGTTCAATTGAGGGCTGAACAATTGTTACTCAATAAAAGCACTTTTTGAGGCACTAGGGAAATGTCTGGACAGAAACTCACATACAGAAGCTATACGTGACATTAAGAAAATGTGGCAAATTCTCCAGAGAATACTGCAGTGCCTCCTACAGGCCAAGGGGATACATTGCACACTAAAAATCAAACCATCCAGCTGAACTCAAGTCACTCGACTAAGAGGCCTTGTTTGAGGTTTACTATATTCATTGCTAACATTTATAGCATGCCACTCTACGCTAACAAGAATAAAAACATCACCTTCAACAAGAAAAAAAAAATAAAAAATCTCTTTTCGACAAGGATCTCGTTTAGACTGTGTTAAAGTGTTTGGACATTTTTTAAGCTTCATTAACGCGATAAGATCCTCCATGTACAAACTGTTTGGAGAACTTCAAGAGCTTACAGTGATATTCTAGCTGCTTCCTACCCCTCCATCAGAGCAATGAGATCATTCTGAAGTGTGAAAAAGCCTAATTGCCATCCCAAATGTGTCCCATCCTACTAAGACATGGTGTGGACCAAGCCAAGGCGTTTCCGGTCAAGAAGTGTCCTAACCAGGCATCCAGGCATCCAGGCATCTGGCTTTACTCCATATCTCATTATCCACAGCAACCAAGCTTTAAAGGAGGTGCTGTTTTACCTTGGCAGGTGGTCTTCTCTTCATTTAGCCGGTGACCATCATGGCAGATACAGATGTAGCCTTCTGGAGTGTTGTAGCAGATCCCTGGGCCGCAAATACCAGGGCTCAACAAGCACTCGTTCACCACTACAGCAAGACGGGGGGATAGCAGTCAGATGTGAGCAGAAAGCTTGCACCACAAAGACCGATAATTAGACACCCACAGCCGACCCCTGTCCAAGCCCAGTCTTCTCACCTCAGCCCGCTGGAGGTCACATTCACACATTACTGCATGCAGCCCACCCCACTGAGCCGGCTCTCGGACTCTACAGTACACCATTACTGACCTGCAGTTCTGCTGCCGCTAATTAAATAAATTCTACAGTCACAGCACAATGTCATCTCTGTCTCTCCCCCTTTCTCGTTCAGCCAAAGCCCAGAACGCACGCAAGTGCACAACTCGTCATAAAATGTCGAGAAAAATCCTGGAAAAAAGGACTGCTCTAGGCTTCTGAACACAGCCCTGATGTTAAAACGTCACATGGTGCGTCAGTCCCACAGACCAGAGAAATGTCGCTTTTCTGGTAATGACCTGAATCAGTAGATGTGAGCTTTTCAGGCATTTTTGCGCTCCTGTAAAATTGTGCTCATGGCAGAAGGGCTCAGTTATTCATTTGTTACAACTTAAGAAAAAATACAAATAAGTAAGCATTTTCTAGCTACTTTTATTTAATTAGCTTAGTATTTACCCTTATAGTCTAACGAAATACTGAAATACAGACATTTTATTATGGAGTTATAGACAAGTCAATTCAATGCCTCTGGAGAAACAGAAGACGGCAGTGAAAAGCTCCTCAGTCTGGACTCTATACACACATCAAAGAGCACAAGGCAACACACGCGACAGACTCCCTGAAACCCTCAGCTGAGAATGTTCTCTAGGTTCTCTGCAGGGTCTCTTGAAGGTGGTCCTGGAGTGACTTTCACCAAGCGTCCCGTGGAACCCCCTGAACACAGCACTATGGAGATGCTGATGGCAGCCCAGGCAGGAGAACTTCGAAGTAGCAGCATTACTGGTGGAACAGTTCTGCATTAATGATGGACTGGTCGGTCCATCCTACTTCTTCATTACTTTTCTCATAGCCATCGCATCTTCCTAGGTGTCAGCCACAATTAAGTTGCAGTGGTTAATATTTTCTGATGAATTATTGGAATGTCCACCAAGGGTTATTACTTTAACTTTAAATGAAGTTTCCACAGACTCAACACAGATGACTTTCTAAATGTGGGGCAGAATTTATTAATCGGACGAAAAAACAAGACATGATTTGATGGCTTGATTTCACGAAGGTCTTTCATCAATGCCCGCTGCAACATTTCTGTGGGTGCTCAAAATGGTGTCACCTTTTCCAGACACCCTGGGAGCAGTCTGGGGTTTTGGATTTCCTCCAGGAACTCAATGGCCAGAAATATACCAACTGTCTCCGACTGGCCGAGCCATGCCTTCCCATTGCTGCCAATTTGGGCCTCAGACTGAAAGGGGCCCCATCTAGGACATCAAAATAAAAACAGGTGTCCCTCCCAATCAGAGGCCTGGCATTTCCCCTGCCTTGACGACAGCAGCAGGCAGCAGCACTGCTGCGACACGAGATACAGCTGCTTTCGCAAAGCTACTTCAACCATACCCATTTTTTTGCTGATGGCAGTGCGGTTTTCACCAGACAACATCAACACTGTTTTGATTCTTATTTAATAGCCAAGAATGCAGCCCAAACCGAGCTGCTACAACCATCCCCCTAATAAAAATACCCTAAGCATAGAAGAGCCCAGAATAGCCCCCCAAATGGGACACAGCCTCCAAGGGCAACGATGCCGGGGCTGCCAAGAGAAAAACAGTGATGTTACCGATTGAAGCAATTTCTGAAAAAATCTATTTTTACTGTGACCTGCAAAGAATTGACACAGGGTTAGATTCAAATAAGTTGTCCTTGATGGGGCAGTCAGTCAAAAAGATCAGTCAGGCTTCTATTCTGGAAACGAGTTACCTAGACATGTGTATCTTAATTCATGCTTTTCCTCAGCTTGGAATGAGACACGATAAATGTGGCTCAGGATATGGATCAGGAAGCACATGCATGAGGGGCTGGGGGTCAGTAATACAGCCTGGGGACATGGGTGAAGTGTGCCTCAGAAGGTCTCACCTGCCAGCTGGGTGGGGGCAATGTCCTGGCTGGCGCTGGAGGGCAGGACGGCCACTGGGGCGGGCGGAGAGGTCTTCTCCACCACCTCTGTCAGCCGTGGAAGAGAGAGCGACCTGGGTCAGCCTCAGAAATGAGCCCATAAAGAAAACTGGCACTGAGACCCGTGTGTAGAATACAGAAAACTCTACTGAAGGCCCTTTCAAGAATATCTACAGCACACAGGAAATTAAGCTTTGTCCTGCCCCGCCACACTGGCACTTTGGAAGACAGGACTGTTAACAACAGAATGGTGTGTTGTGTGTTTGCTACAGGGCCTCTGATCCACACTTAGACAACCCAACATGGCACACATTGGACCACCTAACATGCGTTTACCACACAGTCTTTAAGACTTGCTGAATCTCTCGTTGAACCGAGAAACTGGTGATACTGGTGTGAATTCCATCAAACCTCCCAGACAGAAAAACTAGGACACTCAAACATCTGGGGGCATCACTGCATTGTGCTTTACATCTAAATGTTCTTCTTCAGCAGGCGTGTGACCCAGCGTTTCCAACAAAGACAAAGAAACAGCTTCAGACAATGTCATATCAGATAACCAAAAAAGAAGTAAGTATGATACCGGCAGAGACACGTACAGCTGTCAGACTTGAGCAAACACGTGTGAATGCATGTAGTAAAAGAGCAGACCAAAAACTGTTAATCACATGAAGGCACAAACCAATCTGCCAAACAAAGCCAACAGTAATGCAGTGTATACTTACAAGACAGCACATTATTGAAATATTCCTATTTAAACCGAACTACGGCACTAACAAGAATGTGGTGAAACTGATAGTGCAGAATACTTGTGAGATCAGACCTGAATTGCCGGAACTTCATGCTTGTAAGTCTAGCCCAAAAACACTTTTGGACAGCTACGGTACATTTTGATATCTACAGTACACTTTGGGTATCTATGCTACTTTTTTGACTCTTGACATCAGTGGTACACTATTGTTGACAGCACTCTTCAGAGAAGACGTTGAAGCCTCCGTTATTTGCATGGTAACCTCGAGAACAGGGTGGGCCACTCGACAGGAGAGAGCGAGACCGGAGGGTGGATGTTTAGACACCTGGGTAGGCGGGCTCCATCCGAATGGTTGAGACACCGGGGGACAGCTGGGGTTGGCCAGGCTCGACCAAGGACTTATTATTAGCACCAAGAATAATGAGCTCCTGGATCACAAAGACAAGACAGAGAAGAGGTAGGGTTCAAAGCAGACAACTCTGCACTGCACCAGAAGGTTGTTGGGTACAGCAACAGCTCCCATCCCCTCCCCATCACCTGGCCAGAATGCCCATGCAGTGAGCGCATGCTGCTTCATGTCCGTGGCGTGGTGCGGAAGCCGTGGAGAGACAGGTAAACGAATATGAGAGAGAGAGAGAACGGCGCCAACCGGAGGTACTGGCCTGAAGCCCTGCTGTGCCTTAAAGCAGAATATCACGGAAACAGAGCATTCTGCTTGTTTGCTTCTGCACTGCTGGGAGCAAGCAGGCAGAAGCCTCCTATGAAAGTCAACAAATCATGAGAATGTTTGGCTCCCGCCCCCCCCAACCAATTCACATGGGCCCTGCCTGTCTTTTACTTTGAAGCTGAGTGAGTTTCACTGCCAAACCCAATCGTTCTGCATCGATAGGAGCAATCCGTTTAAACAACCTGCCATGTAATCCCTTCACACTCTACGACATGTTGTTCCCATGGTGCATTTTGGCCCCTAGGGCCAAAAAATTGTACTATTCGCTGAGGAAACCATGAACAGCCCTCAGCAGAGTGAGAGAAGTTTAAGAGTCACAAAATATTGAAACCTCAAACCCTTAACTGATCACAGTTTTCACTCACCAACGGATCAACACTTTCTCTGTCCCTCTCTACATTTAGTTCACAGTCTGGTTCAATATATTTTATTCATTAGTAACAGTAACGAGGTGAGTCAACAATTTCATTTCCGGCTCAGATCGTTCTTGAGAACTCCCGAAGCAATCAGATATCCAGCTTCTCAGAAGCCTCCACCAGTAGAAAAAACTTTTACAGCCCGTGTATTTACAGACAGCCAAGCCACTTCGGTGGTTGAAGCAAGCAGAGATTGACCTCGCTCCAGGAGATGATGTCAGGGAAAAAGTGGGCTTGCAGGAAGAAAGCAATACTAAAATTTTGAGCTTTTCGGCTTTCTTTTTGTCGAGGACTAAAGACGAAGATAAACGTGGATTTATTTACTCCTCCGAAAAGGAGATGGCTTTTATTTTTGGTAGTTTTTTGCATTGAGGCTTCAGTTACATTTAAATTGTCCAAAAACCTGGAAAAATGAAAAAAGCAGCAACTAAACTAATTCTCCAGTTTCCTGGGCATGTGGGGATTGATAGGAGGTCTAAAAGCTAGTGAAAAATCTTTAAACCGAGAAGCATAGGTCATACAACTGTGGGCATGTCTGGGCATGTCTACTCTAGGCTAAGCTAGGTTTTTTTTGCAGATACCAAAGTGACAGCCAAAGGAAGATTCGGACCATGCAGAGATGAGGCCACCTTTACATGCAAGCGGTGGCTCGCCGCTGCGTCTTTGAGGTCACTGCCATGCTTGCAGACAGTGCAGCCCTTTGTCTCATCGGTTTGTGTAACCACCTACCTGCTCAGGTGCTGCTGTGACTACTGGAGTTGCAAGGGGGAAAAATAAAACAAGTTCTCAGGTTTTTAGAAAACGAAACGTGATCAAATGACATCGCTGTCTGTGAGCCACATTTGTGAAGATGCTGAAAAAGCCCAAATGATTCTCAAAATGGCAACGTAAATATCCCCAACTCTTTTGATCGTCTCGTCTGAATAGAAGACTCAAATGATGCAAGTCTTAAAAGTGACAAGAAGCCAACACTTATTAGGATGTGCAACTGGCCCATCTGTCCGTTAGCGTTACAGACTCAGCTGCCTGTGATCCCTACTAATGGCTGGGCTTTCAAGAAGCTTTGCAGTAATTTGGACTGGTACTTTGGCTTGATGCTGCCAGTCCTCTCCTTCATGGCCAGTGCCAAACATGTCCAGGGGAACAAAAGTAAAAAAGTCCACTTCTTTCTAGAAAGAGATTCTGGAAGACACCCTTTAGCCAAAGCATGCAATGCACCCTCACGGGGTGGAACTGAGCAGGTATCAGACAGATACCTTGATACCGCACACATATGCAAATTCGCCCACTGTGGTCCCTGGAGGCTAAAAGCCGACCTCTATCTGAGGAAACAGGGAAGAGCTGGTCACAGAGACAATAAGAGTAGTGTGGCTGCCATGCCTTTCAGGACAGGAGCTCTGGTCTACAGAGCACTGTGCCAAAGAAACAATAGGGCCAGGCAAGCTGTAGGAGGACATGTCCCACAGATTAGTGTCAAATCCCTGACTGGAGGAAGCCAGCCTGTCCATGTTATTCAAAAAGTACTTGCTAAGGTGATGAGCATCAGAAGCAACTTAAAATTTTCCACAAAAATCCTGTCGAAAAACTAACAGCAGCAATTTGGCTTAAGCATCTTGGTCAAGGAGACAACAACAAAGTTCCTTGTGGGACTTCAACAGCCTGGTTTCAGGTTAGAAGTCTATATTCTTAACAGTTGTGTGTTACAGCCTATAGAGCTGAGCAAGTGGTAGAACAAAGCTATCAAGCTATAATGTTAATAAATTAATTGTAGTGGTGTTCATCGCCACCACAGCGATATTAGGACTGTGTTAGGCCAAATCATTCCCTCACAAGTGACTGGGCTGAGTCTTTGAGTACAGCCTGAAGCATGGTCACAGGTCACTCACCTGGGACGGCTGGCAGCTGCCTTTCAGTGATGCCAAGGTCCTCAATATGCCTCTCAACAGAGGAAGAGGGAAGAAGAGGTGCGTGGGGCTTCTGGGGGATGACGCTGGGCTTGCCAACCACGTCTGGCTGGTTGATGGGCTTGGGTCTATAGGTCTCAGAGACGGTGTAGCCCATTCCTCCTGGGCAGATGTCCTTGAAGTCGGCTATGCACATCGGAAAAAGAGGCACACCACCCCCAGTAAAACAAGGGAAGAACATAAACCTTGTTCTAGCTGGAAAGAGATTCAAACATCTTGATGATGACTTATACTATGGTTGAAATTCTTTCCAACTCCTAAGCTCACACTGAGATCAGTGTACCATAACACTGTGACATGAGTGTGTTATGGTTGGCTAAATGCAATGCTGATGTCATAGTGAGCATCCTGAACACCACTTCCTGGAACATCTGTATTCCACCATGATCATCTCAGCACTGGCTCAGACCACAGAGTGATACCATCCAGCCTCACTAACAGTCACACACACATCTCCAGAAAGTTACACTGTACCCACCTGAGGAGTTCCTTTAATGGACAGCATGCCTTCATTAAAGAAGCTCCTTAGATCCTAGACCAGTTTCTTTCGTCTTGCTAAAGGTCAGAGAGAGGCTTGGGCTTCCATTAAAGCAAGCCTACTCTTCCACGTCAGGCCAGTCATAGGATGGGTTTGCCTCCCATTTAACCCTGTTGCCTCTTTTAACCCACCCCTCTCCTCTACCTAGCTCAGACAAAGCCAATCTTACTCCGGCAAACTGTCAGGCTGCACACATCCAACTGGTGAGAGATGCAGCTCCAACAGTGACTATAGTTCTCTCTTCAGTGACATGTTTTCTTAACTTCTGTATTTTTATTGTTGTTGTTGCACATTTGCTTTGCTGTTATCGTTGACAATTGGACAGGCTTTCACTGTTTATCTTCTATGCATACTCTGCTCTTTGCAATTCTGTAATTTTCAGACAAACCTTAGCACGACATACAATAGTCCATTGGAAGCTTCTAGTTACTGTTTCAGAGAGGGTGAGCACTTGAATGAAAGCCTCTGAGAAAAACACAGTTTCTGAGTGGGGGGAAACTCTGGTGTCAATAAGTACATCTGTCCTGGGAGGTTTGGCTTTGGAAAAAAAAAAACAAACAAATAACCACACGTAAAAACAGACATGCATAAACACACACACACACACACACACACGCTGAAAGCCATATTTGAAAAACCTAAAGGAACACTCGTTAATCTCTGAACTACATAGCTTGCCTATGAGACCAAGTATCTCATGCTAGAAGCCTTAACGTAACGAAAGGCAGTGGGAAACGACTACTGTACCAAGGCAGACATGCTGAGGTCAGGTGAGGGGGCGTGTGAGCAAATTCCAGGCCCCACCCACTGGGCGGGCTATGGACGGGGCTTACCTGTTCCAGGAATGGGACACTTGTCACAGTTCGGGCCCCAGGCCTTGCCCACACTGCAGCAGCACAGCTGCTTGGTCAGCTGCACTGAAACCGGGTGCAAACACTGCCTCCCTGAGCTGACAAAGCGGAAACATGCCCCCTTCTTCTCGCGGACCGCAGTGGTGTCGGCTGGGGCATGGGGGATATGGGAAGGGTGTGGCAGAGCGGAACACAGAAAAGGAACGAGACAGAGACAGAGAGAAGGAGAAGAATAAAGAAACTCCCTTCACCAGAATCTCCTGAGTATAAACAGATGCTCACAGCTCTTTCGAAAAGTTCATCAAAAATGTTTGGAGAAGCGTAACCAAAGCAAGAAGCAAGCAGAAGCAAGCCCCAATGTATTTTTGAACTTTGGTGGAATTAGATTGAGTGCGTCATGGCCACAGCCCAGCGAAGTGTGCAGAAAGAGTGGCTCATATCAACATGGAGCACAGCAGGATGGAGCAGAGCAGATCAGGGTAGAGAAGGATGGAGCAGGGTGGAGTGAAGCAGAGCAGGGCAGGACGGAGAAGCATAGAGTGGGGTGGAGCAAGGCATTATGGAGTAGGGTGGAGTGGGGTGGAGCAGAGTGGGTGCTGAGCTCATATTTATACAGCAAGAGTGCATACAGCGGTAAAACCCATCACAGCTTCAGGGGATGGAAAAGAAAAATCCCCTAAAGATGCAGCAGGGAATGCTGGGATGCTGCTGAAGTGATTGTAGAAATAATAGCTAGCCTTGAACTTATTCAGCCATGAGGAAAAAAGTAATGAAAGGCTTCCTCTCTCTTCTGGAAGCAGATGCCACACGCCTGCTCTGATGCAGAGTTGGGACCTGATTAGAAACCAGCATCACAGCATCTCATCAGCCTGGAGGATGTGGTGAGTGGGCATGATGGGCTGTAACGAAAGAGGCCCTGAGCCACACCACACCTCCTCTTCTGATCCTTGGCTAAAGTCACACTCTAGCCCCAGCACCAGCTACCTTATGGCCATGTTGGGAGGTAACCCTCATCTCAAACGGGTTGGCACTGATACCTGTAACCTCCAGTCACACTGAGGTTTAGTGGCACACAGAGGACATGCTTGTAGTTGCTGTGATGCCAGTTATGTTTTTACAGTTTAGAGCCGATTCCACTGTGGCATGATGGGAACTGCAACCTACAAGGATCACCGGCATGCCAGCAGTAGTGCCAAACTCCTGGGACTCTCCCAACAGAGCAGCAGAACTTTCTGGAGGGTGACAGCGGGCCATACTGTTTACTGCAGCTATCAGGCATGTCGGTGGAAATCGCCATGCACAGTGGGACCCGTGTCCCACCGTCTGCCAGCAGGACACTAAGCATCCCAATGCCACAGTCAGCAGTGGGAGAAGCTAGCTGCATCAGGCACACATGGAAGGAGTATAAAAACTAATGGACAGTGGATGCTTGTGGCGGCATTCCTCAGCAGGTGGCGTAGTGGTTAAAATGTGGGCTAGTATCCAGGGTGCTGGTAGCTCAGTTCCTAGAACAGTGTAATGCAATATACTTGTATAAACTAAAAGACTTCAGTAAAATGTCCAGTTCTTTCATATCAAAGGGTCACATAAGCAATAGTATGCAACTCTCTACCAAATGTAATTATTTACATGGGCACAAATATCATTTTTGCTCATGCAGACTATTTTTCATCACGCAAACCCTGGAAGGCCCAGAACCACAGATGTATCACCAGCACTACAGATCTACCCAGCAGACTGTGCCTGTTAACGATCAATATTGGATTGTGTGTAGCTAAACCAGCATTGGCGCCGAGACTTGCTGCTGCTTGAAGCAGGATGGAGAAGATATACAGGTTGGGTTGTCTCTGCCCCTTAAACATCTTTGTGAGATGTCAGGGGTGCCGATAAGACGTTTCACCGGTGAACAATAATAATAAAGGACGACTTGAGGAATCTGAAAACCTGATTTCACATTTCCAAAGCGCAGTAGATTAATTCACTTCGTCAACTCACCTCAAGTCTTCATATACATATATAAAATCCCTAGTTTAAAATTTGACATTCCGGCCTATTGAAACATTCAAAAACACGACACGTAGGCCAAAGGGAAACAAAACCGGCAGAAACTTACGGATGCAGCCAGTGAGGGTGGCGTCAGGTACGAAGCCCACCTTGCAGGTGCACCTGTAGCTGCCCAAGGTGTTCTGGCAGGCTCCGTTGGGGCACACGCCCTGCAATAGGCACTCGTTGATATCTGCCACCAACAGCAAGGGTCACAGATAAAGGAATTATTTAAGGGAGTATGTTATAGTCCCCATGAAATGATATGAATACAGCAGGTCTCAAACAGGTAAATAAAAAGATGAGAATTGGGAAGTAGGGACAGAGCCAGGAAAACTGACAGAATTTGGAAGTAGAGCAAACTCTCTCCCCTCTGGCAGCAACTAAAGCCACAAAACTCCAGGCAGGAAAGCATTTCCTGCCTACAGGGATCTCACCCCCCCCCCATTTCCACCACATCCACGAGCCACGAGGAAGACTTATTGCCAAGGGTATACCATGTCTGACAGGAAGGAGCCCAGATATGAGACCATATGACTGTGCTGATGAAAGCACTAACACAGCCTGTCAGGAATCACACTTAGGGTGTAAAATATCAGCGTCTTGAGTAGGATGGACCTATGGCATCATTGACTACAGCTCGGATAGGAGCTTGGACTCCTATGATCAAGATTATTGATGTACAGAAAAAAGGGTGCTTATGGCTCGATGCACAAACCCCAAAACCTGAATAATCGTGGATTCCCAGCTCTAAGATTATCAGGGAAGAAGCCATTGTGTAGCAGATTTGAGGTGATTCTGTGGAAGGCTACCAGAGGCAGCTGGCATGCAACATTGGAAATGAAAACTTGGACTGCCTCGGTAGAGTTTAATCATGTTGTAGTGTAGCATCACTGCCAGCAGAGGGCGTTTGGAGCACTCGGACAGCACATGACAGTCGAGCATGAGGGAAATCACCTTTTTGTCAAAAGGTATATTTATTTTTTCTTTATTCCTGCTGCTCACACAGTTTTTACACTGACAAATCACTCTTAAGCTCACTTTGTTTGGCAGGGCTCTCTGCCACGCTAAGAAAACAACGGAATCCGTCTCGTTCCGCATGAAAGGCGCGCCAAGCACGGCAGCCACAGACATATATAACAGGAAGCAAGCCGCAGCTCCTACCTTGGCAGTGAGAGTTGTTGATCCGCGTATATCCTTGGGGACAGTCTACTGCGTGCCTTGAGTCTGTCAGTGGGATTGCTGAAGGGAGGGGGGGCAGATTGCAGCTTTTATTCAGGCAAGGGTATTTCAAGGACTTGAGACAGCTCAAACTTATCACTCTGGTTTATTATTGTGTCATAAAGCAAAGAGCCTAGCGGGGGCTCCATCTCCAAAAGTATCCAAGGTTTTTCCACCAATGAGCAGGTGAATCATTCTGAGGTCCAGCTTCTACTGCCAGCCTTGGGGCTCCTTACCCTTTCAAAGCTTCAAGGTCGAGCAAGCTGAAGGTGTTAACCAAGGACTAGGGAGCATCCCTAAGCACAGAATGGCCTAAGAAATAGCCTACACCAGTCTCTCCATGCCTTAGGCACCCTCCTGCCAAAGCTACCTTCTTAAGTCCTGTGCCCGACGATCTGCCGTATCAAAATGTCACGATGTTTGATCGTGACGTGAACTTGGAATGGCTCCCTTGCCGCCTCACAGATTGGAGCTTTACTTGAAATCATGTGGACACATGGCTTTTAATCAATCCCCAGTGACTCAGTGAAGAACGATAAATTACAGGAATACACTGATTTGGTGGCAGCTCCCACTAGCTTTGGGAATATTCTTGGGCTCAGACAGCTGCAGGGCATGTGTCTGTATTGACAATAGAGTGTCCATGCAGCAATACATAGAAAATAAGTACAGTATCACCCATCACTGCACTGTGAAGACTGAGGCACTAGCCTTCAACAAAGCAATGGGCACTCGTAAGCGCATTCAGCCAGCAGCATGCTGAACTGTCACACGGGAGATCAGAACTGAACACTGATACCTGAGTGAGTAAACAGACAAACACAGGCAAGCCCACTCCCTTAAGGACATCTGTTCAGATTCTGAGAGTCATTTCATTCCAAGTGCCTATGATGATCACTTCCAACTGCAGCCAGAATCTATGACAGTTCCTCCTTTTGGTAGGGGCGGGGCGATATGTGGTCAATGGGAGAAAAGGAGAGAGTGGAAAGCTATTTAATGGAAATCAGTAATCCCATAAACACAAGCCTGTGTCACTCGCCGGGTGCCGAAAGTCATTATTTAGCTATGTTGAAACACTGGGCTCCACGAGAGGGGGCATTTTGGTGAAGCTGTAACCAACTGACACTCTGATACCTGCATACAAAATGAGCTCTCCTGAGCGAGAAACTCATCTGGTTGCAGCTAAGACTGCCTCTGGCATACCGTGAGATACACAGTAACTAACTTCATGCCCTAACAATTCTCGACATCGGCTGAGGGCGAACACTGAGGCTCCAGTTTGGGGAGGGGGGGGGGGGGGGGGGGAGTGGGGGGGGCGGGGGGGGGGGGGGGGGGGG
>JAACJT020000052.1:14378439-14407064 GCA_009936485.2 Gymnarchus niloticus | reverse complement strand
TTTATGTGGCCCCTTGTGGGGAGGGGGCGGTCGGTGTTTACGGGGGGCCAAGGCACCCCCCCCCCCCCCCCCCACACACACACTCTCCCTCCCACTGCCTCAGTTCCAGGCACGAGAAGCTGTAAAGAGCTGCCTCTCCCACTGCCAGGTTAGAAAAGAATAAAGTAAAAAGCATTTGGAAGGAAAAAATGACAGCATGGCAACCATGAGCTAATGAAATGTGACAGGGAGGAAATGACAGCTACCAGACGAGCAGTCGGGCCCCATCCTTACACCTCCAAATGGGCTCCGGGCCCCTCTCAGCTGCTACAGCACCGGGTGTTTCTACAGGCAGACCCTAAGCATTAGGTCTTTGCTATGACAAGGCTACACGCCCCCCATGGACTTTGAAGACCAGAGCTACAGCAAAACAACATCCCGGGCATCAGGTTACCATGGATAAGGAAGCCAGCGAGCAGGCTGGGATGAAGCGTGGCGCTGATTGATGAGACTGTTCTCAACAAAATGCTCTCTGCAGCCCTGGCCCGATTCATACTTCACCGCAGTATCTCTCTGGTAGGGCGAGGAAAGAAAGACAGTCGAGTACCAATAATGAAATGAAACAAAAAGTGGAAAGTTTGTAAAAATTCCTCAACAGGCCTGCCAAAGTCCCCAGCTAAAATGCTGCGGACCAGCAGCGGAGAGACTGGCACCGTCGCGCCGGGCTCGCCAACACCTACGACGTCAGAATGAAGCATTCCACAGATGCTCCAAAAAACGCCCCCTGCCACACGTCTACAGGCGGCGGCCAGAAAGCAAGAGAAGATCGGACTCCCCAGTGTGGATGGCAGCACGAACGAAGCTGAAGGAGACACTGCTGCTGGCCTGAGGTTCTGGGGGAGGGGCATCTTCGCGGGGCAGCGGCCTGGCAGCCCAAACCACCAGGGATGCTGTCAGCCCGCTGACTCTGCGGCAATCTGTGAGGAACTCCTCTTCAGCTTGTAAATCAAGGGTATGCTGGAATTCTCCCTGCCACTGCCCATCCTTCATCCCCCCTGGAGTGCGAGATGAAAAAGACGATGAATCTGGATGGCTTTCCAGCATCAAATGATTCCTCTCGTATTTTCTGTGTATAAATTAAGTGTAGAAAGCCGTGGCTAAAAATCAGCCCCCCGGAAGAACACCGCTTCCTCCCTAAAACCTAAAGCAAGTCACCATGAGCGACATAAAAAGCACGAACTATACAAGAAATACCAACATTAAGTGCTTTTGATTGGCTGATAGCTAACCGGTCATTTTTGCTCCCTTGCCTGACTTACAGCCTTGTAAGATACGCGTACACAAGGCTTATGAGGTCCTACTGAACAGACTCCTCTGGAAACACCTGCACATCTCCCACACTCCAACACATCCAGCTGGGGTAACTCTGAATCCCCGACCAAACTGTGCAGATTAGGTAATAACACCGAATTAGGCCACTTTGGGGAGCCCAATCAGCCACTGAAGACCCGAGTGGAGTGGAATGTCCATCTATTGATAAGTAAAACATCCAGAAGGGTTTCCCTTAAAGCCAGCACACAAATCACACAGTCATACTATCCATGAGAGAAGAGTACTCTTGTCCTCTTCCTGCAAACCCCGCAGAGAGATAGAGGCGGCCAGTCACAGTTAGGACCAGTGACAAGCTGCCACCGAAGGGGCCGAGGGTGTAGGCTACCAGCCAGACTGACATCTATTGGTCAGGTCCACACATTGGACATTCCCTAACCCTCTAGCTCATGGCCACGCTCATCCCTACCGTCAGCCAGTACCACATGGAAAAACCACGGTGGGGGTGGCTGCCACGCGATTGGACATGGGCTTGAATCCTTAGGAATGGTTCACAGTCATTTTGGTGGGGGTGTGGATTACTGTAAATGCACCAGACATGAATGAATCATAATTCCTTGAGCCAAGATTGCGTTGGCATGTAGCCACATAGCTCGTGGGCGGTACAAAGCTGACGGCCGTGCCACACCTCCAAGTTAACGAGTCCTGGACCAGATGTGGGTGCACCGCAGGAGAGGCCTGAACACGTTAGTCAGGCATACACCCCAACCTCCGCCAAACACATGTAGTATTTGGGTAAGAACATGGGCTGGAACCTTCCTCCAAGCAGAACCGCCCATTCCACAGAACGGTATAAGCTCTAGGACAAAGCACTCATGGCCATATAAGGGAGGCTCTTGGGGGAGGTCCTACAATACTATATGGATAAAATGCTCCTTTGATCCAGACTGATTTCAAATTAACTGTGGTGTTAAAATCTAGGAACTCTTTTATGACTAAGTGTAGCGTCAACATCAACTACTCATGACATCTTTTAGCACAGTTAAGTAGCCTAATGAAAGTTCACAGCTTGCTGGAGAGTTCCTGAGCCTGTGTTTAGCCCAAATTAGTTAAACAGCTCAACAATACAAAGACCAGAACCAGAGTGACACAGATGTGGAGATTACATCTGTCCATATAGTTACATAGGTGCTTATTTGAACCCTTTTGTAAACTTGAAGAGCTCTAGATCTCTACAGCTGGAAGAGCATGGATACAAACTTAACTCTTGAGTCTTGAAAGAATATTCATTTAAACAATACTTATGGACTCATCACAACCAGCGCCAAAATGGAAACATTGGAAAACTAATATCTTAACATTAGATTTCTGACCAGATTCTGTAGGTGCTGGAAGTGTTCATCCCTAAGCTTGCTTAGCATGATGAGGAACAAAGCTCCCCTCCCACAATGCTTTGGGCAGAGAGGCACAGCAGCGGCTGCTCGGGGGCACCTACCTACTCGGAAGTTGGAGGCGGTGAGGGTGTCCGTGGCGTGCCCGTTCTCACTGATGATGGTGGTAGTGTTGCCCTTCTCGCAGCTGTTCTGACACTTGCCTCCACTGCAGGTCATCTTGCAGATGCTGGGGGTGAAAACCACCCTGATGCGGCCCGTTTGGTTGCTCCCTGCCAGCCAGGACATGCAGGAGAGGATGAACAGAGACGTTAGCATCGCATACAGTGTCACCGCCCCCCCCATTTTACTTGTAGGCTCCAGAGAAGAGTGAAAGGCAGGGCTCCGCTCTCTTCTGCGCGAGAACTCAGGTTCTGAGCCTCTCCTCTCCTTCTGCTTCCACTCTCTCTCCCTGCTCCTAAATCCAGTGGCGGCTCTGAACCAAGAGCAGGAAAATACGGGGGGAAAAAAAAACCCTCAGCAAACAAAACTCTGGGATGGGCTCCAACTGCGCCGTGGTGGAGCCGAGGTCCTCGGTGCCGCTTACAATACCTAGCTTTATTCTGACAGAGAAGAAAAGTGGAGATGCCCCCCCCCCCCCAGACTGCCACCCAGCCCGTATGGGGAACGGGGCCAAGCTGTGCCCCTCCACCACCCCCACTGTGCCCTGGCGTGTCCGGGCTTTCCACGCTCTCCGTTCACTGCACTTCGCCGTGAAGTCACAACTGCGTGCTCTGCCTGAGAAACCCCATTCCCATCCTCTCCGCCCTTGATGGTACTCTTCTGAGCACGTGCTCCAAACATCAGCCTCCTGTGTCCCAACCCCCAGCCCACATCGTGATGCAATGAGTGGCAGGTACCCGCGCTGTCCCCAAAACCGCCTCGCTCTCGTTCTTTTGTGCCGTCTCTTCCATCCCCGACGGCCCCCGCCTCCCTCCTCGGCCCGCCCAGACACGGCTGCTTTCTGCACTTGTAGGTTTAGTGTGCCGCTGTCAGCTGTTTGCAGCAGACAGTGCAGAGAAGCAGGGCCTGGAGCCAAGGCAGTCATTAAAGGGAGGGCGAGCATGGCTCAGCAGCAATGAGGGCGGGGCTGCACCACGCGTGTCATCGCACCAGCTCACCCACCACTGTAGAGCACGCCAGGCTGACAGGCTGCTTTTAATTAAACGCCTTCAACTGTGCAGCTGTAGCAATGTCCCATAGGTAGTCTGCACGCACACACACACACACACACACGCACACACGCACACACGCACACACGCACACAAATCCATGAATGAAGATTTCAGCTCTGAACTGCCTTTGGGGTTCTTGAAAAGACTGAAACTGGGAAAAATGCTTATAGGCAATTAACAAGTAGAAAAGTAACTGGGTCAAGCCGTCATTAAACGCGTTCATCAACCATGAGGTCTTTATGAGAACACAAAGCAAAACAAGGAGCTGATGCAGCCACTATGTGCAGCTGCAGTATCGCCATCATGATGACAAGTCAGTGTTGGAATCAGCACAGAGCCAGGAGAGCCAGCCGGGGTCTTGTCTCTTGGTCACATGGCTCATGGTGTGATGGTGCCTCTAAGAATCTCTATGTCAGACCCAACAAACAGGTAATGATCCCAAAGTTTGGCTTCAGATCAACACATGACCTTCTGTTCAACATGGTTCCGCACAAAGAATGGACTAGACGAAAACCACAGGCGGGAAAAGGTGACTGCAACAAGTCATGTCTCGGGTTCGAGCCAAAGGCAGTGTCTGGCTCAGCTGGGGGTTTGCAAAGCTATGAAACGGCCTCAAAGCCTTCTGCATGACTTTGGCCCTCACATAGAGTGGAGCAGAAATGATCCACTGGTGAGCTGTTGATGTTGGATGACAGGATACCTGATGGGCTCCAACGTGTCAGTGCCACACAAGGACACATGGTCCACTCACACCTGTCCGGGGTGAAGTCATTAATCCTCAGCTGTCATCCTGATTAAAGCTTAGAGCTGAATGGTGTTTGGGTGTGAAGGTAAGGGTCTCCTTTCAGCATCAGGATGAGTGAGTTTCTGGGATTAAATCCCTAGGACACCCAGCGCCTGAGGATGACCAGGGGAAATGGGGAACAGTACGGCTTTACAGCGCCTCCTGCTGGGCACCCACATATTCTTGGCCCTCTCATCCTCAGGCCACAAGCCTGGGTATCCTGTGGGCCCTAGTGTAAGTCCAACAAAATGGATGTTTACGTACTGTGGCAAAACAGAAAATACACACTGATACTGAAATCCAATCTACGCTGACTGGTGTGTAACACATTAATGTCAGGTGCATGTTCATGAGAATTCTGTTTTTAGGGTTGCAGCCAGGAAACCGATGTCCTTGTCACACGAGTGCCTACTTACCTATGAATCTGCCAGCAATTACTGCCCCCTTACCCGAGTGTCCGCCTGCGATTACTGCCCCCTTACCCGAGTGTCCGCCTGCGATTACTGTCCCCTTACCCGAGTGTCCGCCTGCGATTACTGCCCCCTTACCCGAGTGTCCGCCTGCGATTACTGCCCCCTTATCTGAGTATCTGCCTGTGATTAGTGCCCCCTTACCTACACAACAGCAACAAACCTCTGTGACATTGCTCTCTTATCTGCTACCTCACCTCCGACTGGACCCATGCCATGAACAGCTGCAGTCAGCCTGTCCTACATGTTTACACCTCCTCCGGCGGGGTCGTGGTCTCACGCTCACCAGACTGTCTCTCCCAAGCCCCTACTTGGGTTTGCAGATGATGACAAATGTTTTCAAATGAAGTTTAAAGATCAACGACAGCAGGTGCTGCAGCCATGACAGATGATTATCCTGGGAGCTCATTCCCAACCTCCCGTTCTTCTAAACGATTACTCAACAGAGGAGAGCTCTAATCATCGTAACAAAGCCACATGCCAACGGAACCCTGGAGTACGCCAAGCGCAACGAGTAGACCACCGAACGCGACACCCCAGAGAACCTCGAACAGATGCACCAACCAAGAGGGCACCAGGAAGAATAGCAGGAACGCTGTGCATCGAGTGCGTAATGCGAGGAGGCGCGTGGTCCGGGGGGTAATGAGCAATGTAGACTGACCTAATGGACGTTTCTCAGTATGCAGTGATTTATGAGTGGTCAGAACTGCAGCACAAGGCAGCAGACGCCCACAGGCCGTGTCAGTGTGTGGCAGGAACACAACAGTGAAGACCAATGGGGTGCTGGGGGGCTCTGGCATGTAGCACTAAATCGATGAGCAGTTTATTCAAAACAAAACTCATTTTTTAAATAACATCCTATCTTTACCGCTGGCCAACAACTGTAGCTCAGCAATGGGCAATCCATCCAGAGACCATTTTCCTTGTCTGACCAAACTTGACCCAAGAAATGAAGAAACAAGGTAAAAAGAAACAGGAAAAAAAAACTGAGACTTCATATAAAGACTGCTTATTCGTCAAAAAGCAAAGATTACACATGGCTGGCCAGAGCTGATCCCCGAGCAGGAAAGGGCGTACTGACCGTGGCTGGGGCCATGGCCCACAGACAGCGGAATGGCACGCTCCATCGCCTGGCCTGGGGACTGGAGGTACTTGGGCTTGATGACAACCTGCTGGCTCTGGGCCTGGTAGGCTGTCTGAGAGAGGGAAGGTCGTACTCTGGGATGACAGAAGAAAGGAAAAACGTTACATTTCAGATCAATTGCCCTGTAAATCTGCTCTACCATCTTAAAGGAGGTCATACAATGTATGCAATGCTTTTTGCATGGCCGTTGAATTTTTGCTGCATGTCTGCACTAAGAATGTAATGTTTCAAACCTGGCTATAATAGGGGAACAAACTCCTATACTTCTGAAGTGCTTGCGGAAATCAATTTCTAGATTCTGTCTCTGTAGCTAGGGAAAAAAAAGCTAAAACTGTACATCACCCTGATAATACAGACATTAACATAGTGGCGAAAGCCTTACAGGAGAGGAGGCACTGTTTCGGCCATCGCTCTGCACTTCCAGTACGTGATGATTAAATCGTAAAAAGCAGTGCGTTGCCTTGATAGCTGAAGGTGCACAATGACAGGTTCACGACAGGCAATTTCTGGTCTTTTTCTCTTTCAACTGACAGGCTGAAGGAAGACAGATGACTCCCCTGCCTGGGCAGCAGGCCAAGTCCCATTGTTCTGCCCTCAGAAACCCCCTTCAGGGAAACCCATGACAGTGTATACCTAGAGCTCACCCCTCTTAGCAAACCCAGCGGCTTACACCTCAGGGAGCCTGCTCTACCCCAATGCTGTCTGGTCTTCCTAATCTCCTCCAGAGGAGAGCTGAAGTAACCCAGATGCATTCTAATCACTAGGAATGTGTCCAAAATGTTAAACAGAAAACCCCTTGAACCCGGACAGGGCTCCTCCAGCTAGGCCGGGGGTGCAGAGACTGGCTGAGTGCTATTGGAGCACCAAGCCAAACCCAACATGCCACTGCTGCCATAACCACATCCCCACCCTGGCATCCAAAGCATCAGCTGATCGCAAGACAACTCAGGGGACGCTGTTCTGGAAGGAGAAGTCTGGCCATTTGGGAAAGAGCCTCAAAGCAACAAAACCCTGAGCATCATAATCCCATATCTACTCAACTGGAAGTAAACAAAAATAAGCTGCGCCACTCTGCAGAAAAATTCAGACAGAGTAAGTAGGAGCAGTGGGAAGTATGAAAGGAGTGACATAATGGAGAAACTCGGCAAAGCCTCACAGGTCAGGGGCTGACAGCTGGACATGGAGAATGTAGAGTTGCATTTACAACAGAAAGGTGAAGTAAAACCCTGAGACGGCCAACCTGAAGAGGCATAAATACACACACGGGAACATATGTGATCATGTGCTTTGTTCCCCTAAGCTTGCGTATCCAACCTCAGTACTGACTTACTGACTTCTTGGGAACCATCTCATTGCAAGCCCCCCAGTCGACCCCAGCTTCACCAATGCCACCACTGAACCCCCACGTGCTTAATTCCATTTCAACAGGCCCCCATGCTTGGACTCGCAATGGCAATTAGCAGGCAGCCATAGGTGGGGAAATCTGCCATCTTCTCCCCTCTCAATCCCTGTGGGGCTTTTCACAGAGAAGCCCCCCTGGTGTCAGCACAGGACCCCCTACACAGCAGCCTTCGGAAAGTTCAGGAAGCTCTTAAAGCATGTCCACTGCAGGCACACACACAAACACACATTGGTTTAATTAGCATTTTGGGGAATCTCCCCAATTACTGTAGAGCATTTTTTTTTAACTTTTTGGAACATCCCCTCAATGTCTGCTTTTTAGGGTTTACTATGCTCCAGGGTATATTTTTCATAAGATGCCCACATAAGGTTAGAAAAACAAACACGGAAACATGCATTGCCATAACAACCTGGTCAAAGGGAATCAGGGAGCTCCACAGCATGACGCTGACACTTCTGAGGGGCCCTGTTTTCATGTTCCACCATCAAGTCACGCCGGCCCCCTGCCCCAAGCCCCCATCTGCTGGTTGTCCTTTAAACACTGCAGGCAAACCAAGCCTTTGAAGCACCTTTCAGAGGGGAGATGTGAGGCATGGCACGCCCAGGCATTTCCCAGCATGCCTTCATGTTCCTGTCACCAGACGAGGGTTAGGGGGTACAAAGGCCGTGCAGGACCGTCTCAGGTCGACTACACTCTGTTTATAGGTGGTGCGCAACACTGCCCTGGATCACCTGAAATGTTCAGCACTGAGGACACCAAACCAACACAAACTGCTTGGATTTGTTTTTGATATACTGAAAACTTGCATTTTCTCACCCGCATTCGTTTCATGTGTCGGTGGAATCGGGATAAATGCAAACACGCTGCGTTCGATGCGAGTTTCTTCCATGACCCAGGAAAGCCAGCCAGACAGACATAAAAAAGAGTTATGAACCCGGCCTAGGCTTCAGTCATTGTTAAGAAAGTGGTGAAAGCCAGCCAAGGGGGCTGCTGGGAGAAAGGGGGGGCCCTTCTGACAATCACATCTAGGTTCCTTAACCACAGGGGCCAAATGAAAAAGCACATCTCGAACCGTGAACAGAACATGCCTCACCTCAACTAACAACTGAAGCACACTGGGAGCACAAACAAAACATTTATGCTGAGGTTTGAAGATACATGTTTATGATTCAACAATTTAAAAGTAAAAAAATATATATATTTAAGCAGCAAAACAAAATACTGCCAAGGAATATGGCTTTCCCACTCAAGTATATGGTTTCTGCCGTATCACAGGCCAGCCAAACACGTGTAAAACGAAATAGGAAAAACAGCTGAAAAAACTCAAGTAAAACAGCAAAATTAAACTTTTACAGACAACTATTTCAAAGTGTCAATGCAGCAGTGAGGCCTGCTTCAGGAGCGAAACTGGGCCTGAAGAGCAGGGCAACGCCTGAGGAATGAGGCCGGGCCTGAGGAACACGGCCAGGTCTGAAGACCACGGCTGGGTTGGTGGAGCGGGACAGGGCTTATGGACAGAATCAGGGCCTGTGGACAAATGCCGGGCCTGAAGAACGAGGCAGGGCCTGGGGAACTGGGGTGGATCGAGGAGTGAGGTTAGGTCTGTGGACCAAGGCCGGGCCTGTGGCGAGGTGGAGGGTCTGTGGAGCAAAGCCGCTCCTGAAGAACAAGGCCATCTCCCTTGCTCGTGCCATAGGGCAGCCAGCTGCGAAGGTGTTAATAAGCTGATGCAAACCATGCTAAGATGCACTCCCGCTTGCTTGTTGGTTTGGCCCCACTGCAACTTTCCTTGGCCGAGGCAGGCACCAATTCGATTGTGAGATAAAGCCTGGACCCTGAAAAGCAGAGCACTGGAGTAACCTGTCGCCAGATCCAGCTGGACATGCCAACAGAGATGTGCCAGCCTGGGGAAGCTTGTGTCCCTTTCGCCTTAGCTACCTGAGCCAATACATGGCCAATGCAGTGGACACATCTTCATAAAATGGGCCTTCACCTTCCACTTCCTCTGGAGACCAGGTCCATAAAACTGTCACAGTTTAATGCCTTACAAACAGGATTTTCTTCCAGCGCCTGTAAAAACCTGGGACAGAAAAATCAGCCATTGTCTGAATGGTACCTAATAAATAATGACCAGTACTAAAACAATAATGAAAAGTACAAGGACATTTCATGTTCCAGAATGAATCTTTTATAAGGGCACAAGACAACATTTCTGGAACAATCTTCAAACTATCCTTGGGCAACCCTACTCCCAAAGCCACACAGTTAACCTCTGCAGGAGCTCTTACTGAAGTTTCACTGATCCCCAAAGCCAGCCCTGCATCCTGGGAAGCCCACACAGGTAGCCTACAAGGCTAGTCGACTTCATAGGCGAGAGAAGAAAAGAAAAAGTAACCCCTTTGGACTGGAATATCAGTCTTGGCAGCCATTCTCTACAGAATTTACAGCAGAGTGGTATTACTACTGTCACTCTCCAGTTTCTGACCAAGGCAGTGCAAAGAAAAACAAAATGAATTAAAAAGGCAAACAAAAAGTCCACAGCCAATCAAATGACCCACAGTAAAAATGCTGGCATGAGACCTTCTTGCAGACCTAAACTGAATACAGGATTTCTCCCTGCAAAGCTGCTTCTGCCAGATGGCCAAACATACCCGTGTCCTGGTTGACACCGGATGCAGCCGTTACTGCAACGGATGCGATTTGAGCCGTGTTTCCTCTAACTCTAACCCAAAACAGTATGCTTCTTCCAGACAAGAAGGAGAAGGTCTGGTATTTGGGATCGAGAGGGCGGTTCACCTAGCCTGATGGACTCAACAATTCAGTGTGGTTCTCGATTCCTGCTGGAAGCACATAAACGTTGGAGCAGTTCTCTGGTGTGTTAGGGCTTCAGGGAGCCCCTGCGCCAAATGCCTGGCCACAAGAACAATGGGGCATATTTAACAGACAATCTTCCTCTCCCTCTTCTCATGAGCATCCCAAAACCCTGTCACCAACGCCACAAGCAGACAGCACGCATTCTGTGCCTTAAGCTGTGTGTCTTGAGGTTAGCTAATGAATGACCTGTGCATCAGGACATGCCGAAAGACATCAGGGGCTTCCATAATGATTTAGTTATCTTGTATATACCCTACAGGCCAGAAGTTTGGGGCCACCCTGGGATTTTTTCAAAAATAAACAATACACTGCTTTGTCAAACTATTATTACAAGAAAATATTAGAAATACTTAAAACAAATGTAACTGACTGGTTTTCAATATCTTATATTTTATATATAAGCACATTATTTAGCCACAAAGATGACATATCAGGTCTGTCTTTAGTGCATTGACATTCACTTTGTGTTGGAATTCTATTTACTAATGTCAGAACTTGATTTGTTCTTGGCCTCTCGATTGTCTTAATTAAATAAACAATAGCCACCTGTCTGCCTTGTCCCAGATCAGTTTGCGAGTGGTTTAATGCACTGTCTGCTCCTCGTTTCAATCTTCTGTTGTACTGTATCACAACTGGTCAGAATTCTGAAGTCAGCATTTTTGACAAATATTTGTTATTCTTACGATTCTAATGGCTATGATGGCATAGCTAACAACTGAACAGAGAGCTCAAATCAAAATTTTGAGTAAGGAAGAATTCTCTCGTCGTCAAATAGCCAGAAAGTTAAATGCTTCTAAGCATGGAGTGACCTACTGTTTACGGAGAAAAAGGCTGACAGGAAGCAACAGCGACCGGAAACGGTCTGGGGCAAGGAAAGTGACATCAAAGGCTGAAGATCAACACTTAGTTGTGACGTGCAAAAGAGATCGGAAGACGACCGCTCGAGGTCTGAGGGCTGCGATTAATGTTAAGAGAGAGAAATCAGTATCTCTTACTACAGTAAAGCGAAGACAGAGCAGCTGGACTGCATGGTCGAGTTGCTGCCAGAAAACCTTTACTTCGTGGTGTTAACAAGAAACAGAGACACTATGGGCCAAACAAGACAAACACTGGAGTGTTTAGGACTGGTCGTGTGGATGGACAAAAGTAAATTTCAGTTATTTGATCCAACAGAATGCGTTGCTCCTAGAGTGAAACATGGAGGTGGATCGGTGATGGTATGGGGGTGTTTTGGGGGAGGAAGATCTGGAGACTTAGTCCAAATTAAAGAGATCATGAAAAAAAAAAAAAGCTAAGTATCACTCACTTCTTCAACATCACACAATTCCTTCTGGTTTATGTATCAGTGGACAAAATTTCATTCTTCAATGGGGTAACGATCCCAAGCATTCTTCAAAATTATGCCAAAATTATATCCAGTCCAAAGAAAAGCAAAAAGTTTTGAGAATAATGTCTTGGCCTCCTCAGTCTCCAGATCTTTCTCCCATTGAGCTGGCATGGGACGAGCTATACCGACAAGTGCAAAATGATTGTCCAGCAAATGAGACAGAACCGTGGGCATGCTGGAAAAGGTGCTGGGAGGGTTTGGACACAAGTTATTTACAAAAATTCCTGAAAAGGATGCCGTGAATCTGTGCTGTTGTGATAAAGGCAAGCGGTGGTTATTTTGATGAAACTCGTACTTAGGCACTCGTATTCATTAAATTGCACTTACAATGTATATTGTTACATTAACTGACTGGTTTTGAAGTGTACATTTCTAATATTTGAAGTATTTCTAATATTTTCTTCTAATAAAAGTTTGAAAAAGCAGTGTATTGTTTATATTTTAAAAAACTGGAGGGTGAGCCCAAACTTCTGGCCAGTAGTGTACATACAAACACTCGAAACAACTGGACTGATTTTAAGTAAAGAAAAATTACCATAAAAGACATCGGTGCTGAGGTTTGTAACTCTAGGAATAAGCAGAGCATGAGCAAAAACAGCAAATCTGTGCAGCGTAGCTCAAGTCTCAGGTGATTGTCATGGTAAATTCAGGGCCAGACGCTAGACAAAACAAATCCTTCTGGAGCAGAACTAGCGTGCTTTACACAGGGTCAGGGATACCTCAGGGTGAGCGATTGTTCGGATTGTAAAAACTAGTAGCCTGGCAGAGGACAAAAGCAGAGGTCTTTTTCACTGACTGATATTTCAAAGAGCTGAAGACAGGTCCCCTCACAGGAGCAATTAAGACATACCAGGAGAAATTATCTGCCGCCCGAACAGTTATGCAGACGGAAACCCAAGACAGACAACGTATCCAGTGGCTGTTTTAACAATAGGAAGTCACAGGAGGAAAGGTGATTTCAGGAGTCTTTAGCACAACGTCTTCATCTAATGACTCAATATCATAAATCACGACTCCTCCACTCTGATCTACCAAAAAATCAGCAGTTAACATGGCCTTCAAGATCCAGAGTTTACTCTCTGATGCATTGTGGGGGTCAGTTTCCTATGGAAGAGTGTAGCTACTGAGGGTGTGTAGAGGCACTCTTTGGGTAACCGGGGGGGCAACTTCCTGGATTACAAACACAGACCAGAAGTTCTAATGGGGGAGGATAAGGGGGGTTAGGGCCAGAAGTAGTCCCGACTGTTAGCAGAGGCGCGTTGGAGAGGATCAAGCGAGGCCAGCCACGGAACTGTATAAATAAACAGAACGTGATACCTCCGAACAGAGCTGGACTTGCCATGACTACTTAAATAGCCGTACCCAAGTTCACGTGAACCCACTCCCGGAATAGAGCAGGAGGTGTCTCCTTGCAGGCCTTCCAATTGGGGCAGAATAAGAGGGTAGCGGTTAAGGCACAGCTGATTCCAACAGCGAGACAAACAAAGAACCCAGCCGCAGCCTGTTAGAGCAGAAAAAGAAAGTCTCCCTAGAGATAAGTTGTTGGGAGACAGACCTCTGCTCAAAACCTCCCTCCCCTCTTGAACCACTTTGGGAAACCCTGTTCCTGTTGTTCTTCCAGTAGGTAGACCGTGAACCTAATTACTCACATCTCCTCCACCAACTTCATCAGCAGGACCTTGGGGAAAAAACTGGAACCAAAAGCAGGACAGTCTAGAGCAGTTTATTTTCAAAGGCCTCAGACATGCATCTCCAGCAAAGACACATGTCAGGGAAACCTTCAACATGGAAGGAGACCATCTGTGAAGATGGCAAGGTCATGCCCTTGATGTACGTGTGACGGATGTGGAATTTACTGTCCATACAGAGGAGCACACAGTCTATAACAAAGTAAAACACAGCGACCACAATCACAACCAGCTTCAATAAGCCAGAAAAACAGACCAAAAGCGGTGGTTCCTGCAGCTCGGTTTCAAGCCACTTGATATGAGAACTCTGAGGCCAGAGACATTATAAACACACAGTCCTGTTCCAGCTTCAGCTAAATATCTGGCAAGGCTGCACATGCTGTCAGAGACCATGCAATTAAAGGATGAAACCAAAAAAGGGGGGATTTTATATGCTTTGTGGTATCTAAGGAGTGATTAAGAGGTCCTGGCAGTCCGAAACATCTGCCTGGGATCTTCATGTTAACAGATCATTGATAAACCTGCACTGCTCCCTCCCCAAGGGAACCAGCAGACTTCACTCAGTCATAATGAAACCAGTGAACTACAACCATTCCAATAAACTATTCTCTATTTTTATAGCACTGCTGTATGTGTTGGGAGGGTTTTTCATACTTGTCTGGGTTACACATGGCCAAGTCAACGATTCTCACATGTACTTAAAACCACCCTTCAAGAACCGGCTACTCTCCCCCCTTTTTTGGCTATCAGACCACTCTAGTTCTTATAGTCTGCCATTCACCAGCTTGACCAGCTATAGATGGGTCCAGGGGAGCCAGCTTGAAGGCAGGCAGAGCACACTGATGAGCAGCCTTGGGGCACAGGGCCTCCACGTTTCCCCACTTGTGGTGAAGGTTCCACCACGGCCACGTTTCACCGAGCTTACAGTTACAGTGTGTCAGCTGACCCTATCCTGCTGCTGTACATACGTGCCCGGACATGTAAGAATGGGCACACCAACTGTCACAGCCTCCACCCAAGAACCATAAATGAAGTGTCAGAAGTTGTACAGCCAGAGCATTTGACAAAGGGGAAGAGAAATATCTTGGGGATAGCCCATAATTCCAAGGGAAGCTGTATGGCCGTAGAAAAGACATAAGTAGTGTGGGAGAGTGACTTACATCTCCCTGAGAGAATCGTGTCGGAGAGAACAGATCATGGACCTCACACGCAGGCATGTACACACTCCACCAGTACCATCTCTTCCACATATACTTCTTGTGAAGGATATCCGGCTCTTCAGAAGTAACCCATCACAGGGTGAGACCAGTAAAAGCGCCGAGGTGCACCAGACAAAGAGGACTCTGCCTCAGCCCAGCACCTGGCAGGTCATCGAACAGAATTTCAAAGGGAGGCCAAATGACTCAGAGGCCTTCCACACTGAACTCCATGAAGATCCCACACACGGAGAAGTTGACCCATTTTGGAATACTTTGGCATTCATAAGCCAGTAATTCAGATTCCCTCGCAACTCACACCAGCCCCAGCCAGCGGATGGAACCAGAGAACATGATACTTTCCTGGTGAAGAGTTTCAAGTCATGTCTGACCCATTCCTACTGAAGGAATTTAAAATGCATGTGAAAGGCTTGGAGATTTGTGAAGTCTGAGAGTATGAAAGCTGCAAGTATCCAACCGTCTATCCAATAGCAGCTCAGGGGTCTGGAGTCTATTCCAAACAGCACGGGGCACAAGACGCCTGTAAATATCCATGATTATTTACTTAGCTATTTTTAACACATTCTAACACAGTCCTCTGACCAGAAATATGAATCAGCACTTAGACAGCAGAGATCAGAAAGCAGGAAACTTCTGCAGAGAAAGTACGTCTTATCCACAATGCCTTGCTCCTCTTATATCTACAAAGCCCGATTTCAGCCATGATAAAAAAAAAAAAAAAAGACTACAGTTAGCTGTCTAATTATCTTGAGACTTCATATAGAAAGGAGAAAAGAATTCCTAAACAAGCCTCAGGTAAATGTGGGCCATAGTCACTCCACAGCCCGCTGAAATGTCACCTTTGACAAAGTTCTCTGTCCTGAAAAAGTAGAATGAAAGTCAGAACATTAGTCAAAGCACACTACCTTCCCTCTCGGTTATATGTGGTGATATTTAGGGAAAATAAGTCATACAGTTCAACCCCAACAGATGAAGCATGCTGACAGTCATTACAGCAGTGTCAACCTGTCACTTGTGATGTATATGGGAGGCTAGAATGATGGAGAGAACAGCTTCAGTGATGTACATGTATGACCAGCCCATCCAGGTGAGCCCCCCCCCCCACTGTGCAGACTGCCAATATGTTACATTATTCCAGCCAGATTTGAACCTGCCAAACAGCCAAAGACTATGGCTCTGAGTAAGACCACAGATATGCCACCAGACCATGAGGATCACCTCAGAGAACTCCGTGTGTTCAAGAAGAATTCTGGCGCCAGGCTCTGCATCAGCATTGAGTATTACATCATTAAAATGATACAGGGCCCTCAGTATGATGCCATTTTAAGTACATATACAGACACACAGGCCTATGTCTTCCAGCTTTCATAATTTTGTACAGAAATGCCCATTCCACCTGGTCCATTTCAGTCTGGGAATAATTACACTCCTTTAGCTGATTTTCAGCAGAGAATTGACAACTAGTGAAAATTTCCAAAAACATTTCAAATATTATTCATCAACGTGAAAAATGTAGGTCCAAATATCCAAGCATGAAACAGGTCAATTCTGAGCATTTCTATCAACATGTCATCTCACATTCATGCAGAACACTGACTAAGGCAGCAAGGCTCACCTTTGCTCCAGATCATGTAGACAAGGCAGGAGCTTCTCATGACACCCAGGAGCAGAAGCAATATCAAGTGAAACCACTTGGTTGCCAACCTCTGCCTGATATGAAGGAATGGAATGGACTTCACCCTTTATCCACCCACTCAGGATCCATCCATCCTGAGCAGGGTCACAGGGGGCCTGGTCCCCATCTTAGTTAGTACAGCATACAAGACTAAGGTACACCCAGGACAGGATTCCCATCCATCACAGGACACACACACACACACACAATGGACAATTTAGAGGTGCCAATTCACTGAGCTACTTGTCTTTGGATGGAAACCTGCCCTACACAGGTAGCACATGTTAACCCAACATACAAAGAATGAAGGTAGGACTCAAACTCCCAACCCTGATAATAAAGAATGTCTTATAGCAGGTAAGTGTGAACAGCTCTGGGAGAATTTTACCCAGAGATCAGACAGATGCAGGGGTGATGACCCTGGCACATTGAGGGCATACCTGGAGATAGGTGAATTTGTTGATTTCACTGTTTAGGGGAAGAAGGATCTGGACAAAAATGTGGCTCTAAACAGATGAAATCAGCATTTCCACAAGTTTATGTGCCTCACCATTTTCGGGAAACAACACCAAGGAATCAATGAGCTAATTTTATAGATGGAATATTGAACAGGGGTAAATACAAAATAATACATTACTTACTCCAAAATTCCATTACAAAGGGACTGCCGGTAGAAAAGCAACCCGTTTTAGGGTAAGGATTCGAACCTCAACAGAGGAAAGAGTCATTGGTGAACAGGAAAACCGTAGCTGGCCAGGACTTACGGCTGGGGATGGATGAGGTGTGGAGATTGCTTCACGGTGAGGGTCATCTGTGCCACGTTGCTGTGGGGGGCCAGAGCATGGCCCTGGGTGTGACCCCGGGGGGATGCCTGCTGGGGGATAGGGTGCTGTGGTACCACTCCATGCCCGTTGGGGTGGCCATTTCCTGCCATGGTGGGGTTGGATGGGACCATGGTCTTCTGCTCACAGGCCTTACCCTTGGAGCCCGGCTTGCAGATGCAAAGCTGGGGCTGGAGGCACATCCCGCCATTTTGACACTGGGGCTGACAGGTGGCTGCAACACAGAGCAGAAGACAGGGGGCACACAAGAGCAAACACCCCTCTCGTCATCTCAATCTCAACACACCACCAACCATGCACACAGAGTCGAGAATGCTGTGGAGTCGTGGACACGGCGTGTAGGATACGGCATGGGGAATGACTGAGCAGAAAGTACGGCTGGTGGCTAACAAAGCTGAGCAGTAGGTGTCAGGTTCAAATTCCGGGCAGGTCCTGGCTTTCCAGTTAAAGAACCAAACCCAGTATCCATCTGTCCAGTACTGGAGTGTGGCGTGAACCCAAATTTCAGTCATATCAGTTTCAATATACTCAGCCGAATGAATAGGATAAGTGTGAAGTATAAGCATCTGTTAAGGAAGTCAAGTTGTATCAGTATACTACATCAGGGGTTCTTATCCTCTTCAATCCAAGGATCCAAATAACAAACCTGCCACCATGTTGGGATCCAAGAAGCGGACCATATGGTGACAAGCATAAACATATTAAACAGCCTGTTCCAAAGCTATCAGAAACTCGCAGATACATTTGAGAATTTACACATATACAGTACTGTGCAAAAGTCATACAGCACTGTGACACGTAGTCATACAGTCGTAAAATACTGTGCAAAAATGCAGGCAAAGAAAACGTTTAAAGCCATTTATCTGGGCAGTACGTGTATATAAATGCTCAGAAGAAGCATGGTTTAACATTAGAATACATTCAAATATACAGTAATACAACAGCACGTTTTCTTCTGTTCTCCAAAATGTTACTGATATCTTCTCGGATGGCAAGAAGATCATAATTTTGGTTCCCAGACCTCTCTTTGTGGGAACTCCAGCCATTCCATGAATTTAAATTTGATCAACGGGTAACTTAATTAGTTAAGTTAATTGGGTAATTCATTTCATGAAGTATTGATTAGGCAAGCAAGCTGAAATCATAGTTGAGTTCAGGAAATACAGTGCATGGGTATGTTGGTTCCTGCAAATTCTGAGTTGACACGAAGAGATATTATGAAACATGCAAAGTGACACACTTGGACCAACATTAAATCACAATTTTTACATAAAACAATTCAAACGTGATTTTCTTCAACGGCCTAAAACTTTTGGACAGTACTGCATGGACTGTTTATATATATAGATTTTTTTTTTTCTAAGCAGATATTCAAGGCAAACAAACAACCAGGACAAATTAGATGGAACATTCCAGACTCTCTCAAAGTCAAGAACAGTCTGTTAGAGAAGAAAGCCACTTGCAAGGAGGGATGGCTGTGAAGTGCGGGGGGTCAACACTCATGAGGTGAAGCGAGAACACAGACCATGCTGGCCCATGTGAATGGCACTCCTTGGCTGAGAAGCCAACTGCAAGCAGGGAAAAACGCAGAATCACGAGGTGGACTGTCAGGGACACTGTTTCCATGCAGCGCATTGCTGTGAAACTATAGCGTGATTGGGAGAAACCGGCAGACCTTCACTAGTCCTTCAGTCCTGACTGCTCACTGGGAACCAGAAATGAGGTTTCTCACAGAGCCACCTGCTCCTCACCATCCCCAGTTAGAGGGTGCAGCGCATTAATACTCTACAAGGTGCCTTAAACAACGCTACACAACAAGAAAAACCAGGCACACTAAACTGCTATCCAAACCCACTAAAAACACTGCTAATTAGCAGAGTCCTTCTTGAAGGGGTCCCTGCAGTCTTTCGAGGTCTCTGACTTCCTGCCATTACCTACCCACTTAGTGGGCTCCTCAAGTCTGGCTTTAGCTAATAGGCATTTTTCACCGAATCATAAATAAGTCAAAATGAACATGCACTGCTGACTTCATGCTTGATGCTTAAACAGCATCCAACAGGATCGTCCAGTGCTTTCATCTAAATTAAACCCAACTACCCAGTAAAGAAGCATCAAATCCAGTGCGCCAATGGACATTCTTTTCCTGAAAGTGAAACAAAATATCTGCAGTTCAGAGAAAAATGCCCTGGAGCTGTGACTGCAAACAGAACGAACCACAGAGGTGAGACGCCCTCGCCATTCCACTGTCATCCCCAGCTTTTGATGTTTAAGAACATCCGTAGTTTGCAGATGGCTAACTGGAAGGCAGACTTAACTGGCAAAGCCAACCACAGACTTCCAGAGTTCCAGCTATTAGTCCTGCCCTCCCAACAAGATGGTGTTCTTGAAGCAGAGAACTAACCTGAGGCTCTTGCAGATGTTCATCAAATGCCTCAAAACGCCTTGAGAAACTCTCCTCTAACCACTTCAATGCTTCTGAAGTGTCTGAATCTATATACTACATTCATTATTTCATACTACAGTTATGAACAGAAACTTATTTAATAACAGAAACTTCTGTCCAAAGTAACACAGCAGGATCAGCTAAAATCCAGCACCCATGAAAGATTCAGAATTATTGCCTTGCACAAAAGCCCAAGAGTGAAAAAAAATCTATGCCGGGCACAGAACTTGATTCCACAACCTTCTGGACACAGGCAAAGATTCTTGGCCCACTGAGCTCTACTCCACCCATTCGCTAGCCATTCTCACTCAGAATACTGAAAGTTTCCTCAGCAATGAGCACACTTTGTTCAAAATTAGTTATTCTTGAAGTTTCTTTATAAGTTGAAGCTTCTTTTACTTTTGCTTTCTTCCTATTTCCAATAATCAAAAACTAAATTGTGACTGGTTGGCAACGGCCCAACCATGTGGTGGCTCAGGACCACATGGCCGCCACGGTATCAGGCCTGGTTACAGATAAGTAGGGGTTGGTCCTTTCCAAGCCTCTGGACAGGAAAATGTCTCTGTTTCCACACACACTTCTCAATGATGGCTGCTTGATTACCACATGTGTAACAAACCCTATCGGGGCTTTGGGTCAGACCCTGCATCAGAATTCTGCTTGTTATGCTGCATGACCAACAGAAGGTCCTTGTCAGACCACTGTAAAGAACAACATGTTGAAAGACATGTTAACGCAGCGCGTCCATCGAAGACGCACTGAGCAGTGCTAAGACCAACAGTTTTTATTGCTGTTAAGGAACAATTTGTTTCTTAGCTGAGGGGGTGCCAGGTGTCTGTTGGTGTGTGTCTAAGGGGTGTATAAATGGAGGCACCATTAAACGCTCAACAAATGATTTACAAGCCAGTCCATCTTCGACAAGGAGAGTGGAGCAAAGTACTACGAATGAACAGGCTTGTGGGAAGCGCCTGAAGATTCCTGCATTTTCTCATGCTCATCACGGAACAGTACTGCCCTTTGGTACTGCAAAGTGGATGCTCATATAATATTCACGCCACATTTTTCACCAGAACCTGACAAGAACGTTTAATATGTTGTTGGAAAATCCAATGCCGAGAGCTTAATCAACTGCACCTCGCTGTGTTAATGCAATAAGCCTGAGTGCAATGGTCGAAGCTCTAATGGCATCAATGCTATGCGAAAAACATGGAGGGCAGGGTGGTGAGTCTGGGCTGTTAATCTTGCAGCAGGACAGTGTGATTAACTGTCATTCACTTAATGAGAACAATATTTGTTTAGCACTTCTGTAAGCAACACACTGCTCCATGCTGCTCTGGAAGTTGACTCTAAGTGAGAGAGAGGTGCATCTGCTTCTCTTGATTTCTGACTGCCACGGTCGTGACCTCCACATTACCGATGTCTCCTGATTGGTGGAGGTACACAAACCAGAAGGTTAGTTTAGGCAGGGAGACAGTTTCCAGTCTTTTAGTGTCTCTTTCTTGTGTCCGCAAGTGAATGTTTACTCAAAAAAAGTGGTCTGTTACATCACCACGCTGCCAAGGTTCTATGACTCTATACCCACATATGCAGCACAAATCTCTTCCAGGTCTGTGATGTAGGGACCTCAGTCCAGCAGCAGTACAAGTGTCTACCACCCGTGTACCTGCCACCGTGCAGCGAATGAAGGCTCTTCCGTCCCAAGGCATCTGCCCGCTACTCCCCTCAATGACCCACCCACAAAGATCATGGGAAAACTAGGCCAGACAGTGAAAAAAAAACTGGAAAATCCCCTACACAGACAAGCAGGCAGTCATGTGTGGTTAGGGAAAAAGGTCAGAGTAAAAACACACAAATATGACCCTGCTGGCTGTGAGCTGAAAAAAGGCAACAGTAGCCACATTCTGGCCATTTAATGTATGAGGTAGACCGAGTCCTCACACCGCCCCCCGGAGGGTCTATCACAGGCAGCACCGAGAACCTCCTGCCTCTTATGCAACAAAGTCACCCAGTCTCTGCCATGAATCAGTGTGCAGTGTCCAACATCCATGGGCCAGCCAAATGGTCACATGCTTCTGTAACACCAACTGTAAAGCCACACGGCACGGTTCCAGCGTTCTGATGGGCCGTCACTGCTGCACAGGTGTTGCTGGTTATTTATAAGACGGGCAGAGAACCTGTCTATTCTCGTGTCTACAAGACTTCGTATTTGTCGCGTCATAAAATACACATACGGTTACAAGCAAAAACAAAAAAGTTGGCTAGAGGTGCCCATGTGTCCCCCACCATGCAATGACATGCCTGCCCGTGTCAATGTGAGCTCACCCACTCATCTGACCCCCACTGTGTACTCACGTTTTGTACATCTCTGTGATCCAGAGGCTCTGCTCCATCCATGACAGCATTGGCCTCCACAGATGTTGATCCTGAAACAACACCCAGACAGGACATTCACACAAGCACATAAGAGACTAGGACAGGCAGGCCCTCCTCCAGAATTCACTTTAGGCCAAAATGGAAGCCCACTGACTCGTAATTGCACCTGGAGTGTGCCCTGGCAAAACACCCTCTTTTTAAAACTGCCTGATTTTGCTCATTTCAGTTCCGCAAGCTTACGTGAGACCTGACATCCCAAGAGGAAATTGCAATAAAACAATATTGACAACAAAACTTAAACAACTACATACAAAACATGTGCGTTGCAAATGGAGCCTTAATTGTGAAATTTCTGCACAAGGCAATATTTGATTCTAATTGTGATTTACGCTTATTAAGCATAAACACTAACACAAAACAATGATTTCCCATATTGCCTAAAAATAAAGGGATCACCATAATAATTACACGTAACGCTTATAATTATCTTCCTTTATTTTTCATTCAACCGTAAATGACTCTGTGTTTTGGGTTTAATGTGAGAGTTATACACACCTAATGACCATGCCTTTTACACTTTGCGCAGCATTACTGAATGTGAGTTTTGCGGCTGTATGTATGACAGGGGTTGTAAATGCAGACGCACGCGGTTAATTCAGTTATTAGCGCAGTTCAGTTACGCACGTCATGTCAGTCTGGCACACAGTGCGTCTCCTTACCCTGATATTTTAATTTGGTGACCGCTCTGCTGCTGCTGCTGCATGAACTTGGCGTCCTGTCGGAGCGGCAGACTTGGACTCGCCTGGCTCCCCATCCTGCGGCTGCGAACCTGGCCGCCGATGCTGGCAGTCAGCTCCACGTTGTAGGAACGGGGCTGCGCCGCCGAGCCGGCCCGGGAGGAGAGTGTCCCGGCCGGTCCGGGCTGCAGGACGTAGTACCTCCTGAAGCCGCTCTGCTCCGGGGACGCGAGTGCCGGCGAGACGAATAAGCAGACAGGGAGCAAAATGTCCCATCTCAGCCAAGCCATTTCCACTCCGTATCCGCTCGTACTGAACACTTGAAAAGTTAAAAAGCACTAAAAAAAAGTGTCCCTTGAAGATAATCCAGATGTTTGCTTCCACTTTCTGTATCAGAAATCTGGAGAAACACTATTCTACCGCAAGAAATAAGTGGTTTACGGGTACGTCCCTAAGCATATGCATTTATCCAGCGCCTTTAAAACACATACGGGAAAACAAAGTCAAAAGTACTAAAAACAGTGAGGCTTTCACGAAATGAACATAAGACGGAGTACAGCGCGGCTGCACGGAGAAATAGGGCAAAGGGGGAACCAGGCGGCAGATGTGTGCGACGCTGTCGGCCGCAGATGGGATCGAAGAGTTCTTAAAAAGTTTCGCTGTGTAAGGGCAGGAGCCAGAGCCGAGCAGACGTGACGTCAGGAGGGGGGGACGCTCTCCCCGAGCAGGACCCTAAGGCTTTCACTTTGGGGGTCTTGAAAGAGATCCTATGTCCTCATATTTTCTAAAAAAAAAAAAAAAAAAACTAAATTATGATTGAATTAATACAAGAATACATTTGTTTTGCATAGAATTATATCAGCCAATCTAATGGACAATTAAGTGCAGTGTTATGATACTCCATCTTTAATGAAATGCTTTCTAGCGGTCACTTTTTCTCCTAAATACTGCATAAATCAAGGGTTTGGGGTCAAATCAGAGAACACCACTGTCCATTTGCAACTCACTCAGATGTAAAGATGTGTCATTGTAAACGATATTATAAGCACATTCTACACACCCACTGTGTCCCATAACACTCCCTGCATACACTGTGGCAGAGGCATCTACAGAAAGCACTCTGCTGTTGTCCACCCCAACTTCAGCTGGCTCTTTGGTTTCACTCCCTATACATTTTAGGGTTCAATTATGACCCCTTTCAAAGATATATTAGTGATGACTCATCGAGCTCCCCGTGTCGTGAAAAACAGACCCGGGAGCTGAGAACATAGCCTGTCATCTGGAGAAATGTGACCCATGGGGGGCAGGATGGAGTCTTTGTGGAACTGTAATGTTAGCTTGCACAGGTCTTCCTTTACAGAGAGACAAATGCACAATAGTGTCTGAGGCATTTTAATTAGCGGGATCACGTGCCCCCACCCCCATGGAACACCCAGGGCAGGCAGAACTCACCATTAACAACCTGCAGTAATGGTAAGCAGACAGCCAGGGCATTTCAGAAGACCCAGAATCAAAGAGGGTGAAGGGTAAAGGTAAGGATGATATCATTGACCACTTGAGACAGACTTGTAATGTGGCAAAACAGACAGTGATTCAGTTGGGTGTAGCTCTGGGCAAAATATCTGCCATATCTTCAGAGAGAGCTGAGAAGAGATTTCCTATCTTGAATGAGCTGTTGGACGAATACAACCCAGCAAGGCCACGGAGCATTGAGCCACAGCTGTGGCCTCTGACCCCACTTTTGCTGCCAGTGTCTCTCACAAAGCCCTGAGTCTGACTCCTCAAAGCCGGCCCAGAGTTTCACTGTGAAAGACTCATGGGTCGAAAAAGCACAGGGACATAGAACTTGTACTGACTTCTAGGGTCGATGAAACAACTGTACTTATCATGAAACTTTTACAAGACAAGCAATAGTCATAGTGTGGTTATGAAGTGCTTATGTATAGTTTTGTCCAAAGTCATCATTCTAGACTAAAAGAAGAACCAAGATCTTCTGAAACTCTTTAAGTCACATTTTGAGGAACATGAAGGCTGCCTTCAGGGCCTCAATGCGGAAGTCAAAACAAACAGCAAGCCCACATGCTGAGATTCTACTGCTCAGGTGCTTTCAGAGCTTGCGGGATTAGACATGCACAACTGTGATAAGCATGGTCCACAGCCTTCTGCACGATCATGGCACTCTTTCCTGGCAGACCTGCGCAATTGTGCTCAGGAATGTTTTGACTGGTTGATTCAAACATGGAGAGTAAATAAGTGCTTTGCTGCGGGGTGAAGGAGGTTAAATGCTGAGGTGAAGTGGGTCAGCGTGTGGAGTGATTTATCAGCACTGCATACAACAGTAAGAGGGTGTGGGGGAGAAAGGCTACACAAAGACGACCACAGAATAAAAAGGTGATCCAAGCATACCTTACAAACCTGAACCAGGATCTCCTAGTAGGCCTCGGAAGGACAGTCCAAACAAGTCTGTCACTAATTGTACTTGTGAACGTGTGCTCTGCTTGGGCACCTGAACACAGGAGACCGTGTGGGTGGAATTTTTGCATCTGTGAGCGTTCTTGTCTGGAGACAGCAATTCCCTAGAATGATTCCCAGTGCGTTTAACAATTACCTGACAGAATTCTCTGCAGGACCAGGAATGAAATGCGGATGGTCACGGTTACCACCGATCAAATGGAGTTCATTGAAAAACAACCAAAACACTGCCCATGATGTTTCCTAGGAGGGCCATGAAGTGCCAATCTGAGAATCCATAATAGTTCATGTTGGTCTCAACCAACATTCATGAAGCTCTCAGTGACAACATCCCTGTAATCCTCAGCTGCATCTGAAACACGCCGACTGAATCCTTGCCAGAGAGTGATTCCCCCCATTGGTATGTGATTACGTCATCATGGGACCAAGGAGCTGTGAATCACAGTTACTCTCCGCCACAGCCTCCTCCTGCATTCGGAGCTCTCATTTGATTGCGGCTAGGCTTTGGATGAAATCCAGATGTGTCGGCAACAGCCTCACGTTTACATTTACACTTTAGCTGAATAACAGAAAATTGTGTTATCATTCTATATGTATTTCTGCTAATTTAAGAACAAAGCAGATTAATGTACAAGTTAAAGATGGAGGTCATGGTACATCTATCTAACTGCTCATCGCAATGACTCTTGTTGGACATTTAACCTGCAGTGTATTTAAAGACATCAAAAACGACAGACACTGAATGTACTTCCTACAGATATTGCATGGAGAAATGACATTTTTTTTTATTAAATACTCATCGTTCCTGAGCAGCACCACAAACTAGGCCCGGAAAGGATCAAGTGGAATTTGAACCAGGGTCATAACTGTGACTCCGTAATAAAAGCAGTCATCCCAGCAGACGGTAAATCGACGCAATCTTTGGCAGCCTTCAGCCGGAAATATCCTTTTGTGGAAGCTGATGGCTGGCCAGCCTGCTTGCCAGCTCTCTTGAGCAAAAGACAAAACTGAGGTTGCTGGACGACAGTACTGGGCTGAGGGAAAGGCAAGCAGACTGTCCCACAGAGGTCACCTTCCTCTGGGAAAAGGGACATGAAGTCTGGGAACGTTCCAGAATCCTCTGCCAAGCTGTCTACTCAACCAGACAGACTAGCCTTGGGTTAAGTCGAGGGGAGGATCTTGTTTTTCAGTGAGACCATGTGAGCACACCGGTAGTGTTCAGCATCAATGGGAGTATGGATATAGTGCTCTAAGAGAACATGCTTCATTCTCCATCAAGGAGAGTAATGACCAATAATAAGTAAACAACACAACAATGTATCTGTCCCAAATGTTAGGGTGGCATTGTTTTTAACGTTATGTTTAAAAATACTAGGTACATAAGAGTTTTTTTATGGTTTTGTTTTGTATTTGCTCCAAGCTCAGCGGGTTTTCTTTTGGATCAATGAAAAGTCAAATATATTTTTTGGACAAACAAGCTCGCTTTCAGATCCGCGAACAGCACATCGATCGTACAATCGTTTACCGTGAGCTGGCCCCACTGCTCCAGCTATCCTTACAACAGACCATGCAACAGCCATGATGCTGGATTTAGCAATATGCTCAACAACGGATTCTAAACAGTTTGTGCCCATCACAAGTCAATATCAGTTTCTGTCCAGCTGGGATTCCTGCAGCCCCTCACTCTTTGCGCAGTTGGGTGGACAGGTCCTGAAGCTCCAAGATGAGCTGCTCCAGGCTTCTGACATCCTCAGCAAGGTCTTCATGGATCTCTCCAGAGGCGACATCTGTGTGGACCTGCTGCAGGGACAGGGACAGGTGTCACACCTGTCACAGCATCGATGGTAAAAGCAACATGCTGACATTGGTATCAGCAGGTGCGGGCTACTTCAATAACATGTAGGATACCTTGGCTTTGGTAGTCAGGCTGCGCAGACTGAGGCGGGCGGACGAGAGGATCTGCAGTGCCTCCTGGGAGTTGCTCTTGGTTCTGCTGCAGCTGATGGACACTAGGGAGACAGAGGTGTCAGGGTGCCACTCATTCCATGTGTCAGGTCAGGAATTTCCCCTCCATGCCCCGAGTTCTTTTGCCACAGTAATGGTTCAGGAGATGCCAGCTAGCGCAACTCATTGGTCAGCTGTCCCCACTGGCATGAGGCCTCATCTTTGCTGGACATATTCATTTTAGTCTCCGTCACACGTGCTGGTCAGTCAGGTAACTAACTCACCCCTGGCCAGTTCCTCAGCCGCCCTCATCACCTCCCTCAAGCTGCCTCTGTCCTTTTCCCAGCCACCGGCTTGCGTGTCACAGCGGTGAGCCTTAAACAGGAACTGCAGGGCCTGGAGAAGGAGCACAGGCACACAGAGAAAGAGCAAACCTGAGATGACCAGGATCGCCCAGTTTTTTTTTTTTTAATAGGACCGATGAGGAGACACAGAGCCCCAAGGAAGTGACATCGTGGAGGGATGCTAAGCCCCCCCCCCAGATGTGTGCCACGTTACACGCAGCATCATGGTTAAGGGACGACTTCATCAACACCACATTAAATATCTGCTAAGTCTGTGGAGCCAATCCATCATTTTCAGCCAAGTGCCATGACATTAAATTAATCTATTATGTTAGTCATAGCCAAACATCAGTTATTAATGACCATACAAGCAGCTCATTAACACAGTGTGGGTTCTGCGTTTTCCCCCAAGCTGGGGGCTCACTCTTACTTTCTCATTGTCCTCTGGGTCCTGGCTGTGGCCATCCCCATACAGCTTGGCGTAGCTCCTCCAGATCCTGCCATCAGTTGTGGTCCGTGAAGTGACCCGGCCGAAGAGCTCCCGCACCTTGGGCCGGAGCAAGGCGACCCGCTCACCACGGCTGTCTGATAGGTCCTCCACCACCGCCCGCACCAAGATGTCCAGAACCTGTGGCCACAGAGACATTATCATTGGCTCTCTTTACCAAATGCTACCAACGCTGCTATTAATTCTCTAAAAACTCATTGGCTGCCTCTGGAAAGTAACAGGGGGAAAAATACACTCATTAACCACATTTCTAACCATCATTTATGTTTGGTTTTTTTTTTAAGCGACAAAATGAAGCTGCACAAAGAAGTTCGCGAAATTTGCTGCATCAAGCGTATTTTCATCAAACTGGCTTTATAGCAATAAAACTGTCACCGACTGTACAAGGAACTAACTGTCGGTGGGGGG
>JAACJT020000052.1:14364067-14378339 GCA_009936485.2 Gymnarchus niloticus | reverse complement strand
ATGCAAACTCCACACACATGGAAGAGGTGGAGTCGAAGGCCAGTCCCAGAGGTGTGAGGGGAGGGTGGGAGCCGGGGCACGGGGGGGAGCTTAAATGATGTTAATCCGCAGAGCTGTTGGACCAGACAGTCCATTCAACAGAACCCAGAGGTTTCAGCCAAGAGCTCCCTGCTAATTTTCCAGATTAATAGGCTCATTAACATCCCTCACTGATGTTTCAGTCCTATAGAAACACATTCTTCATACACATCTGAATGGAAAGAGACATTATGTCTTCATTGGGGAGATTCACCTTGCACATCGAAGCTGAAAAGAGAAAGACACTGGGTCACTTGTAGACAGAGGCAGAAAAGCACTGAAAGGCAAGTTTAAGAGTAAGGCCACGAGGACGCCAGGCAACTCAAGGTCCTTCCAAAGGTCAGACAGGCTACCGGCTGGCAGTCGGGGCCGAGCGCATGACAACCATCTAACCAGCCTGCAGATTCCCGGATCCACATGAAGGCTGGAAAGATGCCTGCTCACACAGCCAGCAGGAGTCCCCGTCGCTGTCCTGATGCAGTGGCGCGTCAGAACTCAGAGTGTCAGCCTCTCATTACGCTTTCACGGGCCTGGGAAGCGGAGCCTCTGGCTTTCTTACGTCGTGAGATGATCAACGGCATTAGCCCCAGCTTTCAAGTAAAGTGTGTCCTGGAAATGGTGGATGCTTCCTTTAAATGCACCAGCTGCCATACTGGGAAAAGAACAACCTGCTTATTTATACACCATTTTGATACAAAGAGCCACCGGCTGCTTAAACGGTAACAACCATGGCCTTGATCAGTCTCATTCTCATCCCTCATCATCTTACATAGAGAAAGCAACCGCCTATAAAAGTGACAAAGTTGAGATGTGGGAGGAGAAATCTGTTAAATGGGCAGAGCCTATCAACATGAGGGAGGGGCAAATTCTGAAATGGGTGTGGCCAAATATTGGAAAGAACTGTTTGTCAAGAAGACAGATATATACTGTGCATAAGGTAGGAGCTGCCAGCCTTGCATCATCAGACAAACGCGTGAAAAAAAATACCCAGTAAATTCTCTGTCCAACTCCCCGGCCAGTCCAAGAGTAGCAGATATCCAAAACATCTGAACTGTATCAGGAAAAATCGCAGCAACTCATACCAGAAAAAGAAAAGTGAAAAGAATGTCAGCGCCTGGCTGGAAAAAAAAATAAATAAAACAAAATCGACAATTAACCTAGGAGAGTTCTTAAGTAAGCAAGGAGAATTGTTGCCAGACAGGTTTTAACCATCTAGAGGAGCTTGTTACCATGCAAGGAAAGTCAATGCCTGAAATTACAGCAGTAAATTGCTTCTTCGGACTCTGCCCAACACCACCAAAACATTTAAAGGGCACTCATAAAAAAACACGCAACTGGAATCATGTGCCACATGCAGAAGGTTCTACAGCATCATAGATGAGGTCAGGCTGGGTTCCCTGGGTCTTCCTCTCAGGGAGAGGTGCACTTCTGACACTCTAAACATAATGGGGTGGGGGCCAGGCAGAACGGATACTGCAACCTGAATTTTACTATTGAACTGAAGGGTCAAGGCTGGAAGGTGCTGGGTGGAGGGGCCTGATAACAGAAACTGTTCTCAGGAGTCTTCCTCAGAGAGTTCAGCGTCCATGAGGAGCCAGAAGAGTCTCATGCACTCACGGCCCTGACTCGTACACCCAAGTAAACTGTTCTTAGTTTTTCACACACACACACACACACCTGAAAAACAAAATCGTTTTTATTTGCGCAATAACTCTTAATCCTGAGCCAATTTTGATAATTTCTGGCTGCAGGCAGCTGTGGAAGCTAACAGATGACTCCTTAAAAACTTGTTCTAAGACTTGTTTTGCCAGCGCTTTTGTGTTGACTCTTACCTGACTTTGCAGTCTGATTTTGATGCTTATCATTTTGAACAGACAGACTTATCACTTGCATTATAAGGTATAGCTGGAGGACATAAAAACAGGTGTGGAGAAAAATAGACATTTTGTTACAAGTTTCTTAAAGTGTATTTGTCAAAAATTTGATCAAAATCGTCTTAGGATCAACAATGTTATTGCAAAAATTGAAAGGGTTTACTTTTTTTTTTTTTTAATCACAGTATATATCCTCTGTCACGACCCTTAAGCCTCAGGTAGTCACACACAGGACTAACCAGAGCTGAGATCATCACACTGACATAATAACAGTTGGGGAGCCCACAGATCCCAAGCCCCCACCCCTGTCGTCAGCATGTCAGAAGTCACTGCGGCCCATAGAAAATAATCACCAACTCAATGATAAGAGGAAATGGAGAGCTGACACAGGCGGCCCCCCGCTGACCAAGCAGCAAGACCACCACCCAGGCGGATGCCAGAAACGCCACGTCCAGACAGCCTGCTAACAGCTGCTGGGCCCAATGCCAGGGCCTATATCACACGGGAGGATGGTGGTGTCCCTCTGCCATCCTGTAGTCTGCCAGTGGAAACATGCATTCTGCAATCGTACAACGCTTCTCAGGACTGTCTGGATTTCTTGGAGTCGCCATTAATGGTTAAAGGTCATCAAAGTAACAGCGTGAAAACAGGGTCAACACCATCCACACTTTTCGGAGAGGTTGACGGGAAAATCCCCAGGAATCATTTCTCAAGCAACAGGTCTGCTGAAAAGGTAAATGTCTGTACAGAGCGTGAAGTAAAGGAACTTGCTAAAATGGCCGACTGAGTTATGTCTTTCGACAACATTTGCACGGCTACGACGAAGTGTTACCGGGGTGACGCAACTCCAGCAGAAGTGCAAGGTCAGTTCCCCTTTCATCAATGGTTTCCTCATCCTTGTCCCCCATGGAAAGACGGGGGGGGGGGGGGACACACACAAAGCCCGTTCCAGACAGGTTGCCATCGGAGACACTCAGCGACAGTGAGACCACTGTCTGGTGCTCACACATCCTGGTACTAGCCGGCATTCAACGCCCACAGACGCATCCAATTTCTGACTTTGCGCAGGTGGGCTACAGTGACTTTCAATAACTACCTTCAGGGGCACTCACCCTGCCCTCCTGCCCTGGGTGAAGAGGACGTTTACAGATTGATTACACCTCCCCAGAATATTCCAACAGCCAGTGCAGCCTAATCCCAAATGCAACTGTAATGATATGATCCCCACGTGAAGCCCATACCTCACAGACCATTAATTACCCTGTCACTAGGGGTGGGATATTACTTTACTAAACAAGAAACTCCCTTGACAGCAGTCCCCAACCATCCAGTGCTCCTGCCAGACTATCGCGCGTGACCCAACCAGGCCGTGGCCACATGGTGGCATGTGCCTGCACGTGCCGGGAATTCTTCCTTTCGCCCTGATGCCAGCATCCAGCTGTGACACTGCAAACCCCCACCTCACTGACTTGTTGAGTGGGTCCAGGCCTACGGAGATAAGCAATCTGCATTCTCAAGGGGGCAATGCGGAGTTTTTCCACGCAAACTCAATGTGACCCAACGCCAGAGACTGGGGGGTGACTGGGCATGGATAACAGAGCTGTGAGTACAGCTCCCCAATGATGGCGCAGTCAAACGGTTCATCAGGTTAACTGGTAGCTGGGGTCGGGGTGGACACGCTTCGCTCCTAGAGTCCAGCTTCAGCATGGCACAAAAAGCAGCCCCGATTTGGCACACCTTGGTAAAGCCACGGGCCTCCAATGTATCTCGGTATTTTCACCACCGACAGATTCTCAGAAACCTATATGCACAAGATTATATACAGACAGTCCTGGGAACTCACCCTCTAGCCCAGGGTATACCGTATGGAAGCAAATGGTTAAATACTAGATCCAAAGTGCTTGGAACCATGGTCATGTGCCTGTGAATATTTCCATCAAAGACGACTGGAGCCAGTTAGGAAGCAATTGCCTGTGTTTAGATGTTATTTTTTCCATGCATCTGTTGTCTGGCTCAGTCATAAGCAGGGGGCTGAAACTCTGTTGTTCCTGCATTCTTCAGATGCCGACGGTCCTTGGAGCAGAAGCTTCAGCTACCAGGAGCAGACCCAGCATTACAGAAAGGGGTCCGTCTCAGCCACATGTACTCGCTGGGGGGTGGGCTTACCGATGTGAAGGCAAGGGTCTCCTCGTCAGTCAGCTTGTGGACGGGGTTGTTCTTCTGGAAATCTGTACTGCCAACATAAAGAACAAAATTCCACATAAGAGGCAGGGATGACGCACCAACCCAACCCAACCCAACCCAGCTCTGGGTAAATCTGATCTTTTCAAGAGATCCTCAGGGAGGTGTGACATCACCAAAGGTTCAGATCTAAAGGGGTTTTCATGGTGAATAGGCCCCTGGGGTTCAAACCTCCCTGCCACAGCTGTGGGCTGTCACATCTCAAGGGGGTGGTGGACTCATTTCCCTGTCTGACATGACATCATGCCTCAGGGGTATTCCAAACAGCCCAGTCACTGGTTTAAATTGACAGAGCATTAGAACCCATAACCCACCTTAACGTGTATGCCTGCATGTGTTTCCATACAAAGAGGAAAGTCCTCCGTTACTGGGATGGCCTTAGATTCCTGTCAACCTACACGCGGAACACGCGCACGCCTGAATCTCATTTGCATTGAGAGGTTGGGACACTAGCGGAAAGATCAGAGGCTCTATTACAGGAGCTCAGTTCATAATAGGCAGCTTTTGTTCAAACTAACCCCCCCCCCCAATCGTTAAACTGATACAGCGCATTGCGGGTAAGTTGAATAATCAGTATAGTTAAAGTTCATTCGGTTAAATGGGTATAACTGTACTGTCACACAAAAGTAGAGTGTTGACATGAAAACAGATGACAAGAAAGCCAACAGGTCAATACAGCCAGCACACACTCCTCCCGACCCGGTCGGAAAGGGGTTAAGCTGAAGCTGCCAGGATCAAGGGTCAGCTGTCTTAACCCTCAAGTTGTGAGACAAGAACTTAAGTGAACCACTTAACACAAGAAAACTGAATAATGGAACGCCTACTGTGTACACAGAGCCAGGGGTCACTGGCATTGAATGGCACATCTCGGGCAACGTCTTCTGGTGATGGGTGAAGGTAATACGGGCCTTTCTGGCAGGGTTTTGGCAGATGCATCTTTGTGTTCAGGATGTGACCGTGTTGCCGGTACATTAAAATGAAACGATTTTGTTAATGACATTGAGTCAAGACCTAGCGAGCGATCCAACTGACTGTGGTGTGGCGGGCACGGCGTCTGTGGTGCGGTAACATCATGACTGACACTGCAGAAGTTCTAGTAACCGAGCCGGGATTTACGGCTGCTGTGACTGTGATCAGAGGCAGGGCCACGGTGATACCGAACTAACAGACGAGAGAATGACCCGTGTGCATCAGGATCCAGTCAATGATCAATGCTGTCAAATTCATCTACACTGAAAGGATGAACATGGACACATTGCAATTTTAACCATATATTTGAAGACGTGGATCTGAAGCCCATTTAGTGTGCTGATGCTGGGTGTGAAGCCTATAGGAAGCCCTTCACCACCTCCATCTTTTTAAAGCTTTTCAAATCCCAACGTCTAATATTTAACTGCCAGAATCACAGCGCTGAAGAAGTGCACAGCAAGAACATTCCTGACAAAAATCTGGCCTTAAAGGTAAATCCCAAAGCCTATGACGCAGACAAACGCGTGCAGATGGAAACCTGCATTCATCCATTTCTGGCACTCTGACCTGAGCACATCCACACGTGGCTGGAGCCACAAAGACGCGGGGCAGGCGGATCAAGTAAGGCTACCAGCCAGATGGTGCCTGAGGCTGAACAGAACGCCAGTGATGCAGACGTGCAGCCTTTCACCATGGAAACAGAAAATTGGCTGCGTCGCACTCTGGGATAAGGGGAGTTAGTCTCTCATGGGACAATACCTAACCCATCCTAACTCATCAGTCAATTCAATTATAACCCAGGCAGCAGAACTGCGTTTGGTAACCATTCCTCCCCTGGGGTGCGCGGTACAGCCGTAAAGATGTGAGAGTGCGAAATAAAAGGAGCAGTTGACTGCACTCCCACATGCAGAGAACACTGAGGTGTGAACACAGCATTAATATTACTGAGCCTCTGAGTAAGAAAAACAGCAGAAAAGTAGGAGACCGCATCCGCTGCCGTTACCACACAACACCTCTGTTAGAGCAGAAAATGACAGAAAGGAGGACACGTCCATAGCAGAGCCCGAGATCCAGGTCCAGAGAGCCTGACTCAGTCCGCTTTCAGAATTTATCCTTTTGAGACTCAGGAGAAGGAGCCAGCACACCCACCCACCCCAACCAGACCCCCGTATACCCTAACACACAGTATTCATCCAGGAGTCACTCACCTTATAGGTAAGGTGATCAGGAGGAAGAGAGCAGTAAAAGTGACAGGATATGGTGCCCATCCACCTTATAAATCAGGGTTTCTTCAACTTTGGGAATGCTTGTCACATGATTATGTGATTAAAAAAAAAGCTCATCCTAAGTACGAATTTTCTGTGATAATTACAACCTTGTATTCCACTTGTTACAAATCCCACTACCACCACACTAAATAACTTGTAAACTATTAGTATTGTATAATATTTTGTGCAGTAGTATGCTATCTGAGCCTATGGTCATCACTGTTGACGTACCAGTGAGTCCATCACTCTCAAAGCTGAGACAATCAAACTGATGTGATTGACAGCAAAGACATGAATGAAAAACGAGGTGGTGGGGAGGGGGGTGCGTCTACGAGCGAGGAGGCGGGAAGGACGAAGAAAAGATAATGAAATAACTTTAGTTTAAAATGTCAAAGCAAAAATACAAAATGAAGAATTCACTCTCCTCTGCTTTATTAAAGCTAAACATGGAAGAGGGCTGCAATGTGTTCTGTGTTGGAAAGTAATGAACAAACTCAAAATTACTTTTTCATAAAACAGCCACAGTATGTGGGCGAACCCAGGGAACCCTGGGAAGAAGGCCTCAAAGGCAGAAGAGCAAGGCAAATGAGGCAGCTAACGTTAACCAGTTGGGGAGACAGTCAGCTAGAGTTACTATAGGAAGGGCTTGTGTTGAAGACTAACAAGTGCTGGAAATTGGTTTAAACGTATCATTTTAAGACGTTCAGGATAATTCATGCATTTAATACATGCTGCTTTTAATAATTCATATTCATAATATGTTCTTGTGAGAAATGCATTGCAAGGGAAACAAAAACATTTTCACTGTTTTCCCATTAGGCTCTGCTGTAACTGTGGTAATCTTCTTCCTGGGTCTCGGCATGGTACCCAGTTCGTTATTAAAAAGTTAAGAACTCCAGTTGTAAAGGACTTTTCCCTATGGGGAGAACGTTGGAGCCTTGAGCCCATGGCAAGCAGCATAGGGCACAAGGCTGCTTTCACCGTAGACAGGGATGCCAGTCCATCACACAATAATACGCTATGGGCGGCTTTGAGATACCAACTAGCCTAACTGCATGGGAGGACACTGGAGTACTACGAGGAAAGCTGGGTGACACATGGAGAACATGCAAACGCTACATACGCCAGACAAAGGTGGGGTTCCAATCCTAAACCCTGGAGGCAACAGTGTGAATGACCGAGCCACCATAATACATCATTACCAGATGAATCAGTATGGCCGCAGCTGGCAGGTGCGGGAGAGAGCCAGCACACCGCAGAGACACACGAGCCTGTTGAGAGCTCAGCACATGCCCCACCTTCCACTCACTCTCAGCCGCTTCACTGCAGATGAGGTAGGCCATCCTCAGCCAGACCCTTTGGTTCAGATGCAATGGGATGCTGCAACATCATGTAGATCTGGAGCAGGGCTATCTGGCTAGGGATACCCTCATGGTGGGCATCAGGGCTCTTACCACACTCCCAGGATGACAGCCTGCTCCTCGGCTCTCAGCTCCGGTAGCTGGTGCTCCCCAGGCTCTGCCAAGTCCACGGTGTTCAGGACCGTATCGTCACATAGGTTGTGGTCCTGCGGGCCCCAGCACAGGCAAGAACACTCATCAGAGATCAGGAGGGTGCAACCTCAAGCTGCAAGAACCCTCCACTTCCAGAGGTGGCAAATAGCCCGTTAGCAACTTGAGAGATGACAGTAGTGCTGGCAACTTGAACCATTTCACGATAAATAAAAAGTATGATGGAACAATTAGGGTGCCCATATGCAATTACCATCATTTTCACAAAGTCGTGTTTGCGGTAAAAGCAGAGTCCAATTTAACCAATGTCAACATTGTGCACCATAATGTAGAGATGTCGAATATCTAATTATACTGCCCCCTTAACTCCAATTCCCCAAAGTCTGAGCAAATCTGTTTCAATTAAAAAAACATCATGAAACGTCAACAAATTTCAGTGCACATTAGTAATGTTTAAACATTTTCAGCACATTCTACTACCGCAATAAAACAGAAAACCATGATAGTTTTAGTCAAAATGACTGCAATACAAAATTTCATACCGTTGCATCACTACGACAGAGCTGTCCGCACCTGGACCTCAGATGAAAGTCAAACATTCAACCATCTCTGCAGTCTGGGATGATGCAGTATAGGATAATTACTGCCACAGATTTCAGTCCTGGTGTAGTTACCTAAGAGGAACGCACTTTTCCTTCCAAGCAAAACACCTCAGTAGAAAAATTATCTCTGTGCCCTCTGCAGTAAATATGGAGAGCATCTAATTATTTCAAAGTCGAGAAGGAATCAGGACAAGAAAGAGGAGAAGGAAAAGTGTATGAAGACCTTAGACTAACCAATGGGACATACTGGCCCTCCTTTGGCAACGCAGACTGCACTGGACCCTACGCTATAGGAGATAGCACTTAGCCTCCATGGGGCGGGGGGAGGGGCCTCTAAGGGCTGCTTAACTAAGCAAAGGCAAGCTTGTTGATTGATCTTCTCCCTCACGCCACATGGGAACATGCTAGTCTCATGAACTCTTGTCACCTGACATTTGGACAACAAGCTCACATGAAATGGACCCATAAGTCATCTGCAGTTTAAGGGTTTGTGAGCTGCTTATTTCTTAAAACAACAGCTCTAATAAATCACCATTCAAACCATTTTCAGGTGAAACAAAAAGGCGTTAAATAATGATCTGATCTTTCTGTTAGGAGCATTATGATGCTTAGGAAAGCACAGGACATGATGAGCCTCTCAGGGATCGACTGCCTCCGTGCGGGCCAATCAGCTGGCTCTGCGGACTCCCGCATTCCCTCATCCATGCGGCTCTCGGAAAAGAGAGCAAGGCACCGGGTGAGGGAGAACTACTACATCTAGCAGGACTAAGAGAAGCCAGAGCATGGACATAAGCAAAAGGAAACACCTGTGAGGCTGGCCCTGGGGTCCGCCGAATCCCCCCACCCCCAAGGCCCTCAATGCCACAAACTGCTCTGTATGCAGATACACAATACCAGGTTAATAAAGAACTTCCTATTCCTCAGGATCTAATCAACAAATAATTAAGGTCAGTTTATAGAGGTGCATCAGATGAGTGAGCCCACAAAATGAGCACTAGCTATTCAGACCAGCTCCTTGAAGAACCCATCAAACCTCAACACAGCATGGTTTCTGTGTTCCATGCTTGATTAACTTGCTATCTTCCAATCAATGTGTGCTTCTCGTGGTCTAGATCACTGATTCCAAACCTTTTTTGCCTTCTGTACCACTGTAGCAATCGCAATAAGGATCAAGTACTCCCTCACTGAAATTAGAGTAGTATCATCTTAACAGAAATTAGTCTGAGCGCCAGGGTGGCTATGAGAAATTTGGGCGAAGGAAATGGTGATTGCTTAATGTGAAAAAAATTTTCCCCAGGTACCCCCTGTTAACTACCCCCCGGCTAGGAAACACTGGTGTAGATCACACCCCCCTGAACCTCACCTCAAGATGCCCTGAAAACACTTAATAAACCTCTCTCTAATCTTATAAAGTGGGCTGTCTCAAACTGAAGTAAAATTTTACTCCACAGGCGATGCGGCACATGGTGCTGGCTGAGGTACTTTATCCACACCCTACCCGACCTCCCACGCAACGCAAAGCTCTTTGTGTACAAGCAACCAGCTAAATTAACAAAAGAGCAGAACAGCTCTGCATGTTGCCTTTACTCAGTTTCCTTACTGAGCAGGATGAAGGGAGATGACTGGCCAACTCAAGACAAAGTCAAGTGGTAGGACGGGGCTTAGACCAGGAAGAGAGACAGCCTCATGCCCATATGCATGTGAGCGTCTACAGGTGCCACCTGCCATTGAGAGAGTACCTCACACTCCATGGAATGACAAATTCAGTTAAATTCCATTTATTTTTATAGTGCCTTTCATGACACAGTGTCCCTGAGGCACTTAAAAGGAGTGTGTGGTAATTACAATGTGTACATTGACGAAAAAAGAAAATGAACCCGAAAGCCAAGAACCACAGGCTAGACTGAGAGGACCTTCAACGGGCCTGTGAGGCTCATCAGCGCCTAACAAGTGGACCGCACCCTCTGGTGGTCAAGATAAGCATTACATGGAGAAGCAGTGGTATGTTTTTTACCTTGGGAAGGCCATCCACTGGCGTAGGTGCAGGAGTGGGTATGGATTCAAGTGGGGGGCCACCCTCCTTACGGCGCACGTCTAGGATGAGCTGGGCTAGGAAGTTTTCCTGGAACCGGGTCCGCTTCCCCAAAGCACCTGTGCAGAAGACAGCCCCCAGCGCCGGGATTGTTTACCCAGCCTTTAGCTGAGTGTCAGGCTTGACCGGAGGAGCCGTTCCCAGTACCACGGAGAAACGGCAAGGCTAACATGAGCCTGGCTCCTACTCAACGGTCTTGCCTGGTCTCTCTACTGAATAAGACGGTGGCGGATGACCTGAGTTATCACACACATGCCCCCTAGTGCTGAGCAGCAAGCAAGACATCAAATAACCACGCTTTGAAAATCGCCATCCGTTAATGCCATGCATGTAGCAATATAAATGGCTGAGAGCGAATGCGTGAGCGCGACCCACCCGTCATGTCGATATCCAGCTGACAGAGCTCCCGTGCTCTCTCAAAGTGCTCTTTGGCTGGCCGGTACTCGTAGTAAGTCAGGCAGCTGTAGCCACACTCCAGGTGCAGCTGGACAGCCAGGTCACGTTGCCCACTGTTGGTCAGGAAGGACTCCAACTTCATAACTGCAAAGAGAAACAGCAGGAAAGGTTCAGGTGGGTCCCAACAGCGGCATCCTCATCTCAACACGCTGCCGATGCCATCCTACCCCATCTTCCCATTAAGACCATTGACCTTGTTTGCTGACAAGACGTTACCACGTGACAATACCAACGTGAAGACATCTGTCCTTCAATGTGTTGACAAAAACTGCCAATACAGCCTTTACAAACTGGTTTAGTCCCCAGAGTCATGCCACAATGCGGCCTGCACGTCCAGACATATTCACGCTAAGCTCTGCCTCTCACGGCCGAGGTGAGCCTGATCGATTGAGTCACAGCCAGTTTTGCTGTCCAACGCAGACTCTGTCTTGTTCCCATTTTCTCCCCAGGCTACCAACACACAGAGTGGATCGTCACAGGTGGCGGGAGGTCCCGCTCCCGAACGTCGGGCAGCAAGCCACATGGCAATGGCTGCCCCCCACTAACACGCACCGGCCATGCGTGACGCTCTGCCCACAGATGGGACGGCAACCGCTTCACTCTGGTGACGAGCCCGGAGACTGTGGCAGACCCCCACGGCGCAGCGCCAACGGCCCGTGTCGGCCAACTGCAAGACACCAAGGCGGACCAACGTGGGAGGGGGCCTGGGGCTAGGAAGAGCCCAATGGCGCCATAGGGAGGGCAGTTTGGGGGGGGGGGGGTGTTTATATGGCTGCACATCACAGCTTTAACGTCCAGATTGGGAAATGGACTGCGAGCCTCTAGCGAGGCACCCATCACGGAAAAGGGCACCCACAAAACACATTAATACGGATACAAATGGGAACCCTGAAAGCAGCCGGAAATATAATAGATGGGGGTTCATTAATTTCCCGAGGAGCACTCTCTCATAAAACCTCTGCTAATGAGGGTGTCAGAACAAGCAGAGGAACCAAGAACAGTGCTGTGTCAGCTGACTCTCGTGTCCCACACTCCTCATTATGGCATTCCGTTGCCATGGAGCCCACAGCCCTTTTTAATGGGAATGGCTCGGACGTCCCGGCCTTATCGCACAGCTGCCGATGTTAGGTCTCCCGAGAGCCACAGGTTACAATCATCTTCTATTGTAATCCTAAGCGATGTAATTAAAGGGTTATATATAAGCCCAGAGCCTGGCATTGTGAAGGCTGAAAAAAAAGTCATCAAGAAAAAAAAACACATTTAATTGCACAGAACATTTTATGAGTTTAAGTTTACAGTTTTCTGAAATAGGGTCCTTGATAGTGCTACAAAAAACTAAACGCAAAATGAAACCACGCAGAATGAGGAGTTTGGAAGATCGCATACTTTGACATCTGCGAGTTACTCTGAAAGAAAAAAAAAAAATGATAGAATCCACTTGGATCTGAAATTCATCACACAGGCTTTGAACGTTGCAGTTGGAAAAGCAAAGGCAGGATAAGCCCTTAGTTATGCACCAGCAGGACCGTGCTGAAGTGCGTGTGCGTGCCTTTAATAAGTCAATCTAATCCCTGCCTTAATCACCTTATGCTTCCACCATACTTTACAAATCAAGGAAATGAATTTATTCTTTAAAAAATGGAGTTGGAGGTGAGCGGTGTCCTCCAGCAGCACTACTAGGAACAGCCAGCAGGGGGTCTCACGACGGATGGAGAACAGAGGAAGCCAGGCCCTCGCTCCGACCAGCGGTCGGCCAAAGAGCATATCTGCTTATCGGCGAATCCTGCAAACGTGAACGCGCTGGCTAGACAAAAGAACAAAAAGAGACCAACTGAGCGGGTGTCAGCTGGAGAGATCGGGGATGCCATTAGCATGGAGCTACGCCCAATTTGACATGATGGAGAGTGTAGAGGACAGCAGAGAGACCCTGTTCTGGGGCGATGCACACCACTACCCCCTAACCAGATTAAGGGAAGCAGCAGACTAAAGGAGAAATAGCCTCTGTCACAGGGAGACACAGAATCGGCTCAAGGCTGTATGATTCAGAAACACACACGGCCTATGCAAATTTCTTTAGCTCGAAGCCATCACTGCCAAACCACAGGAACAGGGATATGCTGTGAAGGTGTGGCTAACCACAGGTCCACGTCAAAGCGTCCTCACACATGCTATGGCGCCAACTTAAATAGGCTCACTATCAAAAGGATACGAGGCCCCCTAAACAGGCACAGAGGCGTCATTGTCAATTTCTCCACTGCAGACATGTAACGATTTAATCTGTCTTACAGGCACCGAAACCACCACCCCCTCCCCACGTGTTCTCAACATCAGCAAGCAATGCTTTGCCAGCTCGGGAACCCACCTGTCACCATGGCAACAGTGCAAAAAAAAAAAAAAAAAAATCAGCCAGCCACATGGATGCCAGTGAGGCCCATTAGACTTGACACGGCAGGCATCGCTGGCCAGGGGTGGGGGCCTCATCAGATATGTCCCCACATCACCCGTTTGGTCAAAGCTCCAGGCTTCCCCTCTCCCTCAGGAGATGCTCCAGTCTTCCCTAGGGATGTCCGGCTTCATCACAGAGACAATGGAGGACATCAGCAGACGACATGCACACCAAGGACATCCATTTAATGGGCGATGGTCTAAACGCAAACATTTACCCAACCAGGGAGAGCCCATGGCCCTGGGGAAAGACCTTCAGAGACCTGCTCAGACTCCAAAGACACCCTGCAAGGTATGACACCCAGATCACAGGACTGTCTGCTATTCGTAGATAAATTTACTCCAAAACCACCACAAGGAAACAGTGTGAACATGTCAAAGGCTAAAAGACTGCATCCTGCAGCAGGCAAAAAAAACAAAAACAAAACTATCTACACACACAACTGACGATGGGGCAGCTGCAGGCCCCGCCCACCCCCATTCCGGTCTTACCTCTCTCCATGCTTCGCCGTGCCAGGCCCAGCAGCTGAGGGGAGCGACTCTCCAGAAGCTGCTGGTGAAGGCCCACACAGCGCAGTGTCCACCAGGGCAGCAACTGGGGGGGGGGGGGGGGGGGGAAGGAGAAAAGGGCCCCATCAACAAGGGGGGGGGGGGAGGGGGGTGGGGCCCCCAGTGGGGGGTCCCTGGTCGCCGAGAGACGCTTGGGGAGGGTCTCCGGCGCAAAAAGTTCCTTCGG
>JAACJT020000052.1:14294398-14348503 GCA_009936485.2 Gymnarchus niloticus | reverse complement strand
AACCCAGCACAGGAGGACGCGCGCGGGTGCGGGCGGGGGGGGGGGGGCCGGGGGGGGAGGGTGCTATAAAATCCTCCACCCATTTGCAGAACTGTATAAAAGGCTTTCAGGGCCTTTCCTGGCCCCCGTCCCAAAAGGACAGAGCAGGGACGGTGGCAGGGGCTGAGAACACGGTAAACACTGTCCTCTGGCTACTTGCCAACAACTCCTCCCCAGGACAGTCACTCCCATGTGGGGCTGACAAATTCATATACAGCCAAGGAAGACCAGGATGATTCTGCATACATCAAAATACATTCGAACTCCTCACATCCGCATTTGGGCCCACCCAATCGGTACAACTTAACCGAAAGCTCCAAAAAATGCATGCGTCTGATGTACAAGCTCATATCGAGTCCAATTTGCCGACCAAAATCAAATCGATTCCTGCCTCACAGTCATGGCTGCGACCAAGAAAACATTACAGCGGACCCCATGCTCGGCTCAATGTAAACCAGCTCTTTCGCTGACGGTCGGAGGCTGGCTGGCTGTCTATGCCTGTACCTTGACCAAACCCACATCACCTCTCAGCCTCTCTGGTGGATCAATCGACCCCCACAGATCACAGCACGCACCGTCTCTGAGCCAGACTAATTAATGGTTTTCCAGAAAAATCCATCGAACCACAAAGACTTTGTCTGCAGAGGGAGGGGCAGGCTGTATTGCCCACAGGAATATATCATAAAAGGCCCGGGACGGCAGAGGGATGTTACCTTTCTCTGTACGCAGGCGTTTGAACGAGTCCGTTTTAGACAAGCTGGGATCAGAGATGACCTTTGAGCCAAGCTTCACCATCAGGTCGATGGAGCGATAGCCTTGGGGCAGCTTACGGTCATACAGAAGAGTGAGCAGCTGAGCCAAGGTCATCTCGGGTGGCAGAGGCTGACCTGTATGGGGTAACAGAGGAGCCACATGCTGCAAGCACCGCACACTCAGTCTGAAGCCAGTTGTCACTGAGGCCCGAGGCTCTGTCTCACGTACCCTGCAGCAGTCGGTGATAGAGGTGAAAGACAGGCACGCTGATGGTCTTGGAGGAGGAGTCCACACCAGAGGTGGAGCTCAGCTTGTCCGTCATCACACGGCCCCGCCGAGAGGGGGGACGGGGCGGGGTGGACACTGCTCTCTTGGACTGGGACTTCAGCCCTGAGGGGAGGTAAGAGTCCATTTAGCACTGGGCAGCTGGAAAGAGGGTGGGCAAGCACATGGGCGTGGCTACTTAGATCCACCTGCAGGTGGGCATTTCCAGAATGATGTGGCCCCCCCCACTGCTCCGCTGAGCCGGTTTAACACCCACCTGAGGCCACCACCACACTGTAGTTGTCCTGAAAGCCGCTGTCAGCCTTCATCTTGTCTTTCTCCTCCTGATTCTTCTTCTCCTTGTCCTCCTTCTGCTCGTTGATCAGCTTGGCTGTGATACTTGGGGTATCTGGAAAGGTCCAGAACACAGGAGACGGGAAACATTAAGCCGACACTCACAGGAGCAGAGCACATCGGTGTTCAGATTCCCATAGCCTAGGTCCAGACACCTCGCAGAATAGGATTGCTGAGGCCACGTGAGCTACCATCTGTGTCACGTTACTTGGAGGTGACCTCGGAGTCGGGTTTTATAGAACACTGGGAGAATGAGTCTTGAAAATAAACCCACATCCTGTGGTGATACCTGCCCACAGGAAGTAGAGGTTTGATTGATAGGTGCTCGGTGACAGCCTATCAGCAGTGCCTCTTCCTCAGAGTGTCCCGTCCTCCTGTGTCCCAGTAAGACGTGGGGTGGAGCCTTGTCAAGGTCTCCTTGGGACAGCCATCTATCATAACGATGCACCATCCACTGCCTCCGCCCGCTTGACCTTGGCTGCTTGACAACACAAGTAGGCTCCTGCACATGGTTTGCCAACTAAGCCACCCACCACGGCCCACTTAAATCAAGAAACCCTTTCGCCTGGGGAGGTAGGGGGACATAAATCCAGCTACGGACTATTTTAGGAAAAGAAAACGGCAGAGCTTGGGCGAAGGGTGAATAAACAGGCGTAACACTTCCTCTCCATGCCATGCCAGGGACTTATGTTACGGGGACATGTACCTCACCACCCCCATCACAAAACGGCATAATGTCAGTCTGCTCGCCGCTAACTGACATGTCAAGCCGTTTCCTTAGAGTTCCTAACTAAGGACAGGGAATGAACTGCTGTCATCACTTCTGTGAGGGAGGGGCCAGCGACTCTGAGGGTCACTGGCATTGCCAGATTGAGGAATAAAGCAGAGAACCAGCACACGGCAAAGTGTGGTGCTGGAGGTCACTGTCACATTGCTGCCGGGTGAAGAGCAGCTCGACATCAGTGGTCTCTCACAACACGTACCCGAGACACGGTCCAGGACCTCTGCCAGGGTGGTGGAAATAGGCAAGTGCAGCGTGCGGAATTTGTGGCCCGCACCGTACATGGGGTGCTGGATCACATGACTGGTGGCGTTGATGCGGCCCTTGTAAAGCTGGAAGGAAGGAGATGAACGTCAATGCGGACATGGTCACTGACATCAGAACTCAGTCAGATGATCGCGCTTTGGTCACGTTGAATCTGAATTGGTCACTGAACTCCCGCGTGCTGAGCTCCAGCTCATACAGCCAAACCTGGCAACCTGAAAGCCCCGAGACCGTTCAGATAGATGGAGCCCCCATCCCACCCACTGTTTCAAAACCCTCTCCTGTCATGAGAAGTATGATGGTAAAAATGCACAAGGTGCCAGCTAACAGCGGTAAATTATGAAGAAATTCAATAGAAATGGTTTAAATAACCTGGAAGTATTTTCTCAAGGAGAATAAAAACAGTTCAATAATTCAGCACTTTAACTTGGCTTCCCAGCCAGATCATCGGTGCAGCCAACACATCACTCAACACTCCCAGGGGAACCAAAACCCGTTGGGGCCCGGCCTCTCTGCCTCTCACAGTAAATCTGTTGACAAATTGGGTCCTTGCAATCTAATGTGTATAAACATAACATTTCGCACTCCGTCCGTTAATCACGCTGCCCCCGCTGATGAACATCCGTGGAAATTCAGCGCCTGGCTCCAAATTTCACGGTAAATCAGGCGGCTTGCGGAGACACACCTCGACCCGACGGCACAAAAATTATGGCCAGACTTGCCAGCATCTTCCACGATTAGGATTTTCTCTCCGCAGAGAGGTGCAAGTTGGGGATAACGGACGAGAGGAGGAGCAATTAAAACAGCGAGCTCTATGTGATCGAATCTCTCTTTTAGTTGGACCCCACACGTCTGCTGGTTCAGTCATCTGAAACGCTAATCACGGCATCAGTAAGAGAGAGATCAAGTAGCGAACTGCTTGGTATTACAATATTAAGATCCACTGTCACACATTCCCGCTATGTGGCTGCCCTCTAGTGGTGATAAAGGACACAGGACCGAGAGCCATTGGCTCGTTGTACCCACCGGGCAGGGGGACTGGAGGAAGACGGTGACCTTCTCGTCCTCCAGCATGAGCTGCAGGAAGAGGCGGCGAATGAAGCCGGAGATATTCCCTGAGACGGGTATGCTGCCTCGCTGGGGTGCTGACTGGAAGAGCTCACAGAGGACCTGGAATGGCAGGAGGGGAGGCCTGAGCAAAGTCACAGCAAGGGGCACCACTCAGCCGCTCCAGAAGCCATCATTTCAAATTTGTTTCTTTGGCACCGGGAGGTCTTCAGGTGACCACCACAGTGATGAGAGACAGAGCATAGCTGTCAGCCAACTCTCAGACAAGCAGGCTTCAGGGTGCCCTACCATAAACACAACATGTCCTCTGCAGCAGGCAGAGTTGCCCACCTGAGCCATGAGCCTCTGGTTGTTGGGGTGACAGGAGATACACTGCAGGAAGAAGGCCACAGTGGCGTTCTCGATGGCTGTCCTCTGCTGGGTGGTGAGCCCACCGCCCCTGCCACAGGTGCTGAGGGCATAGCGAGAGCCCGGGGGCTGAGCCGGTGCCTGAGGCCCCTGCGTGGCCCCACCAGCGCTGGAGTGGCACAGCAGGAAGAGCAGGGCAGTCCACAGCGGGTTCACCTCAGGGCCACCCAGCCAATCCTTCATAGCGTGGCTGCTTCCCACCTCAGTGAGGAACCGCAACACGGGGGCCACCAGGTCAGCAGTTAGGGGCAGGCGGCCGGCGGAGGCGGGCTGGGCTGCATGAGCACGCCGGGTGCGGTCGGCCGGCTCGCTGGGAATGGGGGGCTGAGCCTCAGAGCCCGACAGCAGGCCATAGCAGAAGGCGGCGAGGTTGCGCACCAGGAGAGACGGGAGACCGGAAGCTAGCAGCTGCTCGATGGCACCCGGCGACTGGGAGGCCGCCGCCAGCGTGGCCAGCTGGCACTCAGAGAGCTCCACGGGCACACGGGCGTGCTTGGAGTCGTCCGTCTGAGCCGCCGTGCTTAGGTCACGCTGCTTCTTGCCGTCGTCCGTCATGGAGAGGCAATGCTGGGCTGGCGACTGTTCTGATGGCGGGGCCACAATGCCCATCCAGGCCATGAGGAGGGAGAAGTAGTTTGGGTGGATGTGGCACATGGAGCACAGCAGGCTGTCCACGGCCTTCTTCAGCACCACATTGCTGGGCAGCAGCATAGTCCAGTTGTACAACAGCCTGGAGGGGGAAGAGGTGAAGGGCCGGGGCTCAACACAACAGGAAGACCCGAGTCAACCTTGCCCACAGCATACAACGGCGACGTCTCTCACTGGAAGAGCTGACGGCTGAGCAGTGCAGGCAGGTCATAGTCCACGGGCAGCTCATAGCTGTGCCACAGCACAGCCGCCACACAGTGCAAGTGCGAGGGTGATGGCATCAGCAAACCGTACTCGCGAGCTGGCCCAGCGGGGCCGCCGCAGCCCACGTGACCGGTCCGCTTCAGCGCCGCCACTCGTGACGAGTCCTGCACCCACTGCAGGAGGGCCTGGATTCTGGGAGAACTGAGTCAGTCGGTACACACCAATGCCGAGGTACCACAGCTTTGAGCCCAAACGTAACGCGGAGCTGTGGCCTAAATGACAGATCAGCCGGAGCACAGCTGGGAGACCGGCTTTACAGTCAGCGACCTTAAGTGAATAATGACATACGCGTTCCCCACCTGTCCTTCGTCCCGGAGTCCTGGGTCGTGCCCAGCTGGTAGAGGATGTCGATGGTGGAGTCAGAGGAGAGCCCGTTGAGTCTTCCGAAGAGCAGAGGGCTGTTCAGATCTGTATGGCGAGCAGAGAGTCAGCGTCCCACAGCTCTGCTCAAAGCGTGCCCTCGACCGGTCGACAGACGCGGCTGCAGAGCATTAAACCCCGGCGGCGCCCCCCCCGGTAAGGACACGCACTGGCGGGGTCGGTCCCCGAGGCGGCGCAGTTCCGCAGCAAGATGTCGATGAGCTTGAGGCCGATACGGGTGGACTGCAGGCCGATCTTGACCAGTACAGCCTCGATGTTGGGCGAGTGCATGCCGCAGTAGGGCGACATCAGCAGCGCCGCGCACGTCTGCAGCAGGTTGGCAGTGGGCGCCGCCGCGCCGGCCATGGTTGCCTCCAGGTCGCCGACGTGCGTCAGGCAGTGGTGCAGCAAGCGCAGCCAGCCGATGCTGCGGGACACAGGCAACATTGGGGGAGTTCAGGCCGGGCGCCCGGAGCACCCAGAACCCCAATGTAACAGGACCCCCTGGATGGCCTGTCCAGTAGAGTCTCGGGAACGGTTTGGAACTTTGAAGGCGTCACAAGGACACCGACAAGTTAAACACCGCATTTCAGGAGTCTGTCTAGAGCGCCACAGGACCCCACCCAGACTACGGTGAAATTAACAGGGCCTGGGAGCCGACAGCACAATGGCACTTGCCTAGTCTTGGAGACTTGATCCTCTGAGGGCAGGAAGGGGTTGTTGACGGTGGCAGAGGAGGTGTTGCCAAAAGCGGTGAGACCCAGCAGCTTGATCTGCGAGAGGCCCAGCGTGCTGGCATCCCGCGGCCGGTGCATGCGCAGACACACAGCCGATGCCACCTCTGCCCGCACCAGCTGAATCTTGATATAGGTGAGGCCACTGGTCACCACAGGCGCTGACAGGGGCAGCATGTTAACACCGTCGGCGCTGATCTCCACAGAGACGGAGGAAGGGCAGGCTAGGGAAGAGGACATGCGAAGCTTATGCTGCAGACATTGGGGCGTAGCGGAAACGACCCCAAGAGTACAGGTCTAAGGTGTGAGGACCACAGTAGCCGGGTACCGAAGCAGTACAATTTCGGGGCAACACCACGCGCGTGACGGTCAGATCAGAATGAACGCGGCTGACAGACAAAGCAGCCCGAATGGGGACGGTGGCTGGTCTGAAACACACCAGCTAAACGCTAGCCCAGCGGGGGTGGCTCCTGATAGGCGGTGACTCACTGGCTAGCGAGGCCAGATGTGGCTGGATGTGCACCTCCTTCAGGAGCACAGCTGCAGGCAGGTGGACCGTCAGGTCACACCAGGCCTCCTCAGGCAGGAAGATGTAGGACCAGGCAGCAGAGCGAGCGCGGCGATGAGGGGGCGTGGCTTGTAGCAGTACTTCTGCCGGCTGGGCTGTTGGGCTGCTGGAGGTGATGGTGCCTGGGTGGGGAATGGGACTAGTCATTTATGCCTCCTGAATTAGTTTTCTGAGGGTCTCAGTTAGCCCACCCATACTCACGACCTTCACATACCAAGCGGGGCAAAATTATGCAACCCTTCAGCGTTGTCGGGCTCTGAGGCTAGCACCCGGGCCTTCAGGCTGCCATCTGCAGCCTTCCCGGGCCCCGAGTCCAGGAACTTCATGATAGTGGACACCATGCTCCGTGCCGTGTTCACAATAGCCCGCGTGCTAGTCACCATGTTGTTGCAGATCAGTTGTACACCACCTGGGGGCGCATACACACAAGCAGAGAGAAAGAGAGTAGTCAGCCAAACCATGCCACAACCTTGCAAAAAAAGAGGGTCTGCTGGCATCTAGAGGTCCCAAACGCTGGAGTGATGCAAGAGAAGCCCTGGGGGCTGACAGTGTGGCAGGACGGGACATACCCATGTCGTGAAAAGCCTTCAGGGCTTCACTGGTATCTAGTACCCTCAGGATGAACCAAAGCAGGGGCTCTGAAAGCTGGCAGGTGGACAGAGACCCCTGGGAGACAGAATGGGTAGCACGCCATTACACCGGGTGTAAAGAGAACCGCAGGGAATCCGGCAGGACACCCCAGGCTCCAAGTCACCCTCACCTGTCTGCCCATGTACCCGCAGGCCATATAGGTGAGGATGGGCTGTAGCATGACCTGCACGGAGGTGGCCTTCTTGCTCAGTGTGGTCAGGATGGTGAAGAGGCCATCGCCAACCGAGATGGCGTCCAGACCACCGTGAAAGTTCTCATGCTTGGTCAGGTGCAGGCCGCTGGCTCCTGGAAGCAAAGCATCATGGGCTTCAAACAAAAGAGAGCAAAAAAAAAAAAAAAAAAGCCAGCGAAATCTCACTTTCACGCCATAATGAACCAAATCCAAATTTTCTATTTCACACAGCCAGCTCTGGCCCACAGAAACAATAAGCTATTTTCTTCCAGGAATTGCAGAGCCACTGGTGGTGTGGTGGAGGTACTGCGGCAACCGTCTTACCTACCTATGATCATAGCCATGGCGCTGCTGTTGCACTGGCCCAGAGCAGACAGAATCTGGCTCATGACCTGCTGGTTGGCCAGCACCAGGTCAGCCACACCTGCTGCAGGGCCCTGGTGGGGTGCGGTGCCCCCACTGGACCCCTCCTTACTGCCACAGACCTTCTCTTCATCAGAAACGCTGTCACAGGCACCACTGGTGGAGAGCGGGACGCGGCCACTAAACTCCCGGTCCCCAGAGAGCGGCAGCTGCACGAGGGCGTTGACCAGCCGAAGCAGATCAAACATGAGCTGGTCGCGGGTGGTCTCGCCGCAGGCAGCCTTGGCGTCGCCTGGGCGGATGATGTTGGCGAAGAGGCCGCCAAAGCACGCGCGAGCCCCCACCGAGCTGTCAGAGCCGCTGCGTGAAACCACCTTGTCCGAGCAGGTGATGTAGTGGTGCACCAGGAAGGTAATGGACTCTATGACGGCCGAGATGGCGCTCACCGACACCACCTCAAAGTTCTGCTCCAGCGTGAACTCCAGTAGCTTCACCTGTGCGTCCAGCGGACCCTGCCCTGTCTGAAAAGGCCCCCTACAGGAGCAAAGAGAAACACAACCTATGACATGCTGTAGGATGCTGGGTGCCATACAGCCAATTGCTATGTGAAGTCACTGTCAATGTGGGGAAAAACCATCAGGCCGAAAGTCGCGGCCTACCTGTCCATGGACAAGATGTGCACAAGTTTGAGAAGAAACTCGCTGAACATCTGCGGGCAGGTGGAGGACAGGTGCACCTGCAGTCTGGTGAGGAACTCCTGCATGGCCTGGGTGGCTGTGGGACCGACCTGCCGTGACGACACCGAACCATCAGACGTACACCTTCAGAGTGGTTTAAATGGTGGGTCCAGCATCCAACCAGGGTCACGTGCTCCAATTATAAATACGGATCAGTTTTCTGAAAACTGACCTGAGAGCTGTGCTGGCTGGTGCCGTATGGACTGCTGCCAGACAGGAAGCGCACAAGGACATGGACCAGGGCGGGGTCTGACACCATCTGCTGGGCCGTGCTCTCGTGGACCCCAAGAATGCTGCTGGACGAAGCTGAAGAAAAAAGACATGGCGCCGGTGGGAAGATGGCCCGAATCACACCAAAAAACATGCAGGGGCTGCAAGAATGCGGGACTCACGGCTGGGCTGCATGTTGGTCATGAGGGTGAGACTATGAAGCACCAGGCACCAGGTCCGCAGGGAGGTGTTGGGGTACCAGGCCAGGACCGTGAGGAAGCTGCTAATGGAGGCTGCAGACAAACAGGAGAGCCGGGTGAGAGCCTGGCGACCCGCAGACCATGCCCTGCGGTGATGCGCTGTCCTAAATCCCACCTCCCACTCGTCTGCTCTGATAGGCTACGCCGCACTCACTGAGGCTCCCCTGACCTGACCTCTATGTCATCGGAGCCCCTGGGGACCCACAGCAAGGCAAGGGAGGCCCTCGACGAGGCCAGCCCATATGGGACACGGCTAACCTTGGTTCAGAGGGATGGTGGGCACCCGACTGGAGTTGAACAAGAAGACGTCAGAGGCAGCCTCCTCACTGCCCCCCGAGGAGGAGTTGAGGCTGAGAGTCAGCCAGAGCTGCAGCAAGGACTCCAGCTATGGGGTGGGGGGAAGAATACTCACTGCATGAAGGCCACGTTCCCAGGTGAATTTGAACCACAGGTGGAGGGCGGGCTGGGCCTCACCTGTACATGGTGCACCTGCAGCATGGAGAAGAGCTTGTTGAAGCAGGCGCTGAGCATGGGGATGGAGGAGCCCTGTGCCTGGGAGCAGGGGTGCATCCCCCTCAGGAGCGACTCGTCTGTCCCGTTGGAGGCCTGGCTCCCTGCGAGGGTACGACATACACGTAAGCCCACTGCTGCGTGGGACACGAACGTGGCTGTGATGGCGGGCACCACGCACACCTGCGGGGGAAGAGGAGGTGAGCGCCTGTAGGATGGAGTCGGCCTCCAAGGTGGCCATCATCTTTAGCATCAGCTCCGCCTGCTGCTCCAGGCCTACCTCCAGCCGGGCGTCCAGTGCTGAGGGGGCAGGATCAATGCAGTCAAAAGGGGGTGATACCTCATCCACGACGTGGCGGGGGATGTGGCCGATCTCACCTTGTGAGACGGAGACGGAGAGACTCTGTGAACCGGGCTTCTCCGTCCCGGCCGGGGATTTGGACACGGGCACGCCCACACCACCGATGTAGGGGTTGTAGCTGTACGTGCCATAGTCAGCGCCCCAGTAGTCATACCAGGTGCTGCTTATGGGCTTGAGGGGGAGACGAGAGCATCACCATCCAGAGCCACAATCAGAGGAACGCCCTTTACCTTCCATCCTTTCACTATACACAGCAGTGACATACCGCCACTGTAGTTTACCGGATGTAAAGGTCACATGATCATCAGGACAAGCAGGTGGGCAATAGACTAGACATGTTATGCAGAGCTGGGAAGATGCAGTTAGAATTACGGACATACTGTACCTTAAAGACTTTGGCGGCGAGGGGATCTTTTTCCAAATCAACATCTAAAGGATCAATATCAACATCCATGAGGTCTTGTAGCAAGTCAAAGTCTATGTCTTTATCTTTTTCCAGAGAGGACAGAGGTGCTGCACCTTCGGATAACGAGAACAGCTTTGATGTTGCCGAGCGAGCACCACCGGCACAGAGCCCTGCGAGTCTGTCTGCCGATGCACCGCTGCTAGCTCTACCGTTCATTTGGCACAACTGCAGCTCACAAGTTAACCTCAAACCAATACAAAGAACTGATGGTTCACCACTCATCATCACGCTGAGCAGCAGGGAGACCAGCGCACACCAGCACGGCTATGGAACCAACACACACACACACACACGCAGGCGTGCAAATGTGATGACGACATCACTCTCACGTTCAGGCGGATCACCGATCGCATGGGAAAGCATGCAGGCTCTGCGGGAAGGACATTTTGACGCGGTAAGGCCTACCCACGCACTTTGGAATACAGAGGGGGTCCCAGGAGTACCTGCGATGATTTCGGGGGCCAGGGCCTCGTCGAGGGGCTCCCCAAGGGGGGTGGGGGCGGGCTGCGGCAGGGAGTCATCCGAGTCTACAGCCGCTGCAGCCGCCTCCTCTGCGGCCACCCCCTCCTCCATCCCCTCCAGAGTGGCTGGGGACAGCAGCTCACCTTCATGGAGGGAGGTGGTCCCGTTACCATGGCAATAACCACTTGACACTTGTGGACTGGTAAAACAGAAAGGAGGGCGTGCAAACCCTCCCAGCCTCAAGGGGGTGTTGTACCTGCCAGGATGTCCTGCACCATACAGGTGAGCGAGTACTGGGCCCAGGCCCCGCCCCAGGAGATGTCCCCGCGATTAAAGTCCGTCCCTACGAGCAGCAGGAGGATTCTCTCCAGCTGCTGCTCGCTTACTGCTTCACACAGGTGGATCGTGGGTCGGCTGGCGTTGGCTATCCTGGCCAGCACCTGTGCAAGGATAGGCACACAGCAAATCACCAGCATGAAGCCACAGTATACTGATTCACGTAGTATGCCATCTGTTCGGTAGGGGACACTCTTTAGAGCATGCCAGGCACTCCAGTGCTAACCTTGCAGACGAAGAGCAGCAGGTCGGCGTGGCACGTGAAGTCCATGGAGAGCAGGAAAAGGGCCAGCTTCTGCACCACGGCGATACAGCGCTCGTGGGCCAGGGTGAAGGGCAGAGGCTCCACCTCCGCAGGCTCCTTGGCTGCCGACACCTCGGTGTCCAGTGTGGAGCGCGGCCACTCCGCCGTGCGTCGCAGACGGATCAGGTCCTTAAAGTGCTGTAGAGGGGTTTACGGGTCACCCTGAGACCTCCAAAATGGGCAGCCTTGCCACAGAGGACAGCCACACGATCTCACCTTGGAGGTGGCCTGCTTTAGCTTGGCCTGCTCCACTAGCAGCTTGTACGACGAGCCCTTGTTGCTCTGGATCTTCTCCTTCTCGATCTGCTCCACCAAAGCCTTCTGCTTGGCCTTGAGCAGATTGAGCTGCTGCAGTGAAAACAGCGTTTACGAATGCAGAGGAAAGGCAGAGAACTCATGCCTATCCATCCATTCATTTTCTACCACTTGTCTGGGTCAGGGTGGCAGCATTTTACACAGAGACACCCATCCTTTTCCACCGACATGGTGCCGGTGAACTGCTTCTACACATTTCCACCAAGAAACAGCTGGTGCCCATGCTGGAAAATTGGTCTGGTAACTAATACCCAAGATTTGCTTGTTTGGAACCAGGAACCTTTGACATGAAGTGATGAGAGGTGGGAGAAGCAACGCAAACACAGCTAGAGTTGCCATCGTTTGAGCGTTAAAGTTCGATCTGAATTTCTGACCACCTCTCTGAACTGGGGAAAAATGCCGAATTGGGTCTTTGGATTAGGGATGGCTCAATACCACTTTTTCATCTCCGACACCCATATCACAACTTTACATCAGTAGTCCTTTTGGTCCCACTTAACTTTTAAGCCATTTGTGTGCCATATGTAATATAGGCATCTAAAAAAATGTTCAGAGCGTGAAACAAATGGGGGAAAAAAAAAAAGGTCAGTTTGGCAGAATGAAGCAAGGCTAGCTTGTCTATCGTACCAGATGACCATTTTTTTCTGTCAACCGAGCTAGTATTTTTGGTCTGTATCCGACCAATACGGAATATCAGATGGGATGTGAAACTATACTGACAAAGCTAGGAGTGATGCTTGGAAACAAAGGGCACAGATTGCTATGTTTGTTTTGTTTAGCCCACTGGAGCAGGTTGGCGACACACTTTATACATCGTCAAGCCAAATTTGGACCCAAAGGTGGTGAAAGTGGCTGGTTCAAAGTTCGGCTCGGTTGCAGCACCGACCGAGCACCAGCACCAACTGTGTGCTGTGGCCCAGGGGCAGCCACCTCCTCCAGCTCCTCTGCGGGAGCCAGGGGGCTGCACCGATCCACCTGTCAGTCTTCCACGGGACACACCCTGTTACCTGCTTATGATGGACCAGCTGCTTGCGGATCTTCCTGGAGTACAGGCGATCCAAGCTGCTGTTGCCTTTGCTGGACCGGTTCAGGCTCTGAGACTGCAGGCTGTTATTGATGAAGCTCCACTGATTCCCTTTTGGGAAGGAAATAAAGGCATCACCCCCAGCGTGGTCCAATCACACGCAAGAGAAAGGGCTCCATCTCTGCTAGTCAACCATTGTAGGCAGCCTCAGAGCAGTACAGCCATCTCAGCGTCGCCACCTGCGAATGAATTTTCGCTGGAGTGTGGACCCTAGTGAACATACCCGTGAAGACGCGCTCCCTCTCCTTTCCGCCCAGATGTTTCCGGGACCCGGTGGCCTCGTCCTCGGCATTGGCCACGTAATCCAGAAGCCGCGACACCAGCATTACCACCCAGCTGATCATGGGGATGTCCAGTACACCTGCCGCACACACAGACACGCCCGCTGATCAGCTACAGGGCTGTGCAGGGGTGTAGCCGGCCGGCACCGAGGGCCAGGCTGCCATGGCTGACCCTCCAGAGGCCCCACCTTCCGTCCTGCGCTGAGACACCGCCGCCACCGGCTGCTGTAGGGGGGACAACAGGCTATCCAGGAGATTCAGCAGACCTTCCAGGACTCCACTGTTGCTCAGGGATCTTTGGCCAATGCAAGATAGGAGCATGAAGACCCTGCAGGGGGAAGGCATGCTGTGAGGACTGGTAACCGGGGCAACAGCACTCACCGGTGGACCAGAGCTTCAGAACCATCTGGAGCCGTCAGACCGGGTAAGCGTAGCGCAGTACTGATCGATCCAGCTACTGGATGCAAGCCACTGAGGAGTGAAGTTGAGACGGAGGTGAGCAGAGCACAGGAAGAGCTTACGTCTATCATACCTATCCTGGGGGAAGATGAGCAGCTGCTCTGAGTTGTACAGCTCCTGTAGTACGTTGGAGAGGAACTGGCCCCACCAGCGCTCAGCGCCGCAGAGCTGCACCAGGAGCAGGCCTGCGTGCAGCCGGATCTTGGGTGTGCCGCTGATGCACAGGTGCTTGAAGAGCTCCTCGCAGGCCTGCGCGTGAAACGTGTTCCTCAGGACCAGGGGCACCGAGTGGCCTGGGGGGGTAACGTCAACATGGTAGCAGGTCTGAACACACAGGAGCGGCAGTCTAGACCACATGCAGATCAACAACACAGCAGCATAAGGTACAAAGAAACTACATGAAAATCCCCTAGGAGACTCAGGTACAGGGCAGACCTGCTTCACACACCATGAGCCAAACAGGCGAGTAGAACTCCATGGGTCCCCCTCCCTACCGTTGGACGAGTGCAGCAGACTGAGCAGTGTGTCCAGCAGGTAGCGGATAATGGTACGCAGCTGCTCCGTGGACGAGTTCTGCACCAGCTCCAGGGGCTCAGCAGCTGCAGGCAGGGGTGGGCGGCCAGCGCCCAGAGATACCCGCAGCCGCTGCACAGCGTGGTGCGCCAGGTTCAGCTGCAGCTGCAGCTGCACACAGTCCTGGTAGGCGGAGAACACCCTGGCGTCCTCCTCCACCGCCTTGTCCGGCTTGCGGAGGAAGTACTGGGCGTTGTTGGCACTGTTCAGCGGGGGCAGGTCGATGCTCTGCAACAGCGTCTCCAGCCGGTGGCAGGCCAGGTTGTATCTGCGGAGAGGCATCGTAAGGGGCCACAGCCGGCCGTAAGGGACACTGCTCTCAGTAGAGGTGTTACAGGGGCACCAACCAGCTCAGGGAGAGAGGGGGGTCAATCTGCTTTGCTAAAACTGGACTGACCAGTATGACCGTGGTGCAGTGGAATCAAGGTTTGCTTGTAGGCCCACAACTCACCGTCCTCCCCCTGCCCCCGCCCCCTACCTGCACTGGATGTCCTCCTGCAGTGCGGCCATCATGGTGAGGTGCTGCTCCACGTCCGGCTGGCTGGCGGCCTCGCTCTCGCCCCGCAGCGGGTCATGCATCAGCTTCAGCTCGGTCTCCCACGGCAGGATGTAGGTGTGGCCGTAGTAAAAGCCCAGCGGGATCTTGGCCCGCGCGTTGGTGCTGCCGTACCGGCCGATGACAGTGATCTACAGAAAGCCAAGCACCATGTCTGAGTCGCTGGGCAGGGGAACAGAGCTAGACGTGTGGCGCCCCCTCCTGGTGCTGGTGTGTGCTTACCTTCATGAAGCGGCAGACGGGAGGTGGCAGCAGGTCATGCAGGATAAGCGAGTGCGTGCTGATATCTGTGGCCACCACCAGCCGCCGCCCATCCACCTCCTCGCCCAGCGTCCAAATGTCGATGGACAGGGAGGCCAGGTCAGCACAGGTGGGGATCAGGGCATCAGTCAGTAGGACGGGCCGGCCAAAATCCAGGGTCACAAACCGCCGGGCACCTGTGGCACAATTGCTTGCAATCACACACAGTACACCGCCCATCTACTACCCTCCTGATACCCGCCCCTTTTCTCCACCCGATCTCACCCTTCAGAGACCCATCTCACTTCCTCTGCCCGACCTCTCCTTCATGATACCCACCACGTCCTCCGTCTGACCTCACCCCCCTGACACCCTTCTCCCTTCCTCCGTCCGACCTTGCCTGATTAAAACACCTGAAGCAGAATCCCTGTCCCCCTTCGGCTGATTAAAACAACTAAAGAAGAATCTCCCCACCCAACATTCTGTTTGAGCCCCCTTCCCAGGAAGACTCTTCACTCACCGGAGTGCATACGCTCGATGATGATGGACTGATGTGGTGGTGGCTGCAGGAAGTGCGAGGCCTGGGATATGGCCAGAGCCAGGCCGCCGCCCACGGAGCTCTGCGGCAAACAGATACAACCGGCAGAGGGCTTCAGCAGAAGACGCAAGACGCACAGGGCACCAACCCCGAATGGCCGCCACATGCCAGAAACCGGGGAGGGGGTGAGCAGAGAAGCACTGACCGGTTTGGCCTTGGGAGTGGCCTTGCTGTGTGACGCCAGGCTCACGGGTGGGGGGTCCATGATGGAGCAGGGGAAGAGCTGAGCCAGCTCCACGCTGATGGTGGCCGAAACCGCCTCATTGGGTGGGGTCAGGGGTGGGGTCATGAACAGGGGCGTGGTCTTAGGAGTGGGCGGGATAACATCAGAGGGGTGGATGAAGAATCCCGGGGCGGCAGAGGGGTTCGAAGGCACGGAGTTGTGAATGGGCCCCACAGCCGCCGCTGAGGTGGTCTGGTGCAGCTTAGCCTCCAGCTTGGCCTTCTGCATGGGATGGGAGAACGTCAGTGAGAAGACCAGCACAGGCGCGGCCTCGGGACTCACGTCGGGACATCGTGTCAGACCCCCGACCTGCTGCTGCAGCTTCAGCAGCTGCTGCTGCTTCTCCTGCAGGACCTGCAGCTGCTGCTCGGCCGACACCATGGCGTGGGACAGCGACTGCAGCGCCACCTGCGCCGCCGAGCTGAGCGCCGTCGAGGCCTCGCCCACCGTGCCCGCGGACAGCCCACCGACTGCCGGGGTCACGCCAAAAGTGCTAACTGTTCAAGGAGAAAACAGGTTCAGCGGGGTCAGAGGTCAAAGGTGACAGGCGAACACGCCTGGCGAACACGCCAGCACATGAGCACATACACCTGGATATCCAAAGGGATTTTCGTATCACGGTACGGCTGAGACCGTAAAGCTTTCTCCTCACACGTGAGGAGAAGTGCAGCCACCTGCCAGGGACGCGAGCGGTGAAGTGGAGCGAGTAAAAAGGGTATATACCGGTGAACATACTTGCATCATCCCTCTCCACCCTAGTGCCATCACTAGTGGAGACGCAAGTAAAGTGCAGGGGCTCCACCTCCAGGAGCCCGGTGAGGGCCGTGAAGCTCCCCTCAGCTGCCGCGCAACTGCTTACCTTACCACCCCCTGCGGGAACACAAGACACGGTCGGTGTGGTGAGCGTCGCATACTGGGCAAAACCAGGAAGCTCCCAGGCATTGATGAGCATATCTTCATACCCCAATGAAGCCCCGGGTCACACAGCATACTGACCCTTCTCTGACAGCCGGGGATTAACTGACTTCACATACCGGCTTCCACCAAACAGACAAATAACGGAGCCAATAACCAAAGAGCGCAGCCCCCAAGTACAAAACCCGCCCGCTATATTCAGGTTGTATGGAGGTTCCAGCTGACGACAGGCCCCAAGGCCGCAGACGGACCTGACAGGATGTCAGAAAGGTCAATCTCGTCGGACTGCATGCCCATGCTGCTGCTGAAGGCATTCTTGCAGGATGACCCGCTGACCTCCAGGTCGAACAGAACCGGATCGAACGGGGAGCCATACAGGCCATACCTGATTTAAAACGGTCAGAGCACAGGGAATATGAGCCATTTACAGCCTATGAAATTAGAATTGCTTTTCCGAGAGGCCGTCACTAACAAGCACCACATGCAGAACAAACCTGGTCTGCAGCAGGGCCTCCAGGGGCGTGAGGCGGTCCTGCAGCTGGCGGGAGACACAGGTGAGGAGGTCCGCGCAGGATGTGCTACACAAGGCCAGGTCCTCATCTTTCACGTAGTTCAGGAGTACGAAGTACCAGAACACTGATCCTGAGGCAGTCAAAGGGGGACAGCCACTCATAACGGCAGCACAACCACCCTGATGACAACCTGTCTTCCCCTACAAATTGCCTTTGGTTCACACAGACGTTGCCAAATCCCCAGTTTACCTGGGCTGTACGCGAGAAGCGGCAGCTGGCAGGACGCAGCCTGTCCTCAGACACCTGCGTTTCCGTCTCGTGCTCCTCTTCCCACAGCCAATCCTTTATGACTGCTGCCAGCCATGTGGCACATCCTCATGTTGTGACTAACTGATTTAACGGCTCTGTCAGCCTCCCCTGTGCTTTGGAAACGCCGCTTGAACTCTGACCTCTCTGGCTTTAAGTCTGACATGACCCCCCCCGTTCAGTTCTGGCGGCGGTTCAGCTGCTTTTTGTTCCATACGGACCCGGCAGACGTACCTCCCGTAGCTGCCGCCGGCAAGTGGGCCATGTTATCCAGAAGAGCCTTCAGCAGAGCCGCCCCAAAGCCTTGCTGACTGGGGTCACCTTTTCCATTACTGTGACAAGAGCCAACACAGCACCCTAAGTGACGACCACCCCACGCCGTCACATGAATATCAGTGGACGTGATTCATTAAGGATACTGGCGAGGGCACGGCAGGTCTCACCTGATGCAAAGAGCCAGAAAGCGGGCGCACTTGTGTGCGATACTGCGGCCGGCTTCGAAGAAGCAGACGCGGACGATGTCTGTCAGACGCCGCCTTGTCTTTATCAGTAGACCCTCTCTGCCTTCCCTCAAGCTGACCCAGCCAGAGAAATGACAATCAGACAGTTCCACTATATACCGATGTGCAAGCATTCAATGTGGGCTGTGTGATCTGGGCAATTTTAAGGTCAAGTAGCATCACGTGACCTGCTGACAGACGCACAGCAAAGCGGCCGATTCGCGCCAGGCACCCATCAGCAAGCTGTGACGCCAAGCCCTCCTGGAGCGCTCCACAGATGAGGGAGACATGCCATGTCATGTACCTGCAAGGCCCATTGGAGTAGACCCCTGCCAGCCAGCACAGGATGTCCAGCAGCAGGCTCTGGGCGTGCTCCGTCACCACGCAATCCTCCGACCGCCTGCACAGACTGTTCAGCAGCTTCTCGTGGAACTCGCAGAACTGCAGCATGGCACAGCGCTGGACTCTGCACGAGTCGAGGTGGAGGGGCAGTGGGTCAGAGTGAGGCCTCGCGGGGCACAGTGAGATGAGGGCCCACGGGCTCACCTCTCTTTGGGTATGGAGGTCTTCTTGAACCTCCGGATGGTGATGGAGACTTCCTGGAGCAGGTCACAGCCGCGCAGGCTGTCCGGTTTCTTCATGGCAGCTGGAGGTTCTGCTTTGGAGGTGGACGGTTTGTCCTGAACAGAAACACGTTTAAGTCAGACCTATGTTGGAGCAGGGGCTCTGCCACGGCCCCATAAGGAGGAGAAGCAGGTGGTCCTTAACACCAACCACCACAGCACAGGCTGCCATGACACCAGGACAACAGCAGAGGGCAATAAGTGACAGAGCTATCGTAGCAAGCTTCCTCAGACTTCATCTTCGTTTGAAGACTACGATGACTGCATTCCTAAGGGCAATCAGCCCCTTAACAAAGACACTGTACCTTGGTGGCCTGGGCCCTCTGCAGCAAGGAAGAAAGAGTGTGTGCCTTGCTGGTGGGGAGCTTGGCAGGAGCCATCCTCACCACAGGCCGGGGGCTCTCCTCCAGGCCCTTGTCACTCACGGCCTTGATGTGCACCAGGAAGGAGCGGTACTTCCCCCCCGCCATGCCTGCAAGAAGCACCAGGGAAGGAGACAGCATGAGAGCCGGCAAAGGCTTGATACTCCAGCTTCACACTAACCCATCAGTGGGAGCCTCCAGCAGAGCGTGTGAAGAGCCACTACGACATAGCAAGCAGAAAAAACTTTGAGCGTACCCTTGACAAGCTTGGGGCTGGTTAGACTCAGCATGCCTGCATGCCCGGACAGGTCCAGACCGCTGGCGAGCCATACCGGCCCGCAAAGGATGTCCTCCCTGTGCTCCTCCAGAAAGGAGCAAAGCCGGGACCCTGAGGGGCACAGAGGGGCACGATGTTAGCTCAGAACACAGGGCCGCTTGTACCGCAGCCTCACCATGACCCCAGGGCAGCCCTGGCCACGCCATACCCGCCGTATCCTCCACATCCATAAACTGGACGTCCTCGGTGAAGCAGTCCTGAAGCAGCGGTTGGCCGTACCTCTCCCCATTGGCATGTGCGGCGTGGGATAAGGGGAAGGATATGGGCCTGTCCACTGGTGTCTCTGCAGGACCGTAAGGAGGACTCAGAGGAGAGGCGGAGTCAGAGGGACCCTCACACCTCCTGCTCATAGGCATTGCCCCCACACGCTCACCATTGACCTTGCCCAAGCCTGGGGCCTTGTTCTTCAGCAGGGTCACTTGGATCTGGGGAATGTTCGTGATGTTGGCGTTCAAGACGAACTTGAAGTCCACGTGGCCCACCATGCAGGCTTTGGGCAGGACCAGTTCAAACACGTGCTCATCCCAACTGGAGCTGCACCAGGAGAGGTTATTCAGCAAGGTAAGGCAAGGCTGGGTAACGCTCTATCATTAAAACTCAACTGATACCAACATCTGGGATTTAACAAAAAAAAAAAAAAATCATCTGGTAAACAGCAAACAACCTTTTATCAAAACCACTGAGAGGCATCTAACTGAAACATTAAAAGGCAGCCTGGCATGATAACGTTTGGCGTCTAGGAGACACCCAATGTTCAGGGAGAGGCAGCCACCTGTCGCTCTGCAGCTTCCAGGTGCGCGTGTGCTGCGCTGCGTCACCATGGTGCTGCTGGTGCAGGTGCTGCGGGTGGCGTCGCTGCTGTTGCTCCTGCTGCACCTCCACCCAGCAGGGAGGCACCGTGGCCGAGAAGCGAGGGGTCAGCGTCTCAAAGCGCGTCAGCTCCACCAGCGACGTCAGCGTCTCCACACTCAGCATTTGGTCCACCAGGAGGTCGACCCCTGGAGGGCGGGCAGGTGAGCGCGGGCCGACCGCAGGCCGAAAGTGTTGGGCGGGGGGGTCACGGTGCCTCTCACCTGTGATCCCTGGACTGGAAGGGTTTGAGGACGGCTTCGTCCCTTCTGACAGCTGCTCCGCCCCTTTAGAAAGGGGGCCATCGACAAAGATGTCAGCATCATCAATATCGTCACAGACACCTCCAATTTGAAGGAAATGAAGTTCGCCACCTTGACAGGACAGAGAGAGATGACAGAAGGGAAAAATAAGAGATCACAGACCAGATGGATGTGCAAAACATTACATGACACAGGAGAAGGCCTTTCTTTACATCATCTTCATTCAGTGAGTGATGCTTTTAACCGAACGTCACGTTTCTAAGGCACTGGCATCCGGGTAGACCACTGAGCAATCACCCAACAGCAGCCCCCAGCACCACACGATCGGATCTACAACAGGGGGAGCCCCAGTACAGAGCCCCGTGGGATAGGGGGTGAAGGGGACCTGGTTTTTGAGTCCTACTGCAGAAGCGTTAAAGGAAGTGATACATTCTCAGCAGGAAGCTCGAGACGTGGGTGGGGAGTAAACATCTTCGGGAGAACTCTTTGCTCAGGGTGACACACATATTCATCACAGTGTGAGGGTTCCACAGCATCATGTACGTACAGAACTCACACAGCTGCATATTAACTCAGAAAAGTGAACTAAAACACAACATGCCTATAAATAACCTTCAACACGCAGACGGCATCACAGAAATGCAGGACAGATGTCTCAGACAGGCCAAGAAAACCATTCAACATACATGACCGTGGCAACTTACCTCGGCTCAGCACAGACTGTCACCTGTCACCGACAGTGTCGGTCATAACGACCCCCTGAGCACAGCGACGCCCCACCTTAAGGTCCCGTGCAGTGCCCCATCCCCACCCCCACCTTTAGTGCAAGCACAGAGCCGGTCGGTCCCGGAGCAGTAGGTGACTGAGACGAAGGGATCCGCTTCCTCAGCTCCCTCCTTCCGGGGCGGCTCCACTTTGGCCAGGACCTCCAGGCTGGACAGGTCCAGGATCATGACGTACCCCCCCTGAGTGGTAACCACGAGGTGTCCTAGTCCCGCCGGCTCGCCCCGTTTCTCACGGACGGACGCGACCCCGCCGTTCTTGAGGCCCGGAGATGCCTCGTCCGGCCCTTCCTCCGAATCGTCCTCCCGGCTGTCCAGGACGTCAGGCGGGAGCAGCACCAGCGAGGTGACAGCGTCCTGTGGGTCGCGGATGCGCTGCACCTTCACAGGCTCCTCCTCCAGGGTGACGATGCGGGTGGAGTAGTTGAGCTTGTAGAGAAGCAGGTAGCCCCCACCCACTGCCCTCTGCTGCTCCGAGGGCAGGATGAGTGGGCTCTGCCGCTGCCCGCTGGGCTGGGCCTCGCGCTCCGTGTCCCCCGGGCCCATGCCGTTGGCCAGGCTGGACGGCAGCGGCACCTCACCTTTGCGTCGGCCGCACAGGGCCGAGTGGAGCCTGTTCAGGTTGTTAAGCGCCTCCACCTGGCTGACGGTGCCCAGGGACTCTGCGGAGCGGGCCTGCAAACCCACCAGCAGGTGCAGGCCATCCGTGCAGGGCGTGATGATATCCACATGGAGGTTCTCCTCCTCCAGCAGCCCGGGGAGGCGCAGGCACTGCACCAGTGTGCCCGGCTTGGGCACCACCGAGCTCCACTTGTCAGCGTCCAGTGCAGCCAGGCTGGCGGCGGCGTCAGCAAACTGCTGGATGTAGCTGATGGGTGGGTCCTGAAGCAGCAGCTGCTCATGCGTGTCAAACTCCATCTCGATGATCTGGGGCACGCTGAAGCCCTCCTCATGCAGGCCCTTACCCATTAGGCTGTTCATCTGAGCCAACACCTTGCCCGATTTGTCGTCCGACTCCTTGACGCTATACAGCAGGAGTACGGGCATCGTCCTCTGCACCACGGAGGGGCCGCCCAACTCGGCCCCCCCGCAGACATCGATCTCCACAGGTCCCTGATCAGCCAGTGCCTCAGGGCTTCGGGTCCCAATCGGGCCATCCTGTGGGTGCCGCTGTGAAGCGGCCACCGAGCGGTAGCTGAGCAGCCCACCGGCCAGCAGGCACGGGAAGGGAATGTTAGGGTGCTCAGCTGGCTTGTCCTTGGCCTTGTCAGCCTTGACCTGGGCCAGTGAGGGGTTGGCACCCAGCTCTTCCAGGTCCTTGACCGTATCCTCCAGCACGCTGGCAACAACCTCCCACTGCAGCTTCTCCGGCTGCTGTAGGACACTGAGGGCCGTCACGGCCAGGTTCACCTCCATGCTCTCCTTCTGCGATGGCGGCCCTGATTGGGGGAGAGGGCAGCACAGTGAGGATGCGGGACATGTGCAGAAAGAGGCGGAGCCTTCGTTGACAGGGACTCACCCATCACCGACTCCGATCTGGAATGATCTTCGCTGTCTGAGTCTTCCAGCTGGTCATCGCTGGAGGACATCAACAAGTACAGAGTTACAATCCCCCCAGGGGTGGGAGAAAAGGTCTGCGTGTCACAGACAGCAGGAAGATACTTAGGGCCTCCTTACGACTTCAACAGACAATAACTAATGAGGACAAAAAGTGCAAACTCCAATCCATCCATTTTCCAAACCGGATAGAGGAATCTGGAGTACTCGGAGGAAACCTGCAGGGCACGGAGAGAACATGCAAACTCCATGCACACAGAGCCAGAGGTGGAATTCTAACCCCAATCCTGGAGGTCCAAGGCAACAGTGCTAACCACTGAGCCACCGTGCCCCCCAAACCAAGAGTGTTACCACAGCAGAGATGAGCCTATGAACACAGCAGGAGTCAGATGCTCTGCTGTGCACCCCACCACCCCACCTTACCTATCTCCCTCCAGCTTTGGTATATCCGAGCAGCTGGAAGAGTCCTCCAACCAGGCTAACGTGCCCCTCCTTGACTCCGTCCCCGGCCCTGGCTCACTTCCCGACACGATCAACTGCCGCAGGATCGCCGGGTCGTATGGATTGATCTCAAACTTCAAGTGCACCTGAGGCAACAAAAGGCCGACGCTCAGGGTGCCTGTGTGGACATCTTACAGGCCTCACCCGACAATTAATGATACTCAAAGACTACGTTCACATTATCAGGCTGAAGTGGCTCAAATCCGATTTTTTGCCTTAATGTGACACAGACTCATTTTTACAGGATTCTGTGAAGATAGAAATCCGATCTTTTCAATCAGATTTGAGTCACCTTCATATGTGGTCCTAGATCGGATACATACCCAATTTGTGACCATGCGACATGAACGAGAACGGTCAGATCGGAATTCATGTGGTTTTTTTGCTTATACGTATGCACCATCAGCCGGCAGCATGGCAAGACAATGCCGGACAATAGAGTGAAAGGACGGGGAAGTTGGCGATTTACTAGATATTTGGGGAAATTAATCAGTCCAAGCCAAACTGGAAGGAACCTACCGAAATCAAGTAGCGTTCCAAACAATCGCCAAAGAAATGGCGAAGCGTGACCACAAACGAAATTGGCTGTGATTTTTTTTATTGTCGGTGACGCAAATGACTTGTGCAAAAACATATCGGTGTGCGCATGCTTGCCGTTTCGGAGGACAGACGCGTTCACATTACAGTTAGATACAGGTCACTTGTAATTATGAATGTGAGCCACCAACATAGGCAAATCCATTCCGAGCAAAAAATCGGAATTGAACAATGAGGCTTGTAATGTGACCGTAGCTTAACAAGCACTCAGTGTCAATGCTGAATAAGAACTGAGGAAATAACATTTTACAATACGCAGACATCAGTAAGTTCACGATTCTGTAGAATCACATGACTGCTGATCTCTGTGTGGTGCTTGTAAATAAGAACCCAGCTTGACAGCACACTCCACCTTCATCAGCTTGGACACGTCCCATATGCAGATCTTCCCCCGCCTGGTGGCGGCCGCCAGGAAGTGTGGGCAGCTGCCGAAGCCGTAACAGGCGATCTTGTCGGAGCCGTCCATGCTGGGGAACTGGGCGGGACTAGTTGCCAGGGTGACAGACAGCGGCACGTTCTGTGTGTGCTCACCCTTCACAAACGGGCAGTTGGGGGAATGTCTCTCATGCTCTGACCTGCGGGGCGGGGGTGGACAAGAAAAGACCCAGTTACCAAAACTTACCCAGACAAACCCAAGTATGCTAGACCCTTGCCATGAGAAAGCAGGACCCTACGTCAACCTGTGGAGCTAACGTCCCCCAGGTGGGGTTTCAGCACCCTACGCACCAGGGCTCGTCTGTGGGCTCCCAGCAGACCAGGCACACACTGCAGGTGAAGCACATGGCCCGATCGTCACCCGTGGAGGCCGGCTGGGGGAGGACATAGACAGTGGACAGTGAGCATCGCTCAGGCCAGAAAGAAGCCCCCTTCCCCACAGAGAACCCATGACCAGGCTTCTCTTCTATACATTACAGCAGAAAGAGCCTCACAGAGAAAAGCAGGTAGTATTCAACCAGCACAGGGACCCTGGGAAGAGAGAGCCAGATTCCGGCTCGGGTCAGGGGGCTTTGAGGAAGGCGGAGCCCATGGCGGCAGGTAAAGCCACCTCGCAGTGACGTTCCGGAGCAGGAAAATGCCTCCTTAGAGAAGCACCAGCTGACTCCGGCTAGCCCTCAAATGGTGACACCAGACCTGCTGTTTCCATGCCGATGGGACTCAACAATGCTACCAAGGCCAACATCCTGTTTTCATACAGAGGGCTTCCTCCCATTCCACAAAGTGACAACCCCTTTCACTGGGCAGCTGTGCGGTTGGCATGCCAACGGCACGTGGAGGCCCAGACAAGCCCGTCATTTCTATGGTTACAGCCATCCATTCATCTCTCATATCCCACCGATATCAAGCCAGCCTTTCAGCGTCAAGAGGGAATCTCCACACGAAATGCAGCCGTAAGGCTCTGCCGAGGAAACCACAGAGACACGCAGCCCATGTTGCCTACCTGATGATAGAATCCCGCCTGCGCCATGGGGTCGGGTTGAGCCCACCTGTAGCCCGCGTGGGGCCACGACGTAAACGTTTCTCTCCGGTTAGCCTCACTGTACATTAACGACCTGGAAGAAAGACAGTTGGCAGAGGTTTTTGCAGGCCAGCGGGCTTAAAGCCGCATGAGAGCGTGCCGGCAGACCGTACCTATCTACAGAGCGACCAGGGCCCACTCCCAGCTCAGGCCGCGCACTCGGTAAGAGGTAGGAGAGCCTGTCCATGATGGACGAGGCCACAGACAAGGCAGCGACGTTCTGGTTTATCTTCTTCAGCTCATTCACAATGGCACCAGCAACCAGTTTTAGCACATGGTGTGGAAGATGGAAAGTTACAGTCGCCCACTGTGGGAGAGAGGAAGACACTCACTTCAGAGAAACAAGAGCCTGGGTTTCCATGTGCCATAGACTTTAGGATGCACTGCAGGTGGGCCCCGACCAATCAACTGACAGACAGACTGACAGGGCAGCTTTTTCTGTTCAGGTACCGGGAGCCCAGAGGACAGAAAGGAAAGAATTGGAGGCTGTAACAGGAGAGGCTGACCCCACTGTGCTCTTCAACTCCAGGCTGGCATCCAAACGGCAGCTAGACTGGGAAGTGGCTAGCTAGCCCTATTCCCTAGGCCTACCTCTGTCACGTTACGCTGGTCTGAAGAACTCGTTTTGAACTGATGGTTGCATGTCCCTGCAGACCACTGAGTGGCTCACGTCAGTGCTACGGTTTACAAAATAGAAAAAGCTTTCACGTGCTTTCTGTTAAGGCGGAAAAATGACAGGGAGGCTGAAAACGTGGACCAGTCACACGAGTCACGACAGTATGCTCTGAGGGTGGCCAATGGGGACACACGGGACGGAGGTCAGAGGTGAAGCCCAAATGAACTGGCATCTCCAAATGCAGCAAGTGGAGTCGAGGCAGGAAAATGCCAAGGAGCTGAAAGCGTTGCCGGCACATTACTACTGGCAGGACCGTGAGACAAAGGGGCAGGCTGCGGTCCGGTAGGACAAATGAGAGGCCGAGGGGGCCTGCCTCCGTGCTCCACAGCAGAGGAAGCCCGGTGGGGCTGTCCTGGCCGTGAGCCCAGCCTATTAGTACTCGTCACGCTACGGGGACGCAGACCTCCACGTCAGACCGGACAGGCTAGTCTTGCCGCATGCTCGTCATACTTCACGTGGTGCAGGAGGGACGGGTAACGACCTGGGCATCACGGGAGCCACCCTCTTTTGGCAACGTGCAAGATGGCTGCAGAGAAGTTCGCGACCTCTCCTGCTCTCTTAAATGTTGACAGATCAATTATAAAGGAAAGGCCATTTAATTCCTTACTGCTACGCAGAACAGAGGGACTGAGTGATCGAGCCAAAAGTCACCGCACGCTGGGAACCTAACGGTGATGCGTCAGGTCACCGTGGTGGAAATCGAGATTGACACGGATATACGCAGAGACTTCAGCGAGGCTATTAAAATGTCAGAGTCCAGGAACATTCAGACAAAACCTCGCAGTTTAAACAGCAGGGAGCAGCGATAAATCCCGAAGAGTATTATCATAAAAATGGTGGTTGGACAGAGTGCTGTCGCAGCATTTTCTGAGGGCATTCTGTACTCTTTCTACAGCTCACCATTTGCTGAGCATTTAGCCCCCTCCCCCCTACATCATCCCCTGGATGAGAATCCAGTCATAACGTCAACCGGAGACAGAACCTGACACATCCAACCGACGACCTTCAAGTCGGGGATCAGAGGTCACAGCAGCCACAGCAGATTCATTCAAGCCAACTGTTGGCAACTCAGGGACACTCACAAGGTCCTAAAACCAGCACCACACTGGCTATAAGGGGTGAAATATGTACTGGCAACAAAAACCAGACTAAGTTCAAAGTACAACCTCTCACCTTGGCCACTTTGTGATTGGCTGCTGTCTCATGTGAGGTATTTTTTAAGCCATCTTTCAGCTGCGTGATGAACAGGTCATATCCCTCCGTACCGGACACGTCCACCTTCTCCAGGCAGGCTGAGAGAAGCTGCTGGGCCTAGAGGGGGACGACAAAAAAAAAAAAAAAAAAAAAAAAAAAAAGGGGAACCTTGACAGCAGCCTACCCCAGATAAAGCAGAGCAGGCGCCACCAAAACCCCATTTTCATTAGGCACCACTATATGGTGCTCATGGTTCTCTGCCAATACATTTGTTGAAATCGTGACCTGGACCGCTTGCCAAAACAACACCTAGCAGGACAGCGGAGAGCATATACTGCTTATCTGTACACCGTTCCATCATATCTGGCATTCTCCACCCATCTCTTATTTCCACGTGGCTGCTGGTACAACGAAACAAAAAAACCACAATGGCAGCAAGGCAGACTGGAGAAACGCGATGCCACGAACCTCCGTCGAGCCGAACCAAGACCCTAACAGGTCAAAACGGCCTGCTCTCAATGGTCACACTGACATCACAGGTCCAACATCTCTCTGCTACACGTGACCAGATACAGGTGCTCTTCTTAAAGGAGACTGAGCTCATAAGAGTTCACCATCACTCGCCAATGATAAAGAGAGTCATATCAACAAAAGTGACAAACATCAACATAATCAAATCACAGAGCTGCAAAGCAATATGTCAAGATGAAGCTGGTGAGCAGTGATGACATAGGACGGGCACACGCGGATTCGCAAACAGCCCATCCTATGAGGCGTGGCAGCTCAGTGAGGGCGCGTCCCACCTCAGTGACAGGCAGCTCAAGCTGGACCACGTCCTCCGGCTTGGTGACGGGCGCCTGCAGGGCCGTGTCCAGCAGCAGGATGCCATTCAGGTCCTTCCGGCAGCCCACCGCATAGTCATCCACGAAGAGCACTTTGTCCACTGCCGGGAAGTACTGACACCTCACGCGGCCTGCTGGCTTCTCTGCAACACACAAGGGCGATGACATCAGGGAGGGCCACGATGGCATGCTCCCACAGTGCAGTGCAGTCCCATGCAAAACAAACACGAGTAAGATTAAACCAGCGAGGCCTCATAGTGATTTTTACTAGTTGATCCTGCCAGTGCTAATTTTATGCTTTGTACAAACGTGGTTACATAAGAATATATTAAATAGCAGCACATAAAAGCATCAAACAAAAATAAATTCCACAAAATTGCCACACAGCCTTAAAAATTTCACAAGATATCATTATCATTACTCATAGGGTATGGCCTGTGTTGCTGACCATAGCAATGACAGTGACCACCGCAGGACAACCAAAACCAGGCACAGAGTACCAAAAGAGAGCAGCATCGAGCGGAAACAAGCACAGCACATGTCGGTGCCGTCCTGTCACACCACAGCAAACAACTGCAAGCCGGTTTCGCTTTCTACAGTGCTGACATTTTACTCAATAAAAGCGGCCCGAGGCGAACGCCGGGACTGCGTGGCGGAGCGAGGACCACCCAAGAGGGGGCTGAAGGTGGAGGCTGGGCCGGAGACACACGGGCTATGAGGACGCTACTGCTTCTTAAGCTTTCCATTACAGAACAAACACGTTGACAGACAACACAGCAATAGGGAACTGCCATGAAAACAGCAGCACACAGCACGGGCTTTTCAGAACACCAGACTGACAGCACGGGGGTCCCACAGCAAGGTCTCCGTGGTACAGTGACGGTCTGCTCAGATAATAGTTCACACTTTTTTGACCACAGGTGACTCTACAGTGTTTCTGACACCTGGACGCTCAAGGCACAACACCACCAGTGCAGACGTCCCCCACCTCTCCAACCCAGCCAGCATGCCCGTCCCAATCCAGGAGACCAGCCGTGTCCGTAACGCATGGCCCTCATCGCACGCACCTTCACTTGCTTCATCAGAAAAGCGAAACTCCAGGTTGTCCAATTGACAGGGAATCTCTTTGACGCTCCGGCTGTACTTCTGCACACGTCTGTGACTAAGCAGAATCTCTAACATGCTGACGGGAGGACATTCTTTCATTGCACCCTCCTTTGATTTCAGATAGAGCCAGACTGCAGTTACCGGTACCGGTTTCTCCCTCATCTTTCATGCGGAGCGTGCAGGAACATCTGAAAGGCTCTTCCCAGGGCGGGACCCTGTGGCGTTTTCAGCAAAAGTCATTTCACAGCACTTTTCACGCTAGCGAGCACCGACAGCAGGTTGAGGTGGTTGGTACCCCGCCTCCAAAGCACAGTGCGGGAAAAAGGAGCCATCCGGGTCGGCCTTGCCGTGCCGCATCCAGAAGATATGGTTTCCACCATCACGCCACGGCACACCGCGCTCACACTCAAGCCTCGATTAATATTCTACAGCACAACTCTGCATTAACCAAATGAAGACGATCAGACAAATAAACAAGACCAACTTACAGTCATGTTCCCTACCCGTCTCTGAATGCTAGGTTAATGCTAAGCATAGACATCCCTCTATTTAAAAGGCTTCGGTACAGCAGCCCCAGTGGAAGTAAATTGCCAGGGGGGTAACCTGCACGACGGTGAAGGGCTGGGAACGTCGACCAATCAGCCATTCATTTGTGTATAACGTACACAGGCTTGCAGAGGCACAGTACAAGCGCAGGCAAACTGTGGGTGAAGTTACACATAAACTGGAAGCAAATGAGAGCCGGAAACAGACTGAAGCAAAATATGAGTAACGAGGACAATCTGAACTGTGCAACTAGTCAGCAACCGCCAATCAATTAGCAATGAATGTTTCAGCAGCATTCAGACCCCATGGGACTGTACTCATGGAAATCTGGCCCCTCACAATGAGCTGTGACCACACTGGTCATTTACCTGCCCAATCAAAGACTTATGCTGGGTTTCATCAGAACTACAATGACTCTCTAAACAGTTACCACAGATACACCAAGTTAACCGTGCCACGGCAATGTAAGTAATACCACATCAGGCACATGCAACAACATACATGCAAAGCGTCTTCAGAAAACAAGTATCTAAGAGAGTTATTTTTAAGGTTCTAGGTGGCTGCTTTGATGCCATAAGGTTACGGGACGGAGCCAAGCTGAAGCACGGAAAGGCGGTCTGTACACTCCGTGTTTTAATAAACCTCCTCCAGACATCAAGGACCAACAGGTTCTGGCTGGCGAGCTGTCATTTCGCACGCTGCCCAATTGGCCAAACGGCGGCGTCAACAAACAGCCTGGCGTTTAACGAACGTCCGCCATACAGACCGTAGACGCTCGTAGTGCCTGGAAAACGACTGCATAACTAATACTTCATACCCTGCCTAGCTACTCGGCAACTCCGTGACAATGTGTAGGAGCGATGCTCAGAATCACACCAAGCATGCAGTCAATGGAGCCGCAGATAGCCGGCATCGATCGGAAGAGACCATATCGCTCCACTAACTGGGCGGATTTACTCAATGAATCGTTCGTTTAATGAGCACATCCGCCGGGATCTAAGCACTCTTTACCCTCCGCCCTACACTACTGCGATTTTAAGCCGTGACATTTAAAATGATGCGGATCCCCGACAGGAGCGAGCAGCTGTCATTCGTGGTGAAACGGCCAGGGGGTCATCATCCCCTCAGAGGCGACGCCGGTGAAACAGGCATGGGCCGAACTGACGAGGTCGACGCCGGCTTTAAAATCCGACAGCCACACGCCGGATCCCCACACCATCCCGCTTTCGGCCATTTTTAATCAGATTAAGTTGGCTTTTCCTCACCAAACACGGAAAACACATACGGCCCTCGCGCACTGAGATCCGGTCAAGCGATCACCGCCAAAACCCAGGCAGGCATAGCCGGCCTGTAAAGCCTGGTAACGGGAGGAAACGCCGGGCGACCCGCCTTGGCTAGGAGCGCTAAAGGGCTCACCTGACAAGCGGCTAAGCCGACTGCTAAGGTGGTTAAGAGAGCCAGAGAGTCCAGGACAGCACTCCCCACCCCGCTCCCCCTCCGGCGGCCGGCCTGCGCCGCTTGCCCGCTTGTTCACCGCCCTCCTTCCCCTCCGTTCGCTCACCGTGCAGGGCCGACGCCTGGAGGACGGCCCCTGACGTGCCGTCGATGACTTTGATGCCGCCGCGGCTCGTTACGGCCAGGATGGCGTTAAGGGCCGGGTGATAGGAAAGGCTGCACAGGCCCTCCTCGTCGCAGCGCAAGCAGCCATCCCTCAGCACGACCCAGTCCGAGGAGGCGGACGAGCAGGAGCCCGGCGAGGCCGCGGCCGCCATCTTCCTGTATTTGCTTCCCCCCTTCCCCGCTCTCTTTTTCTCTCCCTCTTTCTTTAGGGGCTCTCTGATTTCTTTCACGGCTGTATATACAAAAAAAAAAGGCAGAAAGCCTAATCCCGAACTACCGCTGTACTACAACCGCTCGCTCTCCGTCAGCGGCCACCGCTCCTCCTCCTCCTGATGCCGCGCCAGCTGCTATTCACCATAGTGGCTACGAGAGCGTAGAACACCCGCTTTCCGGCCGTGGAGCGTCGGTCTTACGGAACTGGCGTAGTGCGGCGGCGCCCCACTCCGCGCCGCTAGGGGGCACTGCACAGAACGCGTCAAAGGCATACCCTGGCGACGCCATTCTTACTGTTTTGACAAAAGTACATTACTGAAGTGAAACAGCATTCTAGCTGTCGTGGTAGTTCGCCGAATGTGGATGTCTGTGTTTGTATATAAATGTAAAAATCACAGATATAGAACTTTCATCGGTTTTACACTTGTGTATAATAAAACGAAGATCGAAATCGCTTTAATAAGTAATGTAGTAAAAGCATCTAGGTTATTAACAAAGTCCTTCTCGTCTACCTCTGTGCGTAGGTAGTTCTGTTTAGAAGCTGAATTAGCAACCATGACAACAAAAGTGACGGAGAATTACCTTTCAGACACAAAATAATCGGCACAGTCATTGTCATTTTGCTATTTGCCAGTTTGTACGAAGTCATAGATCAGGAGTCAGATTCTAATATATACTGTATGTCCACATTGCACTGTTTTAATGCATGGTTTTTATTTGTCCTATTATTCATGTAGTCTGATAAGCGAGGCCGCATTGACATTTGTGGGACATTTATTGTGTTAATTATTAGGCTGCATATCCAGATTTACGTTTCTAAAAGAAAAAATATACGTTAAAACTATTTCACTGATAACACTAGTAAACATTCCATATGTATCTATATAAATATGATACATGACATCACCCTTAAAAAACGTCTTTTAAGATCTCAGCAATGTTTTTGTCAACACACGACCTACATCGGTCTCCTTACATTGTCGTCTGTATACATATGCACGTTAATAAAACGTTCATTCTAAAACAGCCATATAAAATGACAGAAAGGCTCTGGAATTTATCAGTCATTCTTTTATTTTAAATGGACTATATTGTAACGTAGCACGAAGATGTGTAAAAATGTTAACTGACATCCAAATCTCAGTTCAATTTCTACTCCAGACCCTTTCTGATAAGAACAGAAACAAATTTGTCTGTGGTGCTCCTGAAAGGAAGAATTTCTTTTTTTAAAAAAAAAAAAAAAAAAAAGGAAAAATTGGCACCAACAACTTGCGAGAAAAAATATTTTTAAAATAACTGACTTTTACCCAGCCACACCAGAGAAGAATTAGGAATGTTAATATACTACTGGGCTATAGCTCCAAGTATGAACCAAAAATTACAGAAATACATGTTTCAACCAGATGAAAGGGCTAAAAAAGAACCCAGTAAAATAAATCCTAGAGTGTTTCTTTGAATACAAGTCATGGCTACATTTAAATACACTAGATTTGCAGACACTTAAAGACTCATCGTTGACCATTTTTTCAAAACTGGTATTTAAAAAATGTCCAGGGTCAGCATTTTCTTATTTTGCAGGTGGGAATTCCATCCTCAAGTGACTCTACAAGCCACCATTCCACTGTCCAAAAAAAAAAAAAATCAAAGAGTTCAAGACCTGTCCAATCAGACACCGGTGTAGAGAGACAGGAAGTAGATGTACAAAAGAAAAATTGGGTATATGAGAAGAGGTTTCTTTGTTTTAAATTCATCTCCCACAAGCAGTGAAGCAGCACTGTAAGCAGCCCAAAATACACCAAAAAGCTGGGGATGAAAGTAAAACACAAGATTATTATCTGCCCATGCCATCCATGGTGTACCCTAGCCCAGCAAAGGCTATACATTCCCTGTGACTCTTACCAGGATAAGCAGCTGGAAAATGGATGGATGCAGTCATGTGACATTACTGATTAATCATACACGAAAAGGTAAAATTGTTCTGGCAGCTGATTCATCGCAAGGGTTAACAGCTACTACACCCTGATACCTATGCCTGTACACTAGCGTTGAGTATTTCCATTAATTATGACTATAAGGAAGCCTACTTACCTTTATTAATGTAGAAACAACATCAAAGGTCCCAATTACCAACAGTAAAGGAGCTATGACAATGAGTGGAAGTAAGGAATACCCAATTACTCCCAAAACCTGTCCATATGACACCTGCCAAGAAAGAAAACCGTACAAGACACATTTAATGCTGCATTCGAGGGTTCAGCTATGGGTGATCTGTTGTTGCTTTACATAAAAAACAGTAACAAGTACGAACATGTGGAATCCACAAAAAAAAAAAAAAAAAAAAAAACTTTCAAAATTAACTTACTTCACCACCAAGAACACGTGCCAGGAGAAAGATTGTCAGAGACCCAAATATCCAAATAGTAATAATCCAGGACACCACCTTTGAAATAAAGAACGTGCTTTAACAATCAGGATAGGCAGATGGTACATAGGTGGATGCAGTCATCTCAAGGCACACAACAACACTGTCTGAATCAAGACAACAGGCATCACCTCAGGAATGCTTAACTATGTACTGGGACCCGTTGCTTTTACAGAAACCTTCTTAACTTTGGATTTAAAACACGAATTACAAAGAACAACATATTAAAATGCATGACTGCTGTCCTTCACATGAGTAGATACCAAAGGCGGCTAAGCAGAGGACATCTCACCCTGAACTGTCCATAGATGGAGATCATGGAGAAGAGAAGTACCACAGCCAGCGGCCCCCAAAAGTCGGGGTTGTCCCGGACCACCTGGCGGTTGAAGCCTAGTGATGGCATGGGCATGAGAACACAGCGGATCTTGTAGTAGATGTCCTTTAAGTCGATGTCAAGCTCCTCTCTGATCACAAAGCAATAGGAAGAGACAAGGTATCAAACAATTGCCACTTATAATTAAAACAGTTAATTATACCGAACTACAACGTAAACCTACAAAGTCTAACTGTCAAGCCAGACATTATGGCCAGTGCTAGCAGTCATAGCAATACTAAATTTGAACAATATGCCTAAATGTTCACAACAGCTTTTTATTTTAAAAAACAAACTTACAGGAGGGGTTTATTGTCTTCGGGATCGTCTTCTTCCACCTCTAGCAGCCAGCCATAGCCACGCTGCCTCAAGAAAGTGCTGGCATAAGTATCCTTTGTGGCATCATTGCCGCCCATATTGACTTTGACATCTGGGGCGTCAATCGAACCGCTGAGCTCTACCAGAATAAAAGAAGAAAAAATACACAAAGAAAACGGGTGGAAAACTGTGACAACGTAACAACCACTCGTGTGCATCACCTGCTTTCTGTCATGAAGGCTGCAGAATGCAACGACATGCCTTCTTCGATGAGCAGTGTTATTTTCCTGTCGATCCCACCAGTTCGACATGTACAGTTCAGCGGACTACTCAAGTACTGCACATGTATTGTTTTGAATACAACAGTTTAAAGCTTTCACTGATTTTGGCATTTTATTCCTTAGTAAACCACAATATACTACTTGTCAATATTATCCAGTGCCTGGGTTTGCATAAACTGTAGGCAACAACAATCCTGTCACTATGTTTATTTGCATCGGATACGTAAATAGAAGCAAAACTCGGATAAGATTTAACTGAGATTACCAAGGCCTACTGTACCTTCGGCGTCGGTCGAAGAAACGAAGGTAAAATCTCCGTTGGTGGGGGAGAACTGCATTCTTACTTTACAAGCTACCTCTGCGTCAAAACCACAGTGACATTTGCATGAATGTCTTTACTCGACAAGGGAAAACTCAGGGAAATAAGTAAAGATGTTTTACAGATATTCAGTTTTGTTTGGCGGCGATTATTCCATTATGCCCATAAACCACCGTCTTAGTCGAAGTGCGCCAGGGTAAAAACAACCACGGCCGTAAGGAAGCCGGAAGTGCAGGGGAAGCTGGGAAATAAAAAAAACTGGGAAAATGACGACGCGTTACATCCAACGCGGCAGCTACGACCGCCCTCTCGTGTCTACGGCATGCAACTGCAGTTTGGATGTAAAGTGTACTTAGTCAAGCGTGTTTGTTACACGCATTTAGATGTATTGCGTTGTTTTTTCCATGAATAATCAGTTGATTTTATAAAAGCTACATTATAAAGATTATTTTATATTAATGCCATTGTTATCTTCTTTAATATAACCTCCACTTCCTAGCTATGAAAAGAATACAATACCAATAACAGTAAATGCGTCCATCCGTCTTTCAGTTATGTAACTAATACCGGATTACAAGTAATACGACGTATATTAATATTATGTATATTACACCTAATTCCAATTTTGTACTGAGTGTTTAACCTGCAGTGAAAATCGAAACAAGTCCAGTCTTGTTAGCAAGTTGTCACGGAGCATATTCTGACTAAAAGACTAACACAGAAGCTCAGTAGTTAGCCGTGTTTCCTCACACCGCAAAGGCACTGGGGTTTCTCCCGTAGTCCAAAGACTTGCAATTAGGCTAATTTCTGTATCTAAAATGCCAATTGACTGTGAGGATGTATGTGCCCTGCTGTAGTTTAGCACCGCATTCAGGGCGCACCTCAGCCGTGTGCCCTTGAATGGGTTCCGGGTATCCCCATTCATTCCATTTGCTAAAACTTTCAATAAGCCGACAGCCACACACAGCGGAAATGTACGCATGTGCGTGCCACCCACGCTTGTGATTGGCTGATCGGAGCCGACTGACCAATCACAGCCGCTCTTTCACGGTCGCGAGTTTCCCCGCTTAAGTCAAGCGCGGCATTTTTGTTTATGAGGTGATACATGGAGTGGGGGTAGTGTGTATGTAACTAATGTCATTAAATAGAAATATGTATGCGACGTGTCGTGCATTGGTATCATTGTGGTACTTGATCGCTTACTATTAGATGTTTAGTTGATGCTTATAGTAGTTACAAACTAGTTAGTCGTTCTGCAGTATTGTGAAGTTTTGTTAGAGGATGTTTTTTTGATTGTGCCGATGACGATACACGTTTTCCGTCCTCGTTTGATTATTTGTAAAGTTAATGTGAGGAACGAATAAAAATGGATTGCAGTTTGGGCCGAATCACTTAGAGGATGCTGAACAGGGAGGCTAAATGCAAAAATGCTGTGCTTGTATAATGTGTTCGGCTGCTGCTCTTTAGCTGTCCGTCCGTGCTAATTGTTATATGATTAAAATAGTTTCTCCCTCTTAATAGTCACTTTGGTTTTAATGGCGCAATGTTGGTTCTCCGACGTTTATGTGGCGTGTTTTCCTCAGTTTGTTAGGTTTGTGCAGGCCTGAGCTTTTCCTGGGAATTCAAGCCGTTCGTGGATCGGTGAACCAGTTAAGTGTGACACGACACGGGCTCTGCACGGTGTTCTTACCGACGTTTGACCGAATTTAAATTGATTGGTCCCCAAATCTCTACTTCTAGGCCCCTGCAGTATTTGTAAATATAGGATGGGAATCTCGGGGCTGTTGCCGTTCATCAGAGACGCTACGGAGCCCGTCAATGTGAGGAAGTACAAAGGGCAGACCGTGGCAGTGGACGCCTACTGCTGGCTCCATAAGGGGGCTTACTGCTGTGCTGAAAAGCTAGCCAAGGGTGAACCAACCGACCTGTACGTGGATAAAGAGTCCCTGCCTCCGCATCATAGTTGAGGGGAACGCGTCGGAGTGCGTTGTACATAATTCGTTTCGTCCTTCCCTTGTACCTCCAGATATGTGACCTTCTGTATGAAGTATGTCGACATGCTGCTGTCCTTCGGTGTGAGGCCGATTTTGGTGTTCGACGGTCGCAACCTGCCCTCGAAAGAGAAGGTGGAGAAGGCGCGACAAGAGTGAGCACGACACTCGACAGATTCGCCGCGAAAGCCATCGAGTGACCGGCCACATAACAGCTTTTTGTTGACCTCACTTTAGGCATCGACAGGCCAACCTGCAGTTAGCAAAGCAATGCCTAAGGGAGGGCAAACTGCCAGAGGCTCGCTACTATTTCAACCGCTGTATCAACGTCACCCAGACCATGGCCCATGATGTCATTAAGGCAAGCGGGCCGCGTCCAAGGTGGAATTAGGAAGCCCGGGTCGTATTAAAAATAAACGCATAAGAAGGATGTGAATTCTCGCTGTTATATTTTTATTATTCTTAGTAGCTAATTTGGTCGAAATACAAAACATGGGTGCCCTACCACGTGTGACCACAAGATGGCACACAAGGGATTAGAAAGATCAATAAGAAGAACCTGTAAGGCATTCATACTGCTAAGATATACGTGACAATGCCCCAGAGATGGTTTATGCACGTAAAAAGAATCTCATGACACACTCTGACGCTAGAAGTAGACTTATTTTAAAAAAGGTCTTTCATCTCCCTGACTTTCCTGCCTTCAGGCTGCCAGGGCTCGGGCAGTGGACTGTGTAGTGGCACCCTATGAGGCAGATGCCCAACTGGCCTTCCTGAACAGGGCTGGCATCGCCCAAGCCATCATCACTGAGGATTCTGACCTACTGGCTTTTGGCTGCAAGAAGGTGACTATGTGTTGTTTACAGATGCAGTTAAGACCATGTTTATACCTGTGTGTGTGTTACCTTAGTTTGTGCTATGTTTGACTCTCATGTAGGTGATTCTGAAGATGGATAAGCTGGGAAATGGGCTGGAGATCGACCAGAAGCACCTGGGCCGGTGCCTGTCTCTAGGCGACATGTTCACGGAGGAGAGGTTCCGCTACATGTGCATCCTCACGGGCTGCGATTACCTGCCCTCGCTCTGCGGGATTGGTCCAAGCAAGGCCTGCAAGCTCCTCAGAGTAGCCAGAAACCCTGACATTCTTAAGGTGACCTCTCTGACCTGTGTTCTGCTGCTCAAATCCACTGCAGGGTCTTTCTTAGCTACTCATCTACAGCGCTTGTCCTTTAGGGTTGAAAAGATAGCACAAGGTTACAGACAGCTGACTGAGACATGTACAATGCCACAGCATGTTCCCATTTCTCTGTTCACTACCCCAGGTAATAAGGAATATGGGCCAGTATCTGCATATGAACATTGAGGTGACTGACGAGTACCTGGAGGGTTTCGTCAAGGCCAACAACACCTTTCTTTACCAGCTGGTCTTCGACCCAATCAGCCGGAAGGTGGTGCCCCTCAACCCCTACCCAGACAATATCGACCCCACTTCCCTGAGCTATGCTGGACAGTATCTTTTTTTTTTCCTGCCCATGCCTCAGCTCCTCTGAGGCAGGAGCCTGCTTCAGAGGCAGCACACGTGATTGTTTGTCTGTAAACTAGTGAAACCTCCTTAATTCTCGTCTCTAGCAACATGGGGGATAAGGTGGGCCTGCAGATGGCTCTGGGAAACCTGGACATCAACACTATGGAGGTCATCGACAACTACGATCCCAACACTACGCAGGTGTGACACGAAAGACCGTCAGTGTCATCAAAGTTTTTGAAAGGGTCTCCTTCCTGTGTGGCATCTTCCCTCACAGTACCAGGTGGACCTGAAGACATGGCACTGGTCTAACTGTATTGTCACAGTGCGGAATCCAAGTTTATCTAGTCTGCTGATTAATGAGGGCTTATTCTAAATGTCGGTGACATACCTCTGTAATGACTGGCTTAAGGTGCAGTATTAAATATTGCTACTCCTCGTGCACCAAAACAGCAATCATTTCCTGTTGCGAGCTTTTTAGGTGCTCTGTGGACCATGGCTGGCCTGGGTCCATCTGACCACCTCTTGCCTTGTATCCCACAGCTGGCCAAGGTCCGCAGCCACAGCTGGGCCGACGGCAAGAGGAAGAGCTGTGACGTGGGTCCCAGCATCTGGAGCAAGAACTACATTCCCATGAGTCCGTTGTCCTCCCAGCCTCTTGTCTGCAACTCACCAGAGAAGTCCTCGCAGATGAGGTGTGAGAAGGCGGTCAGCTTGGAGAAACAGAAGCTCTCTGCCAGGGAGCTGCAGGTCAAGAGGCCCAGGCAGGGTAGGAGGCAGCAAGCGCTGTGAGAAACCGCCTCACTTTACACCATTGCTTGTAGGTTTTCTCCATGCAGCTTAGTAATGACTTCACTGGTTTTTAAATGCCAAGCTGTTGTGGGACTTCTGATATGCTTTGGCTTTCTGCTCAGGTGTTGTACCAGCAGACCGCAGTGTGTCCTGGTTTGTGTTCCCATCAGTGCCCTCATTAGGCACTAATGAACCATTTTCACTGCACAGTTAAGCTCTGTTTACATTAGTACACACTGAGGCTAAAGAGTGAGACCAGTTGTTCTGTTACTAGGTCTGTTTGTTTGGGTTGCCGTGGGGGTCCTACAGCTATGTGCTTCTTATCCTCCTCCTTGTGTTGGAGCAGAGTTGGTCATATCCGAGGAGGACGTCCTGCTGCAGTATTCCTCCCCCAGCCCAAAGATGCAGAGGCAGGCCGAAACCCTGGGCCAGGCCCGGCCCACTAGCACTGCCCCCCAGCCAAGGTCGCGTAACCGCTTTGCCACACTGCTGCAGAGGAGGAACCAGGAGAACAGCCTTGATGATGAGGGAACCCAGAGCAGGTATTTCCCCTCTGCTTACCGCACTTCTGCTCAGACTCCTGTCTCTGGGGTGACCAGACCCTGGCTGGGAAAGACCATTTGACTCTCTGCTCTCCATCAGCTACCAACAGAGTTAACTCGTTTTTGTTTAATGCATTCATTATTTAACTAAATTCCAAGCCTTGGATTTACAGTAATGGGTGATTTGTGGTAATGTTTCAATGATAGCCAGTAGCTTGGACCTCTTAAAAAGGCGGTATACCAAATGGATGGAGCTTGACCGGCCACCAGTTCAGTGGACGTTAATGGGTTCCAGTGTCCGTCATTCTTATTAGAACTTACTAAATTGTGTGATTTCATTGTTTCAAGTTCTGCTCTGTGTTCAGAAGCTAAGTCCAGTCAGGGTGAGAGGTTTGTAATCACTGACCAATGTCTTGAGCAGGTTCTTCTGCAGTCTTGGCTCCAGAGACACTCCATGTGCTGCTCAGGGGGCCCTGGCCATTACTGACTGCCCTCAGGATGAACTGAAAAAGGGTCTCCCACCAACCTGCAAGGAGCCCCAGGCAATGGAGCAGCAGGTCCAGCATTCATTTCTCGTTATGGGTTTTATAGGAGCCCTAGGGACCATGGTTGGCCAGGTCCACCTGACCACCTCTTGCCTTACATCCCACAGCTGGCCAAGTTCCGCAACCACAGCTGGGCTGATAGCAAGATGAAGAGCTGTGACCTGGGTCCCAGCCAATGGAGCAAGAACTGCACCCCCATGAGTCCCCTGTCCTCCCAGCCTCTTGTCTGCAATTCACCAGAGAAGTCCTCCCAGATGAGGTGTGAGAAGGTGATCAGCTGGGAGAAACAGAAGCTCTCTGCCAGGGAGCTGCAGCTCAAGAGGCCCAGGCAGGGTAGGAGCAGCAAGCGCTGTGAGAAACGGTCTCACTTTACACCATTGCTTGTAGTTTTTCTCCATGCAGCTTAGTAATGACTTCACTGGTTCTTAAATGCCAAGCTGTTGTGGGACTCCTGAAATGCTTTGGCCTTCTGCTCAGGTGTTGTACCAGCAGATCGCAGTGTGTCCTGGTTTGTGTTCCCATCAGTGCCCTCATCAGGCACTAATGAACCATTTTCACTGCACAGTTAAGCTCTGTTTACATTAGTACACACTGAGGCTGAAGAGCGAGCCCAGTTGTTCTATTACTGGGTCTGTTTGTTCTGGTTGTGATGGAGGTCTTACCGCTGTGTGCTTCTCCACATCCTCCTCCTGCTGATGTTGCAGAGCCGGTCGTATCCGAGGAGAGCGTCCTACTGCAGTATTCCTCCCCGAGCCCAAAGGTGCAGAGGCAGACCGAGACCCCATGCCAGGTCCGGGCCACTTGCAGGGAGTCCCAGACAACAGAGGGTAGGGACATCGTGGCTGGGAGTGAGGCCTCACTGGGTCTGCCTGGCTCCACACACCTGCAAAAGTTTCGCCATGAGGCAGGTGTTTTTTGCTGGGCCAACAGCTGCCTGGAGAAACCCCAGGTGGTGTTGCACATGTCGGACCTCTTGCCAGTCGAGAAGACACAGAGAGCCCCACCGTCATCTCCCCACCAGGAGGCCTCAGACTCCAACTCCCCCCCCACCCTGAGCAGTGCCTACTTCTCCCAGTCGGGTCAGCTTGGCGTTGAGAAGGAGCAAAGCCCCACACAGGTATGGTATGGGCACACTCCATGGGGATCCCGCTGTCCTGGCGTCACACACCGGCTGATGTTCCTGTCGTTGGGTCTTTCTTTTTCCCAGGACCCCAACACAAGCCAGGCCTCCAGCAACAGCAATGACAGAAAGCTGACAGCCATTCGGGCAAAGGTCTGTTCAGCTTCAGGCCAGGACATTGAGGCCTTTGGTCTTTGGGGGGAAAAAAATATAACGTGCCTCGGTGAAAAAATGTAACCTCTTTCTAATGTAAAAATATCTTTAATAAGCCGTGAAACCCTCTGTTTGTGCCCAGTTGCCAGGTCTGCCACGGGTCAGGACCATCGACATAGGAAAGGCAGTGAAGATTCAGCCCTCAGTACCTGCACGGGCCAGCGGCCTACGCAAGACAGCCAATGCCAAAAAGAGCAGCCAGGACAGCCAAAAGGTAGACAGGATTCCCAGCACTCTCTGCAGTCTGTGGAAGAACTTCAGCTTCAAGAAGTAATCACCTCCACCAGAAGAAAGCCATTTGTGCATCATCTCATGAACTGACATTCCAGAGAGGACTGACTGTCATCGTGCAGCACAGAGACAATCCCAAAGTGCAAGATAGGAGGCCCGTATCTCTAATGTGGGACAATATGCCAGTGCTTACTCTAGAAATGGATAAAGAACATCTACTTCCTCGTCACTGGCATCTCAGTTCAGAAAACCCTGTGTGTCTGACTCTTTTGATGGAAACTTCACAGCGTATGTTGTCCTAGGATGCCAGCGTCACGTGTAATATGAATGTTCCTGCTCAGCTTTTAAGTTTGTTCTGAATAAATTTGTGATTTCTCTATCCGTTGCTTTTTGTTTCTGGTTTTTAGTCCCCCCCATGGTTCTTTGCTCCTAAATTGTCTACATCTCTCATTACCTTACATTCTGTCAAGGCTATGCTCGGTAAGGCTTTATAATGCCTTGCCGGTAAGCCACAATCAACTGTGCCAAGTTGGGTTTCTTCCTATCATAAACTCAAGATGTCTTGTTGAGGAAACAGTACCGTCTGTATAGTGAGAGCAAGTTGAACAGGCCACCTGCACCACATAGTGCTCTTGGTTCTGCCCTCAGGTGATGCTGAAACAGTATATATAACTAGCTCTATGTGCTAAATAAGCAGTAATGAGATTAACACTGTAGGCCTAATAGAGCATCTGAGGCACACGTGGATAGGGTTTTGTTTTTTAATACATTGTCGTCATCATAGTACTGATCTCAACATTTAACAGAAAGCACTGAGGATTTCGAGTTAATGGGGTCCATTAAGGACCTGTGTGGTGTTCCTTCTTGGCCTGGATCATATGAAGCCACAGTCGGCACATGCTTATCTGTGAAATGTGATATGCTGGTCCTTCAGGGAAAAAAACCACAGGGGTTTCTTGTTCAAATGCCTGGAATTTTTTTTTTTTTCTTTTTGCTTCTCAAGTTGCCATCATTGTTGACTGATTTTATCTCCAGAAGAATCTGAGCATTGTCAATTTAATGATGTTACTATAAGAAGTTTAGCCTGCTTTTCAGTGGGTCTTTGAGCCAAACAGACTGGTTTTGGGCATGAAAGATACACTGTCATCAGTGGGACACTGAAACATTGCGTCGCCCCATCGTCCAGGACTCTGATGGCATAAGCCAAACCCTTTGTAAATATTAACGGTAGGAGAACCAAGATGGAAATGGGACAAACACTATACTCACCACCAGGAAATGAACACAGTTGCCGAAAAACCTCGATGTTGCTACAGATACAGTAGTAGGAAAAATATTTCAAAAAGAGAAATCCACATACTTAACATAAATTTGAGTCGATTGAATTCCATTTGATTGCCAATATTATAGATCTTGCAAGATGTACCGACTCAAGAGGAAAAAAATGTATGGAGACTGTGCTTGTCTTTTAACTATATGACATGCGTTTCTGCACGACTGTTTGTGGAATGAAGTCGAGCAACATTATCCAGCAATAAAACAATGACATAGTGCACCAAGCATTGCCACAGAGCCAATCTAAGGTTAAACGTCGATACAGACTTAAAAATTCTCTTGTACTGCGTTAAGTTTGGCATTTTTGTACCTCCAGACATTGAATTTTGAGCTTTTATTTTGATCTGAAGAGTAATTAAAGTATGCTTTTGTGTTATGTGGTATGTAAACGCTGACTATTGTTTACTGAGTGCCAGAAAACCACACTTACTCTAAGATGAGCCACTCCTCTTATAGAGCCAGTTCAGTGAATCAGTTCATTCCAGCATTACTATGGTAAAACTGTACATCTTTCTGGACACCCTTGACAGGAATGAAGGCAGCCTTTGCGATGGAAAAATACAGGCAAAGTCTCTGTTGCTAAAGAGTAGGCTCCATAGGAACAGGTTGGTTCACTGTTTTTATCAAACAAACCTGTGAATGTGTTTCATTCACGACTCAGTCCCTTTGCCACTTCCTTCAATCTTCAATCCAGAAAGGAACCCTTAATCCACTATAGCTCCTGACAGCTGGTCCTTTCCAGACTGCCTACAGCTAAGGACCCTCACATATGCCGACTATACCTGATGCACCATCCTCTTGAAATATAGTGATGCGTGGTTTTATTAAGCAGCCCAAATTCAGCCTCAGCAATCCTTGCTTTTTTCGGTTTTTGACTAAGTAAATCACTCTCGATTTCACACGGCAGTAATTATTTGTTTTTCAAATAGTGACCATCTCTTACAAATTCTGGCAGTAAATAATGACCTTGGAGTGTGTTTAATGTCAGCATCACTGCAATGGAGCCTACCAGACACTTTCACATGATGGCTACAGCAGAATATCAGAGTAATTTAGGTGACAAACATTTGTTATGAGAAAATGCAAGACCCTCCTTGGACTTGAACCACTAATCTTTATGTTAGTCTGATTAATGGAAGATTTGTGTAACCGCTGATAACATTTAATGTGTGTAAAAATCCAGTATGAAGCAGAATGCCTTGAAAACGTAACTCTGAACTGAGAAGGTTCGTAACTCTAAATTCAGAAAATTGCAGCTGACTTTGTGTATAAACGTTCTATTGGGAACTCTGCCCACATCCTACAAACGGAATATCCACATCTACCTAGATACCACAGGCATAGCACTGTCTAAGAGGGGTGTTATAACTCCTGAGAATGCCTGAAAGCCATTTCGAGAAAAGTTCTCAGTGTTTTTGCTATGGAACACGTGACGACTGGTTGGACAGGACCTGCTAAGCTTATTGCTTGATTGGCACTTTCATTAACACTGTCAGCAATGCAGATATAACTCGACTCTCAGTGCAGGCAGAATATCAGCCCAGTTTGACTTACACGGCTTATCAACGTAATGTGTCTTTTCAGGTTTGTCACTGGAGTGGGTCAAAGTCCTGCAGGTATTTGGATACTTTTGAACTAGTCTGGTTTGCTGCAGAAAGAGCAGTTGAGGTAAAATGTTGAAACGAAGAGCTAAGACTTGGGATGAGACGAACGAGGCTTCAAAAGCTGTGGTGGGCAAAAGTAGCCTGAACTAACCAGTCAATGCCGGTGTTAAATGAGGCTTCAAAACCTGTGGTGAGTGGGAGTACCCTGAACTAACCTGTCAAAGTTGGTGCTAAATGAGGCTTCAAAACCTGTGGTGGGTGGGAGTATCCCAAACTACCAATCAATGCTGGTGCTAGTAATTTTTGGTAATTCAGGACACTTCCACCCACCATGGGTTTTGATGTCTCATTAGTCAAATCACTAGCTGCGACTGATGGTCACACTGCAGCCGCTGGAGTGGAGCTGGGCTACTACAAGATCCTGCTCAGTCACAGAGCGGTAAATTGGTGCATCACAGGAAAAGAGGAGCTCTGTCTGGCGTCCATCAGCAGGCCGCTCACTGTATTGGCCACAGCGAATGCTGATGTGTGTGCGTGTGTGTGTGTGCATGTGTGTGACCTCCCCTCATTAACATAAGGTCTCTCTTACTTGCCACTTATTTGGTGGCATTCTAGAAGAACACTGAAATGTTAAACCACTCATCTAACAGCCATTTAGAAGATGCTAGTACCGTGAATGTTCTTCGGGGGGCAATTTGGGAACTCATCTCGATTTTATAGTATCTTCATTACAGAATTGCAGAGGTGTCTTGGGCACACCCAATATTATCAAATCTGTTGATGTGAAATGCTAATTGGCACATATCTCTAAGATTTTAAGAATTCCTGTCAGGTGAGGTCAGTATCACAGGTACCAGATAATGATCCTGTTAAATTACTAAGCCATTTTGAAGTTGCAGACTTCAAAATATATACCATACAAATATAAACCATATGAAGCCACTGGTGAGGTCAAATAATGTATGTCTCTCTTTTTACTCATTTCTAGTGGAGTGTTCACCCACTACATCTGATTCTCCCACAGAGCTCATTGTTGCCAAGTTGCAGTATGGAGATCTGTACAGGAGACTTTTGCAAAATTTGCCTCAGGCCAAATTCCTTTGTTACCATCAACAGCATATTTTCATAAGGCAAAGTTTTGCATTTGTAAACTCATGGGAGGTGAGCCATCTGTGGAATACTGGCTGCAACGTGACAGAATGTTACAGGTGGGGCACAAAAACTTCATATGCTGTCAGATTCACGTTTTTCGGTACTGGAGCTCATTCTGTCATTCCAGCTGACCGGGTTTCTCCCTCTCAAGCCACCTTCTGGAGCTTACTGACCACACAGAGACAGCAGCATGGACCAGAACAGTTAAATGAGACACCTTCTTTGTTTCACGCTGCCTGGGGGCCTGAACACCAATAGGCATCATTTCAGACAGACTTATTTAAAGGGGAGCTAAGAAAAGGCAGGTTTTGACTTGGCAAGAGGGTGTAAGAGTGGAGTGAAATATGAATCGAGGCTGCATATTTTGTCATTTTGACTCCAGAATCCTCCTTCAGGCGAATCGTGCTGTAGACATGTAAAGACACATTCATTTACACTTGGCTTGCAGTCCTACTTTTAGTAACAAAATGAGCTCATGTGGCACGCTTCGTGGTCTGTATAAGCCAGTTTCAGAGAGCGAGCCACATCAACATTACAGCAGCCTCACAGACATCCAGCAGACCTGTTAACACTGGATATTTCCTGCAGGTCAAGGTCAAGTGGTGTGCTTAATGGTATTCGTGTAATTGTCTGAGCCCCCATGTTAATTTGTGAATGGCTCTGCCATCAGGCTTCAGAGCTGGAGAAAATATTGTTTTTGGGGACTGGCAAAGGAAATGGTCATCTTCTTCATGAAGTGACATGAGAGCTAAAAAAGATTAACCAGGCTTGAAAATGACCTGTGGTTATGCCAGCTGTCTCTCCAAAATGATTTTGAGTCATGTCTGAGTGATTCTTAGAGAAATGTTACAGTTTTTCCCCACGCTTTGTCCGATGTTACAGATTAGAAAAGCTGTCTTACACAAAAGGAATTTGTGTAAATTAGATGTGCATTCTTTAACTGAATTCTGCAACTGAATGCCTGGATTCAGTTGGCCTACCAGAGAATGTAGATGTTAATACAGATCTGAGTTCTGATTGTCATGGACACATGCATCAGATAACCTTTCCAAGCCAGGGTGGTGATGAAGAATACTCTGCATGAACGTGGACTGGCAGTGAGTCTGACCAGAATATGCCTTAAAAATGCATTAGCTGTTCCTGTCCAGCATGGTTAAAGACCGAGAGGCATATTATTTATGGAGAGGTAGACACTCAGCGTTTAGTGTGCTGCTGTGATCAAGTACTTCTAATGAGCTCTAGATGGCTACTGACCATCCAACATCAGCTCCACACAGCAAAGTGAGCCATCAAAGTGATCTGTGCCTGGCAAATGCCAAGTGATGTTATTTAAATCCTCTGGAGAAAAAGTCTTCACATTCCTTCCATTACAAACCCCACTGGCTCCAGGTGCTGCTCTGCTGGCTGAAATGAAGGTGCTGACTAGGGAGGTTGGGGGTTCCGGAAGAAACGAATGACCGGGTGGGGTGGGGGGATTTGTTGCTGGCTGCACTTTAGGTGATTGAGGGAAAAAAGACGGCCCAGCCCCCACCACCCCGGCACAGGCCTACTGGTACTGTCTCCCATTTTGCCAGAGTGAACTCACTCCATCCATCCATCTTTTATATCCATTTATCTCAGCAAGGACATGGCACGAGGCAGTGGACACCGTGCAATTAATATAACATTGACCAGAAAATTACAAACAAACATGTTGCAATTAACCATGATAATACCAATGCAAGCAGCTAACACAAAACCATTAAAATTCCTATTTGCTCCCTGAAGTTCTGTTACTCAAGATCCACTTGTCTTGAGGTTGATCAGTTGTGGTTCTCAGTAAACTGCTGTTTTGGTGAAGAGAGACCAGCCGGCTGAAACCTGAAAGTGTGAACTTTGTGTCGATTTCCACGAGTCACAGAAGAGCAACAATCATGAATAGCAATCTGTATACTGATGGTTTAAAAAGAATGGATGGGTGGAGGACACCAACCCTTTTTCCATGGTTGCTGTTGGAGATTGTTGATGTCTCCATAAACCTATGTGATTCCTCATGAGCTGAGACTAAGCAGGGGAGGCGGGACAAAAATACTCAGCATCGCTTGGCTGCAGGGTGTGTTTGTAATGTGGCTACCCAACAAATGAAGCGGCTCCCCTTCTCAGCCATTGTCTCAGCTCTGGAAAGAGGCTACTTGGGATGTTGTTTGTGGGAAGTCACCGCCGAGGACAGATGGCCAAGCTGCCATTGACTCTTACGTCAGTTGGGTTTACTACACAGGGCTGGGCTTTGAAACTCAAAACTGTATGTATCAGCCATCACTGCAGAAATCCCAGGTCTCCGTTTGCTCTAATTTTCATTGCATGTGTCCTTTTCACTGTAAGAAGTATCGCTGATAATGTGTCGAACATTTACTCCAGTAAGACCCAATTCATTGCTTAACAGTAATATTCATTTTTGCTATAGGATGACACTTTGGTTTATCTGTCAAGTAATCCTACAGTCAAATCCACAGAATATGATGTAAGGGCTGACAGCCGCCACGCCAGCTGTTTGGCCCTGGCTCATGTTGCCCTTGCACACTCGCACCCGTCTCCCTGTCAGGTTACTCTCCACCCAGCTAGAGCATCCACATTCCACGGGGCTGTGTCATACACTTGCTGCGTATCACTCTGGTCACACCACTCTGTTGCTGGGCTGTGGAAGCTGTTATTTGGGCCATCTGGTTTGACCTGTTGGTAGGGAGGGTTCTGCAATTCTCTCTCTCTCTCTCTCTCTCTCTCTCTCTCTTTCCCTCTCTCTCTCTCTCTCTCTCTCTCAGGTTTCGACTGTCACAAGCCAGAAGGGTATGTTTGTCACTCTCCCTGATGGGGTGTGTTGATCAGAACCTGTTTGGTGGCATTGCTGGAATCCCATTTAACTAGCACAGGCCTTAAGGTAAACAGACTTGTCAGAGCACAGAAGGAGACCACGAGACGACACCACAAACTCATCTGCTTGAGAGGAGCACCTTACAGCATCACCCGGTATGAAGTTCCCATTTGGTTGCACTGAGCTCTGTTAGAATAATGTCCATCACTGCTGTGTTTACCTACTGTGTCCCAAAGGGGCTTGGAGCACTGATTTGTAAATATTTATCTGCAAAAAACAATTTTCTGTAGGTGTGAGTTCAAAATCTTGTCAGTGGTACTCCTGGATCACTAAATAAAACCATAAATTTAGCTTATATTTAACTCTATATTCTGTGGGAAGTGTATAATTGCTAGATTTCTATCACTGAGGTGACTGTATAGATACTTGCAGGTGGCAGACCTTGCACCGAACACTTGACAAAGAGCTCCGAAACAAACGGACGGGGTAATTGCGTCAGTACCAGGGTGTTTAAGATCTCACTCCTGGGTAGAGGTTGCTTATAGTGGCATGCCCAAGCCAACCAATACATGAATCTTTGAGAGAATTGAAAATATGAAAATTTCGGTTTTTATAACTGGTTGTCTTGCTAACTATGAATAGTTGGATCTAGCTGCATGTGCATGAACAGAAGCAATCTTAATTCTTATATTCAGATGTTATTGATCTTCACTTACATCAACTTACACTGACAGCCTACCCAGGATAGAAGATTATGGACATGTGCTTTAGCTGGGGTTTTCAGCTGAATATTTAAACCCAGAGCCTTAGTTCCAAATTTGCATTTTTTTTATGAATGGATATACTGGATTGTTATAAATCTGTATTGCAAAGGAGTGGTACCAAACATCTATTTAGACAACATTTCACAGAATTACTTTAATTTAGATTTTTCCCTTGAAACACTCTGCTTTTAGAGAGCCTGGAAGAAATGGTTGAAATCCTATTATATTTAAATGAAAACTGTTCTTCTGAGATATTCTCAGGATTTTTACAAGTGCGATTGAAGTGAATGTTGCACAGGGTCACAAATCATTATTAAAGTTTGTACAATAATAATGCACATTGCCTTTAGAAGCTAAGATGACATTTCTGATCTCAGGAGACAATTTGACATGGATTTACACACTGGGATGTTTTACTGGGGTAACTTTGGGCCAGTGCTACCTGCCTGTCCCCAGACTTGGCGCTCTGCATTGTGTCATAGCAGCCTGTCACTTAATGTTAGATGCTATTCAAAATTAATTCGGTTGCATTTTTGTTTATATTCTCTCATCCCCACTTGCTGTGCCACAAATGAACCGTGCGTCTATCCCAGTGTACCGATCTAAATATGCCGTCTAAGTTTCAGAGCAAGATTTGTGTTATACATTGCAATACTATACATGTACAATTGTACAATATATGAGTGATACAATACTGTATTAGAGTTTACACTGGCTGTGAAAAGCAGTACACAGCTTTGAACCACTTAGAAGTGTTTTTAAGTACATATTTTTACTTCAGAATGATAATGTTTAATATATTTGTGGAAAGTTACACATTCAGTTCTTAAGAACAGTCATCAGTCTGAAATGAAAGAGTTTAAACAGTTTAGACTTTGGTATTGAATCTGGTAGTCTTTGCTGGTAGCATGGCCAAGACTGAGGAATGAGGATTGGACAAGTAGATGAGTTGATGAGCTGAAGCCTCAGTGTCACTGACTCCTGAGGTGGTCAGTGTGGTTAAGAGGGGTATACATCTCAATCACCTAAGTATTTCTCAATCTTCTAAGCTAAGGACGGCCCAGTCCCCAGCCTTCCAGGGAACCTGTATCCCGAGGCCCTACCCTGCATTTCTACGTGACTGAATGTCACTTGGCAGTGGATGAAAAGGAGACTGCCTTTTCTGACAGGGCGTTTCCTGACTGGGTGCAGTGGGCAGTTTGGTCCCTGTTTACGGTGTATTTGCTGGTCACGTTAATGCCAACATGTGGTTCTTGCATTACAGAAAGGGAGGAGAGAGGCCAGTGGTACTCAGAAATGGATGTCAATCACAGCGGGCAAAATAGGCCTTTACCTCTCTTGTTTCAAACACGACTGTCATCTGGCTGTTGGGGCTACATGTTCGATTTAATTTCTTTTTGAAGTAGAATCCTATGTCTCGGTCTGAGTGTGGGCTTGCAGGTATTCATTGTTGTTCATATTGTGTTAATGAACTTGTCCTGCTCAGTGCCTGCCAGAGGAGGATGGGCCTTCCCCTTGAGTCTGGTTCCTCCCAAGGTTTCTTCCTCGAGAAAGTTTTTCCTTGTCACTGTTGCCGTTGGCTTACTCTATGGGGACCTTGGGCACGGGACTATGTAAAGCGCTTTGTGACAGTGTTCCTTATTAAAGGCACTATATAAATAAAATTGAATTGAATTGAATTGAATTGAATAGTGTATCCATGTCTTAAACAGAGCTGAGTTGTGTGTTTTGACAGACAGGAAATCCATTGCTGGGCCTTTCTCTTAGGACACAAAGCCTTTGTGCATGGTGCTCCAGACAATGCAGTTGTTAGACTCAGGGCCCCCATGCAGTGGGACACCATAACAGGTGGTTCACATGGGCAGACTTACGCCCCATAGACCGGAGCCGCCAGCCTGTGCTTCTCTTCTAAAGTTTGAGTCGTGTTGTCTTTACCCGATAGTGTTTTAATAGCTCAGTTTTTTTCCACCTGTGTTTTTTGTGATTTGTTACATTTCTCACATCTCTTGAGACACCAGGGGGCTGATAAAGCAAAATGATTACCTTCAGTAGTCTCCCCTACAGGTTGTAAATGTAGATTCCAAACCCCATGTCTTGTCTGCCATTCCTCTCAGTGCTTTCCGTTCATGTTGCGTCACATACTGCAACAGATGCATCAAGGCTTCATGCTTGTGTTAAAGTAAACCAGAATATTCTCATTTTGTTCAAACATTTTCTCATTTCACAGATTTCATCAAGGAAATCCAGTTATGTTATAAAACCATAAACAAAGGTCTTACAATGTCGAACTACACAGTAAGTAAGAGCCATTTGACCTTTCTCCCTGTCGTGTGCATGTGGCCCAATGTCAAGATGTACAGTACTCCGTGATTCATTTTCAGCTCCATCCCATTAACCTTACCCATCGTTTGTGTCTTTAGAATGGCCACTTCCGAAACAGAAGCTTCTCAGAAAGCTTGGTCCTGAAAGATGCGGAGGAAGGTGGAGTGGTCATCAGTGACATCAAGGATGGTGGTTTTGCTGGCAGCTGTGGATTAAAAGAGGGTAAAGTGCTGCTCACAAACTTGAAATCATATTACTAAAAATAATGATAATGTCTCTGCGTGAAAATGAATGCTATATAGCTGCAACGGACTAGCCTTCAGCCCGGGGTGGGCACTGGCACATGGTTGTAGTTTAGAGCCACGCATTCATCCATACTGCTCAACCCAGATAGGATCACACGTAATTTAGTACAGGGATTATCTATATAATTACTCCTCCTTTACTGAAAAAAGTAATGCCTGATGTAATCCAGAAAGAGCTGAAACTAAAGTAAAAACATGAATTCATATGCACCGTATTACAGAGTCTGAGTAACTTTTCTTCACAGGAGACGAAATTGTCGGTGCTACCATTCACTTTGATAAGCTCAAGAAGGATGACGTGACAAAATTACTGCAAGTGATAGAGCCTTACAACACTAACGTGACCATTTTGAAGAAGCAGGATGGGAAGACTAGTTCCAGTTATGGTGCTGTGCCATCTCCAGAAGAGGTAAGTCAACAGTAAAGTGGAGGTTAGGAGTAGCTAAAATGCAGAAAATGCAATTCTTACCCCTGAATTTTTTTTAGTTACTCAAGGACTCATACAGCAAACTTTACAACGGCAAGGTCAAGAAATTCTTGAAAGGTGACTTACCGTCTGGATCTGTGAAAACATCACCCACTGACTTAAATGGACAGTTTACAGTGCCTGGTGCCCAAGTCAACTTGGACAAAACAAACGTGGGAAGTGAAATTGATGCTCCAATGCTCAACTTAAACCAAAAAACACCTGCAAATGACACCACTCAGTTTGGTTCACCTGATGTAATATACTCAGTTCCAAAGATGGATTTTCCAACCATCAATACAAAGAACGGAAAACCTGATGTGTCTGTAAGCTCGCTAGCAACGGATTCAAATGTGGACCTCACTTTGCCCAAAGTGAAGGGGTCAAAAGTTACAATGCCATCCCTAGGGATGTCTGGATCAAAACTGAAAGGACCAGGCTTGGATGGGACTTATGGATTCTCTGAACCTAATCTCACACCTCCAAATTTAAATGGACAGGATATAAATATTCAAATGCCAAGTGGACAGGCTGACTTGTCAGGACCACAAGGTGGTATTGAGATTCCAGATCTGGACAGCAAAGGTGCAAGAGCAAATATTAATTTAATTACACCTGAAATGGATGCAGCAGGGCAATATAAAGCTCCAAAATTTAAAATGCCACAATTTAATCTACCTGAAATGAAACCAAAAACATCAGATTTGAATGTTCGACTTCCAGATGTGAAAGGAGACTTGGATCTGTCAGTTCCTGACCAAAAGGCAAATATCAAGACCTCTCACCTGAACACAAAAACTAATATTGACACAGATGTTCCATCAGCAAAACTGAATATGCCCAATTCAAAGACTCCAAAACTTGATTTCTCTGGGCCTAATGTCAAAGGACCAGAATTCAATGCAAATCTAAATGCTCCAGATGTGAATCTGTCAGCTCCCAAAATTGATGGCAAAATCAACACTCCAGACATAGACGCAAATTTACCCAAAGCCAAGCTACCCAGCGCTGACTTAGACCTACAATCTCCAAATGCTGACATTAATGCTCCTTCAGGCAAATTCAAAATGCCCACCGTAAAAAAGCCAAAATTTACTTTGTTTGGGTCAAAGGTTAAAGGACCAGAATTCGATTCAAATCTAAATGCTCCAGA
>JAACJT020000052.1:14276102-14287132 GCA_009936485.2 Gymnarchus niloticus | reverse complement strand
AAGGACCAGAATTCGATGCAGATCTTAATACACCAGACTTAAATCTGTCTGCCCCCAAAATCAAAGGCAAAATCAACGCTCCAGACATAGACGCAAATTTACCCAAAGCCAAGCTACCCAGCGCTGACTTGGATCTAAAATCTCCAGATGCTGACATTAATGCTCCTTCAGGCAAACTTAAAAAGCCAAACTTTAAGATGCCCAAGCTAAATCTATCAGATACAAAAGTACAAACACCAGACTTGAATGTTGATTTAAATTCATCAAAAGCAGAAATTGATAGTCCCACATTCAACATGACTAATCTTAATTTAGATTCAGACCTAAATAAAGCAGACTTTACAGTACCGAAGGTTAAGGGAAAATTTAATGCTATGGAACCAGCTGGGAATCTACCCAGATCTGACCTCAAAAGCCCCAAAACTGATCTTCATGTTCCAGAAGTTGATTCTGATGTTCTTTCAGGAAAAGTCAAAATACCTACTTTCAAAATGCCAAAAGTACAAGATGTTGATGGAAACAGTAGTGTCGAGACACCTGATTTTAGTGTATCGGTCCCTGATCTCCAGAGTCCTGAACTTGGCATAAATACTCGAGATCAGGAAACTGATACACCATCTGGAAGGCTCAGACTACCTGCCATAAATAAACCTGAATTTAGTCTTTCAAGACAAAAACTGAAAAGCCCAGACCCTGCTGTATATGCAGACATGACAACACCTGATCTGAGACTCCCAGCCTCCAAGATGACAGAAGGACTTGTTGACCCAGACATAGATCTCATAAGTGACACCACAGATGTCCCAACCATGAATGCTGATGGAAATGTTTCAAAAAACAAATTTAAATGGCAAGGTTCAAAATTTGTAAGTCCAAACCATAATGCTGAGACAGATCTTGAGATGCCACATATTAGCAAGGAACACAGCAAGACAGAGGCTACGGTAGCAGTAGTAGAAGTGGAAGTACCAGCTTTCAAGACTCACAGATTACCTAACACTAATATACACCAGGAAATTACTAGTAGATTTGATGCCCCCAAAAAACAACACTGAGGCTCCTCTTTCTGAACTACCAAGATCTACTTTCTCGAAGACTAACTTGCCATCGATAGATGGTCACGTACCAGATTTCCTAGGACTCCAAGGGCAAAAAGGAGTATCATCATCAAGCACAGACATCAAAGAAAGGCTGCAAATGTTTAAAGACTCCGTGTCAATTAAATCTGGCGAGAGTGATCTTTCTTGAGTGGAAATACCTTCACTCCACATCTCACTCCCTGACGTCTTACAAAGAGAGTTCACTGTCCCTGGCCTTGAGGTCCAAATGATGACAGCCCTACTAAGATTAAAAGGGGAACCTTCAAGGTAATCAAGCCTGACATCATCTAAGACTGCAAAAGTGATCCAGCAATCAAAACACCTGGGAGTGAGAACATTGATGACAACTGTATCATACTGGGGGTAAAAGGCAAAGCAGGCATTAGTTGAGTAAACTAAAGTACTTTATAATGCAGACAATGGGTTACTACCAGATTTTTCCTCTATTTCTACCAATTTGAGTTGGTGCAAAGTACAAGCGTATAAACTTTAAAATGTGTAATTACTTTGTTGTAAACACATGTATACTGTCAGTTTCTGGATAGCTTACAGCAAAATATACAGAGAATTTCATAATCAGAATATAGACGACAGAATTATTCTTTTTGCAAAACTTTGCCTAACACATACTCAACAGTACCAAGTGAGGTCAGTATTGCTTCTGAGCTGAGAAAAATCATTAGACATTCATGCAGTCATGTGTTGTAATGCAGCTGATGAATGTGTGTTAAGCTTTTCCTCCATGATTGCGTACATGTAAATGGTGTATCATGTATAAGCTCATTCATTAACGTGTATGGTTAATAAATAATTTTATTTACAAATTACACAATACTGAAGATTTTATATTAATAAACGAACATGTAACAAGTTTTCATTGTCTTGAATGTGTCAGATTTTTCAGTGATATAGAAATCAGATGAATGTGTGTAAATCGTGAATTATCCTTCATATACTCACCATTCTAATCATCACAATCTTGTTCCTGAGTTATCTGAAATGTACAACCAGTATTTATTTTACTTGCATAGAGTAACAGCAGGTATAAACATTATAAAAAATGCTTCATTACACACAATTTCAAGAATCTTAAAAGGTTCGCATTTCCAGACATTACCAAAGCATTCTGAATTTTATTTCTCTTTTTCAGTATTTTTTTCCATACCACATCTACCGTCGAGACATAATACGTATTTGAGCGTAAACATTAAAAATTATAAACGCAATAAATAGTGGATTAGAAAAGCGAGTGAATTCTGTAGAGATACAGATCTATCATATAAGAGACAAAACACAGAATAAGCAAACAATCAGCATTTGAAAGCTAATGGGCATCGACATGCTAACTGTATAAAATAGTATAGCCTCAGCAGAAAAAAAAAACAGCACCCACTGAAAATCAAACAGATTCACAGATTTGTCAAAAAATGCTAAACACTGAACCATTTTAACAGTGGTGTGCATTTCTTAAAGAGTAAACCATATTACCATGCTAAATTAATTGCATCAGAAATTACATTGACAAGAACCCTGTTTGCTAAGACCTATGTAAGAAACAAAAGCAGCTTTCTGGATATTATTATTATTATTATTACTGTTATTGATATGGGGCCTTTTGGAATGGATTAAATGAGCCATGACTCTTGCCTTTAATGTTTGACCTTGTAATGAGCCTTCATACTATAATATACGGAAAGAGAAACCAATTGAGCTTCACCTGGCCATTTCAGGAGTTAGTCACAGTGGACTCATAATGTCTTAAGCTTCCACACTGCTTGATCTTTACAGTTCAATAAATATTCCTGCCTGTTAAGGTATCACAAAGTACTGCAAGTGATTTTACAAATTTAGTGCTTTACAGTATGACTGAGTGCAATTTCAAAGAAAAAATACAGTTGACATGGGGCACCACAAAAATATTTGATCATCAGATTGTAATTCAGTATGAATATTAAAGATCAAAGCTTGGGAAATTCAGTTCCTAGACTGTAGTGCACTTTACTCATTTTCATCAGTCAAAAAATGATCAATGACCATCACAATCACTCTTACTTCGATCAGTTTTATTTTAGCGGACACTTAGGAAAAAACAAACGTTTAAACTAAGCACTTACATACTCACACTGAGGGAGTTCAGCAAATACAGTCATCTACATATAGAGAACGCAACTCAATGTGGAGCAGATAAACAGAGGAAGCCACAGAAAGTGACATCACTGCACAAGGTAAGACCACGAGTGGAAGGAGATTGGTCGTGGTAAAGGCAAGTCAACGGCAAAGGGTCGTCCTTGGATGTTCACTTACACCTGCATTGGAGGGAAAATACATCTGAGGAATTGCTTTAATTGGTCAATCCAGAAAAACCACTCAAGATGTCACACAGGGCCCATGACCTGAAGGGACAGCTGTGTCGGAGCCGCAGTCCTCCTCTGGCAGAACAGCAACCAAAACCGAACCATTAGGATCAGCACTGGGGAGGGACGGGCTCGGTTCAGGGCACAACTCAGCTGGTGCTCTAATGTGCCTTCTGCCAGCGCGATGGCCAGTCTTTCTCCACCCAGCGCTGCAGCACACGCAGCACGTCGATGCGCTGGTAGATCTGGCATAGCTCGGTCAGCTCAGTGACGCTCTTCTCATTGTAGCGTCGCAGGAACTCCTGCGTGGGGCTGTGGGCGGAGCCCTGCGTCCGGTGCTCCAGCAACACCAGCTCGTCATAGGTCATCCCCCAGCGGCTGGCGAAGTTCTTCCAGTTCTTGATGGTGCAGTGGCTGGGGTCCAGCTTCAGGCGCAGTGTGTACAGAAGGTCCTCGTCGTTCATCAGGTCGCTGATCTTGGGCGGAGGTGCCGGGCAGCAGCACTTCTCACAGGAGCCGTTCGAGCTCCGTAGGTCTTTGAAGAAGTCTGAGGTCGGGGGGGGCAAAGCCACAGTGGGGTCTGTGTTTACATCACACCATGTAGGCAAGGGGGCTAAACTGAAAACTGTTCACTCCATGAGTGTCTCAATCCCTACTGAGATGATAGTCGAGAAGTTCTACCTACCTGATGAAACAGTTCCTGGATAGATATACTTGCTCCCACTGTCAACCGGCTACAATCATTCAAAACAAAAAAGATTCAATATGATTAAATGGTTATATTAAAACTACACAGAAATTACATTTCTGATATAAGTGTCATCATAGGAAAAAAGACTGAAAAAGGACAGTTTCACTTTCACTTGTGTTTTCATTGTCTTCCTACCCATGAAACTTTGGCAGACTATCACAGAACTACTCACGTGTTGATCGAGGTTTATGACGCTCACGTGAAGCAAACATAACCAATTAGAACAAGGCAATCTGCGCAACATCAGAAAGCAGACAGAGAATATGATCCACATTCCATGTGAGATTATGTGCTAATTAGTATTAACCGGCATATGTTTTGCCGCACAGTCCTTCCTAGCGGTCCGTAGTCGATGTTACCAAGAACATTGGCTGTCATTTTAAGGTTCAGTAGCATCACAGAATACTTGCCTGCCTTATCCGGTCAGAGGAAGATGTCAGGTATCCCGGGGGCACGGACGTTAGCTGCAAAGTCACCGGGTCTGTTCAAACCAGGGGGATCGAAGTTAGAACATACTTTAAAATGAACCAGAGGTACACAAACATAGCTTCCCTTGAGTAGGCAGGGTTATGTTCATATTCACTTGACTTTGGAATGATTTTCTTCAGGGTGTGGGAAAAGCAGAGTGGGTGGAAAGTACCCACAGACTGATGGAGCAAGGGCACAGATGCAAACCAGTGGATGTGAGAACAGCTTGCCTTCAGCTTCTCAGTGTGTTGCCTAAGTGACCTCCATTTTGGTCACTGTCACAATACCTATTCTCTAATAACACAGATTAGCAAAATGCTATATTTACCTCGAGGTTCTGTGACTTGAACTGGATGGTTGGACTTTAAGGACTGGAGGGAAGAGAGGAAGTCTTATTAAGTCTATCATGAAACAAGAGTTTACAACACGAACTGCACACACACATTTTAAAGAACTGTGAAAAATTTGACCTGGACACCAAGGACAAGATGGGTTACACCATTTACTGCCAAGTATGTGCGTGAATAACAACACACATTTGGAAAGACAGTGGGACCTGCTGAAGGTAACAGCAGAAAATGACACCTTCCACTATGAGAGATAAAAGAGGGACGTGTGACAGCTTGTTTTGACTGCTCTCGCTCCAGCCCTCACAAATACAAGAGAACTTCAGAAAGTGTGTGTGTTTCAAGAACACGGACAAACTGTGGTTTAGAGGGTACTAGGGCATGACTGCTCAGCCTGCTTTATGGATTCTGCTGAAGGAAACAGTCGCTCCCAAGTCTTCAAAAAATCCAAAAACTAAGGATCTATGGAAATTGTCTACAGGAAACATATTTTTACACTCACTCTATTCAATCGCTCTTTTCCGATTTTTAAAGAATCACTGATATCTCCTAAGGAAGTGCACAAGAAATATGCTAAAATTAACAAGATCACAGACCGTGAACATGAATTTAGGTTTTACACTAGAAGACGGGAAGACTGCATGTTATTGATTCTGTCACTGTGAGAACATAAGGGCAAAGACACACCATTTCAGGATCCAAGCTGCTGGGGTCGGTGTCCTCCACTGGCTCAGAGATGATCTGATCTGGAAGACGGTGGGAAAGCAGAAAGGACACTGCTAAACACATAACAGCTTTAGTTGCTTAGCTGCTCAGAAAATATTCATCACCTCATCAACATCCTGTGTAAGGAATGGAGGTCATTTCCTTCACCACACCCTGTTAAGTGCAAAATGACAGGAAGGCACAGATGTCTGCCAGCCCGATTCTAGTACTTGGTGATATGGACAGCTTCACCTTGGCTAAATCCCTGAGAATGCATCAAGGCTCCATCCTTAAGACTCCAACTGCGTGTGTGAAATCACAATTCAATATACATGTGTCACTTTGAACATGACATACAATTTCAAAGTCATTGAAGTTGAATTTCTTGACTGTTAAATAGTTTTAATATGAAAGGAAAGAATTTAGAATTTGTAAGTAATCACAAAATCTTAAATCCTAATTTCAAGGGGAAAAACAACCAGAAGAGCAATTTTAGCAGTTAACTAAACTCAAAATGCAGAAACAGCGAGATACAGTAAGGTCCAGATTCGTTTGTTGACAGTGATACTTTCAGAATGAATAACGCACAGCAGATCACCCAAGCTTTTAAGCCACACAGCACATAAGGACACTACTTAAGAAACGTAAGCAGCTCGTCAAACATATCAGGTTTAAAGTTTTGTGATACTCCACTACAGAGCAGATCATGTAATTTATACACTGAATGAGAAATATTAGTCATATCAGCACAGATTCACTAACAATCAGCAAGTACCCAACAAGGAACCTTTGCACAGAAGGTAGGAAAGGCCCACTGATGACAACAGGACACAGTTGGGAGGCCTGTGGCCTTCTACGTAAAAACCTGATGCAGAGGAAATTTTGGTGACCACAAGGCTCTTTGTGTAGGAAACGTTCTCCAGCCCTAAAACGCCACAGATGGCACTGACTTTTCTCCAGTTACTTTATGTGTGGTGAGCACTCGTTTGTGCCCATGGCAGGAGCCTCGTTTTAAACAAAAGATATTGAGCAACAAACTCTGAGGGAGCTTCCACTTGACTGGGTGCTGGATTTCAAACTGAGAAAGGAGTGTTTGACAGGCAGAACAAAACAAAGTAAAGAGTGACAGAGCGACACAATATTGTAGAAAGTGTCTAACATGGATGAAAGGGCCACAGTAGGAGTAACTAACACCAAGCACTTACTGATAATTGTACCTCTCTCAGAATTAGCTCATCTGTTGTTGCAGTTTGACACATTGTTTACAAGTACCAGTAACCATTTGATTTCAATATTTCAAAAACAAAATGTCTGACGTGGCGATAAAGGTCACTCCGACAATCACAGTACATGAACAAATCCATAATGGTCATGTATAAAGTTAACAACAAGTTGGAGGCCCATCACTGCACTGTTTTAAACACGAGGTGTTGAAAGCCGGCAGTATAACCTGCTTGACCTGTGATTTGAGCAATATGGAATGGAATGGAAAACCAACTTCCATATTTACGAAGACGGTAGCATTAACAAAAAATGAGACTAGCCTTAAATCGGACGGTTCAGAAACCTCTTGGTGAGGGATGCAGAGATTTCCATCGCGACCATAAAGCTATGGGGAAGGCACACACATAAATATCATTAATTATGCACAGCACATGCATGGTCCAACATGGTCGGTAACCACAGAGCTCCAACCGTGTTTCACCAAAAGAGAAGCAAATAGGGTGACATGAGAAGGTGGGCCAAGTCACCAGTCACTTTTTACATCTCCGCATATGTTATGCTGCAGGTGTCAACCATCAAATCCGTTTATACTGCCATGTGTGATGATATCATCTAAGTCAAGAAGGAACCTCACAGGATTATAACTCTGTCATACTCATATTTGTACAGCTGATGCAGTCTACCGAGAAATTCACACACACAAACACAGTAGAACACACCTACCAGTTTTTCTCAGTAATGCCAAAAGTGGTCTTCCATGTCCGTTACCGAAAAACCACAGCTCATTTCCAACAACTCTGGCAACTGTCATTTCTAATGCTGTGAGAGCCTCTGCACCCTGAACCTGCAAGACTCCACTTGTTGAGAAATCAAAAGGGGCAAACATCCATGAAAAAGCAATATGACTCTGAATTAACGTGGCTCGGACCAGCTGGGAGACAAATGAGTACTGAGACTCACATCAGACGTACTACCACTAGAAGGGGAAGAGACTTACACATTAACCCTTCAATTACCAATGCACAGGAATATTATTAATTGCTACATGTAGCAGCCTCTTCTAGCTTACTGAAAGCTTCCAGTCAAGAGCAATATGCTTTGCACCGACAGTAGGTGAAGCAGTTACTGAAACCAGATGAGTATGTGATAAGAACGGGGTTTAGCATCAAAATAGACTTGGACCAGCAATGCAACACACAACACAAATTTAGCAGGCACTCCTCAGCTTGGCTCACTCTCCATCATGAGTGAAGAGAGGCTATTAAAAAAAAAAAATTCAGAATTTTATTCCAGTGTTTGCATGTTTTTATGCTAATGAATAGGCCTGGCATTAAGCAACATCTTAAGAGCAAAATGTTCCATTGTCCTGTGGCTTCATCCACAGCCCTGCTCTTGAGATGCCTGCTAAACTGAGCCTCTGCTCATGTTCATTACCTCCAAACGGAGCACATTTCGCCAGCTATTGTTTTCTCCTTTCAGAGAAGGCAGGGGCGTGTAGCTACTCGTCTGGGACAGCATTCAGGAGATGAAACGCACACCACTCCATAATGTATCCCTGAAGGACATACGCCCAGAGAGCTGAACACATGCTTTCTGCATATGTACACGGCTATTTGAAATAAGCAGAACTTGCAAACTTTTATTCTTTAAATCCTCATGATGCAGTGTAAGAGCTTTGTAAGCAAGCTTGTAGTTCATTCCTGAGAAGACTATCGCACATTGATGCAGGGATTTTCTTCATGCCTTTCACTGAACATCTGGTAATAAAATATTTTATCCTTAGCATCAACCTTAACGCAGGACAGTGTTAAGATAAGTAACGGTAAAGCAGGCAGGTCAGCCACATTACAAATTCACCATGAAGGATCACCATAAGAGGACTTTCACTCTCTTTGACAGCCAGTTAGTTTGAGCCAGTCATGGTTGTATTACGAGTATCTGTTTTAAATAGGCCCATATTTAAACTTTTGCTACCCTACATGAAAACGTGTCTCACAATTAGACTGCAGCTACTGTTTCCAGGCAACTGCCAATGCAACATTCATCCAAAGGTGTACTAAGACAAAAACTAAGCAAGGTCTTGAAATCAGGTTACAACAGTCAATTATTATCAGACTTTAATGGATTTTAACACAGAAGAGCTAGCATACAGCTGAAGCTATCGGCACATCCTGTAATACTTGTCTGAGCAAGCAAACTACAGTTGGAACAAACTAGCATTTTCAACCATATAGAAGCATAAATGATAGCTTAGCATCAAGTCACTTTACCTTGTTTAACACATCTTTTATGGACTTGTTCATGGAAATGGAGAGGTCAAAACTCTGTTATTTGACAAAAGTTATACTTTTTATACTGACAGTCAGAAAGTAATCTATTATTGTTGATAACATGTCAATTTTATTTCCCTCTATGTTCAGACCTGCTTATCCAGTGTAATATGGGGGCCGTAGGAGGAAACAGAGAGCAACCAGAGAACAGCCACATGAATACAGGAGTTATTTACAAATGCCACAGACACAGAGCTGGGCACGTGCATCTAATCCATAATCCAAAAAGCAGGAGGCCATAATGTTGCCCTTAATATTCCTCACAGATCATAAACAAGGTATAATGAATGGCTCTTTAACTGTAGAAGTTAACCTTTTTCTCAGGGTTATACGTATAGTCATATACCGACCCACCTCTTAAACAGAGATAAGATCAAAGACATGCATTTATTATGACTAAAACATGCAAGAAGATTCTAATCTTTAGTTCAATAACGGGTGGAAACTCTCCAAGCCACAGTGACTTCAACTAAATGAAACAAATCCCGGGGCAGACCCAGGACATCTCTCAGTTGCCCTAGGGACACCTTGGTGTCCACCCAGAGAAACTGAAGAAAGTGGCCGGGCAGAGGGAGGCCTGGGCATCTATGCTTAGATTGCTGCCCCTGTGACCTGGACCCAGATAAGTGGTGGAAAATGAATGGATGAAATGAAGACTTGCCTCATTCTTCTTTATGGAACAGTTTTGCAGTGTGACATCGGATACTTCCAGCACCATGCTGAGTGGCTGGGATGAGCTTCTTACTTTGTAAGACAGTGTCAGGCGTTCACTAAACCAAACTCATCATGAATAAAATCTTCCACATACGAAAAATATGTCAAGTGTCTTTTGGGTCCCCCAGGTGCTCTTTAGGAAAGTGAGGTTGAGAGCTGAGTTCTTCATACTTCCTTTCCTCCAGTCATTCCCAGTCATAGCATTCCTGCTCTCTCACTGTTGATCTTCTGATGTTACAGCGGGATTCTTTATGACGCCTGAGAAGATCTTAGCAGAACAATCACCAATCAGTCATTGGTGGATTCTTAGTCTGACAGTGGATGCTCTCCGGATAAATGAACATCTACTTCTCTTGCACCTCGTAGCAAAGAAATCATCTTAGATGTTGTGTGACCTGCTTGCTACTTCTTCCTTTAATCCTCACGATGCTAGATAATTCACACACGGTGTGGTGAAAGTGAAAGTAGCTCATGAGAATAGCTATTTGAAATTCACAGCCTGCGTGGTGTGTGCTGATTGATAGCGATTTGTAAAGCAAACACTCATGAATGATGATGAGTCTGCATATCGGTGAGAGATTGAATGGCTGGTACTCTGGTGCAGCCAGAACAACTTGGAACTGAACACGCTCAAGACAGTGGAGATGACAGTGGACTTTAGGAAACACCACTCGACACCGGTCCCCCTCACAAATTCCAACAGCCCAGTGTCAATCATGGAGACCTTCAAGTTTCTGGGAACCACCACTTCCCTAGACCTGAAGTGGGAGGCTAACACCAACTCCATTCTCAGAAAGCCCCAACAGAGGATGTAGACCTACTTTCTGAGGCAACTGAGGAAGGATGATGTGCCACGGGAGCTGTTAAGCCAGTCCTACACCTCAGTCATTGAATCTGTCCTGTGCACATCCATCACAGTCTGGTTTGGTGCAGCCACAAAACAGGACAGGCACAAACTGCGGAGAACTATAAGAACAGCAGAGGAAATCATCGTTGCTCCCCTACCCACCCTCCAGGACTGGTACTCTTCAAGATCC
>JAACJT020000052.1:14257225-14276002 GCA_009936485.2 Gymnarchus niloticus | reverse complement strand
CGGAAACGGGCACAAACTGCGGAGAACTATAAGAACAGCAGAGGAAATCATCGTTGCTCCCCTACCCACCCTCCAGGGCTTGTACTCTTCAAGATCCCGGAAACGGGCACAAACTGCGGAGAACTATAAGAACAGCAGAGGAAATCATCGTTGCTCCCCTACCCACCCTCCAGGACTTGTACTCTTCAAGATCCCGGAAACGGGCAGGGAAAATCATTACATTTTCCTCACACCCCGGACACAACCTTTTCAAACTCCTGTCTGGCAGATGCTACAGAGCGCTTTATAACCAAAACTACCAGATACAGTTCCAAGCAGTTTCTTCCCTCAAGCGATCACCTCATAAATAGCTGAGCAGTACCATCTGCTATGGCACAGAGTTCCACATTCAATACTGTATACTCAGACATCAATGCCATAACTTTGTTCCATACACAATGCTCATTACTGTTGTTTGTGATGTCTAACTGCACCATATGTATATTATTTGTCTTGTATTTAATCTGTATATTGCTTGTATATTGTATATTGTTTGTAAATAAGATGTGCATTGCCTGTATACTTTCTGAATTACTTGAGAGACACCAGTGGCTGGAACCAAATTCCTTTTATGTGTCAACATACTTGGCCAATAAATCTGATCCTGATGAATGTCTTCCCACCAGAACTGTCACAGTCCTACAGTATATTACACGCAATGTTTCAGGAAATGTACAGATAGAAGGTGTAACTATTCTATTACACAAATTCTGACCATGCTACTATTAATGTACTTTGCACAAGGGGAATAAAGCAGTTCTGCGCATTTTACAGTTTGATTTATTCCATGAGTGGGCTGTCAAAAGCTAAACCAATCGATAACCCACATCCAATCACCAGGCTGAGCAGACCTTATGTACGACTTTCACCTCTGTAACTCCGCCGGCAATTTCACTAAAGCGCAGAAGAACAGCCAGACATATTAAATTCTGTCTCTTTTTCAGCAAAATTATGCCATTGTCTGGCTGGAACAAAGAGAGACAGACCCATTCTAAATATTGCACACAGAATTGCATACTATACAGGACACAGTGAATGGATACCCAGGCAGCTCTAGTAGCAGTAATAGAGCTGGTAATAAACAATTATCACTTACACTGTATACCTGGTAAACACAGACAAGAAGGACACACTGGTGCCACAGGCAATGTGCCAAACTACCACTAAAAGTAAGAGTGAACACACAGCTCTTCTATTTACTCATGAGTAATAAAATGCAATTCATTCATAAATAGCCCTGAAGTATGCCTCAAACAAGTTCCTATCTGACGTGCATGTGATACTCTAAAAATTTCTTTGTTTTAAAATAGCTTCAACTCTGAACCCAATGGAAATTCCATTTGAAATCAATACACCCCCTCGACACCTTACAAAATGGGGTTTTTGGACTGTTAGTCCACACCATTACATCTACTAGAGCAAGACAGCTACTGTTTCAAACCGAAATGAACAAATATGCTGGTGGGTAAGGCAAGTCTGGCCCAGCTGTCCAAAACAGCCCACGGGAATAATGCGCCTAGACATCCTCCAGGAGTCCTATGAGAGGTGAATGTAAGTTAATGGATAATGACTCTGACATATGGTACCACCATCCCAGTCCCCACCTCTTCTTATAGGAGCAGGACAAGCTTCTCAAACGAGAAGAGACCGAATAGCTCTCTTCAAAGGGATTAGGACGCAACTTTTCAGAGGCCTCGGCAAGTCTAAACACGCTGCCGGTCTTTGAAGTGTTCTTTTTTTATATATATTTCAGGAGAAAAGCTTCATGACATTTAGAATTACCTTGGGGATGCTGGAAAATATGATTAACACTTTCAGAGCCAAACAGTTAAACGGGCAAAGACACGCCAAGGAAAGGTTTACTTACTAAAGCCATGGATGGCCATGTTCGACTGTGAGACTGTGAAGCGGTACACATTATCACCGGTGGACACTACCAAACTAGTAATGTCCACACCAGTTAGGTTCAGTGTGAACAATCGTTGGAATGATTGTTTCATTGCGGGACCGCTTTGCAAAAACTCATTGACACACTTTCAATTAACGTAAGCTAAAGGCGATTAGCTACTGCAATGAGTCCAAAAACGTAATTCAATTACATCAAAACGATTTCAGGTCGGCTGTCTGACAATAATCATGACTTATTTAGTTTTAATAACGTCACGAACAACACAACGTACCCGTAGACAAAAGTTCCATTCAGCATTTCACCTCATTTATGACCAAACTGTAACATAACTGTAATATGTGCAGTTAAATAACGCTTTACCCCCAAAGTGATACAAGTTTTCCTTAAAACCACCACCAATGGTAAAATTGATAAAATTCATCACAGAGAGTTTGAACCGCGGTATGAGTGATTCCACAATACAGTTACGATTAAATAATCGGTAAAAAGGAGATTTAACTTAAATGCACGTTTGTGTGAGTAATGAAACAATGACTGTCACTCTTACCAGCCCGCTCCTCGAACGGCTTTAAACTCTCCATACTGATGGCTAAACTTTACAAGACTTCGCCGGTTTATGCGCCCCGTGGCGTATGATGGAGGGGAAACCGAGTGTGAATCAGGTTATCTCTGCTCCCGGACCCCCGCGGCCAGCTTTCTCAGCGCGGAACAGGGCAAGTCAAAGCGATCCCTCGCCGCCGAGGCTCCTGGCTCGGCGCCTTTTCCTCGATCTCTCCGGTGTGTTTCACACTGTGGCGAAAAGACAGCCGTGTCATTGACGTGCTGATGCTTTTCAGCCCCGTTTTTCCATCGCTCGTCTCGTACTGAAGAGTGAATTTTTTTTTCCGAGGGAGTTTCTTAGGTAATGGTCTTATGTGGGCGGCGGCGAACACAGACATGTGTCAGTAAAAATCCATCAGATGTATCGGCAACTGCCGTCGAAACAATAAACTTCCTATGTATAATTTGTATTTATTTTTTACTATTAATTATTTGTTGGGCCATGCCTTGTACACTTACTGGGATTGGGCTTCTGTGACCAGGTACTACATGTGGGTAAAGCTTTTGTGGAATATGGATGTATAATTAATATGTTGAACTACTTATAAAAGATATAAAAAAATACACACGAATGACGTATAAAATTTCACATTAAACCATTGATCATAATACTTTGGAGAGCAGCACGGTGGGTTGTACCATTGCCTCACATCTCAAATACTGGTGGTCCAAATTGGATGTTCTCTCTTTGGTGACCCTAAACTGCCAAATGTATCCGTTCAAGCATCCTGCAGTGCACTTGCATCCTGTCTTTAGTGTTCCCCTGCCATGTGACCCAAGCTAGCAGTGACAAGCTCTGCCCCCATAATTATGTATTGTATAAACAGTATGAATTATAAGGACAGCAACAAATTTTCGCAGGCGAATTGGTGTCTCTAAATTACAATGACACGTCAGTTTTTCAGCCACGGCTTCAGATATTAATCTTTGCACAAAACAAAACCACATTTCCTGTCCAAGGGCTGTGCTAGATTGGGTGTATGGGACTGAAGGTGAGCAGCTATCATGCAATGCTACTGAAGACCAAAAAAAAGTTCACCACTTTAACAATTTGCTAATGAGGCTTCAAATGTGTGTCGTGACTCGCACCAATGCCTATGGGTGTGTACTTGCAGGTTGCTGTTGTGTTTTGAAGGTATACCCAGTGTAGAGCTTATCAAAGACATCCTTGTTCTCAAGTTCCTGCCACTCTCTTTTAGCCCAGAGAAGGCTGAGCTGCCTAGACTTAAATATCCCAGGTCGCCTTTCACAGAAGTGCAGCAAAATTCAACTCTTATTCCTGCAAGCCACTGGAAATACAGACTTATACTAGCCCTGGGAGCTTGTTTGTTACCCAGAGGCCTGTTTTACTGAACAAATATCTTTCACCTATGAAATAAAGATGTGCACTACAGTTCAAATGTTTCAAATCCGGGAGAATATCTTGTGTTTCTGAAAGAAACTGAAAATGTTATTTAATGAGGTATGCTTAAACTGACCAAAATATACAGTGAAATAAATCACAAATAGCCAGTTTAATTTAAAATAAAACTTTTTTATTTTTCAGAATTTCTGTTCATCACAGAATCCTCCATATGCAGCAATAAGAGCTCTGCCGTCCTTAGGCATTCTGAAAGACTCATTAACAGTAATTATTGATCTGTACAATCCAATTTGCACAGTGGTACAAAAAGCAAAGAGGGAAACTCTTCACTCCAGTACTCTATATATGTGTATGTTTAGATTGTTTAGATAAATAAATTACACTCTCTCTCTCTCTCTCTCTCACACACACACACACACACACACACACACACACACACACACACACACACCGATGAGCCAAAACATTATGACACACGCCCTAGTAGAACAGCTGGCTCTTCCCAGCAGGCAGACAGCAGATTTATTAAGGTGCAAAATGAGAAAAAGGATATAAGAAGGTAGGCACATGCTGACTAAAAGCACTTGTGCTGAATGCTGTTGGGTACTTGTCCATCCTGGTGAACCACGTCCTCCCCTTCATGATGACTGTCTACCCTGATGGCACAGGGCGATTCCTGCAGGATAATTCCCCTTGCCATGTCACTTGGAGTGTGTGAAAATGGTTGTGGTCGGGATGAGAGAAGGAGCTGTCGTCAGCAAGCCACCACTCAAAAGGGATGCCAACACAGACGCTTCATTTTCACGTTGGTTTTGTTATGTTGCTTTTCTTTTTGTATTCCGGGACTGGCTCTGGTGCCAGCCGCCCCACTTGCGTTAACGCAAATGTAATAAAGTTTCGTTGCACAAAAACAGGCAATCTCTTGCACAAGAACATCACCCCGGCACTGTTTTTATTTCCCATCCCACAACATCATTAATTCATTTTCCAAACTCTATAGCCTATGCAAGGTCACAGGGGCCTGGAGCCTCCCAGGGAGTTTAGGGCACAACCTTGAGGTGATACCAACCCATCACAGGGCATAGTCACACACACCCCCACACAATACAGACAATTTAGCCATACCAATTAGCCTACACTACATCCTCACCTGTATAAGGAAACACACAAAGCACAGGGAGAACATGCCAACTCCACACACAGAGAAGAGATAAGATTCAAACTCTCAACTCTCAAGGTGTAAGGCAACAGTGCTAACCACTTAGCCACCGCACATTAGTTATTGAGGTGAAAGTAAATGTGGAAGCTTGTCAAGATTGTCTGTAATGATGTCTTTTTAATTAACTTCCATCCACTCATGTGACTGTATGGAAAAACTTGAGATTAAGAGTTATAAACCTACTTTTCTGCTGATATCAGTCTTTGGACAATGGCAATGCTGCCATCTGCTGTACATACATAAGTAAAACGATACAATAAAAAAAATACACAGCGTGAACACAGATCGAAAAGATTGTCTGCAAGTTATGACTCAGCCTGAGATTGTATTTTTTGTATTCTGTGTTACCTCACAAATGAACCTATAATAACGCTTATAATATATGCGACATAGCAGCATTATGTAGCAGTGTTTGGCAATTATCTTGTATTACAAAAAAACTCAACAGTAAAGTAAAGCAACCTGCACAGATACAGGAAGAATGTACAAACTACACGGATTCATAAAGTTGGGCGATTCAACCCCCCAGCACTTGAGGTGTGAGACTACGCTATTACCTGACGAGACAGTGTTCCACCTTATTAAGTTACTGTACACGAAACAAGACAATCGGTCATGTTTTGGGGAACTAGGTTGGTATTTTAGATTGACTAAAATCAGCTAATTCGTTTCGAATTAGAGCACAGCAGCCTTTTTACAGCACAAAGGAGGCACAATTTTCACAACAGTGAAATACGTGAACACCCTCTTGGTGCGAGGCAATTTCTCATCACGGGCACACCCCACTGCACTCGCGCAAATTTCGTGCTTCTTACTTTTTTTTGTTTAATTCTCGCAATTGTATACTGGTTTTGTGATTGCAGATCTTACTGTTTTGATTGCGATGAGGTTGACATGTGTGCATTTGCTCACTAACTTTTGTAAATGAGTGATTATATGCATCTTTCATTCAGCGAAATGCCTTTACCCGGTTGTCTTACAGTTACGACTGCCCCGGACACCACCATAGTACGTCGAGGTTTGACAGCAGCACAGCTGTAGGTTTGCCCCCACCAGCTGCAGTCACATTTGCCTTGTACATAGAAAGTCATTTCTTTCTGTCTATCTTCACTGTGCTGGAAACCGCCAAATTTCAATAAACTGCCATGGAAAAATCAACTAAGTCATAAATTGTTAATATTATATTATCCTTAAGGGATAAGGTGCCGTCTGGTCCACGCGGAGGTCGAGGTTCGAGTCTACGGGCAACGGGGCCTCATTTGGCCTAGTTCCTTTATTGGCGCACTTTAATAGGAAACATTGCTGAGAAGCTTTTCAATCTCGATTTCAGCAATTGCAGAGTGGCACAGCAGACAATATAACCCTATAAAAACAAGTTAATATTTACAAGTATAACAATATAGCAAGCAACTGTGCATTGGTGATGTGATCATTTCTGCATCATGAGCTAATAAAGTACATCCCAGTTGTTTGTCATATATTGAGAATGACCAGGCGAGTTAATAATATACAAGATATAATTGAATAAAGAGATGCTTTGTTTGCAGAAATCGTGAAACAAGTATGATGTCTATTATGAGAAAAAGAAAATCTCAAGAAGCAGCCATAAATATGTTTTCCCTAAAAGAGTGAGATATGTCAGTCTAAAATTAGTACGAAATACTCCTAAGTTTAGCATCCTGAAAGCGAATTATACGACTTTCTCCAGAATGAACACTTATTTTTGATTTTGGGTACAGTGCATTTTGTCAGCTGATGGCATCATTGGACTCACCAACCAGGAGGGCTTGATAGGTGTATTATATGAACAGGAAGTTCAGTTGTGTTGACCATATATGGTTATGGGGGGGTGCTACCAGGCAGGCTTTCAGGCTTGTTCAGATATGCATGTTTACAAGATAGTTCTGATTTATAAAGGGTAAATCATGTACAGACCTGCAGCATTTTTTATAAATTGAATTTTTTGGCGTACTTTGAACTTTTCACTTTTGCATATGCTTGCTTCACGGTGGAATCCAGACAAAATTTTAGAAATGAGACCCAGGGTCCTGTCCAGAAGGCTCCGATGACCATGGTGATTCTCTCAGCATGTAGAACAAAAGAGGTGAAGGACTATTACAGCATGGAAGAGTACAAAACGAGGAGTTAATTATATGAGGACCTAGTACTCCAAAATCCTCCTCAAAGCCACAACAGAAGGAGGAAGCTGAAGAAAAGGCCACTTCCTGGCACCGCATTATGTCAGTCACATGATCAAAAAAGGGAATTGCATGTTGTGTGACATTCGTCACAGGACTGTTTCTAAATTCCTAGATCCAAAGAAGACGAGAAAAGAATCAGTCAACTTTTGTAGTGGTCCCAGTCTTTCTGTTTAATATTGCAGTGTGAAGTGTTGTAGCATGACAATTTATAATATTAAGAGCAGCATGGTCATGTGGTTTTTGTCAACAATGGAGCTGCTGAGCCTCCTCCATTGATTATGTATGTGTGTGCAGGTCAGTGTGGTGAAGATAGGTGGATGATGTCTGCCTACAAGCTGGGAAAAACCCTGCAATTTTTGTCGCATTATCCCACACAGGCAGCAGCGAGGCTCAGTGAGTAGCATTGTGGCCTCATACATGGAACTTTGCAGGTTTGATTCCCACCCCTCTGTTGGCTTCCGCCCACAGTACCAAAATATGGAGGCGTCTCTAAATTGCTCACGGTGCGTGAACAGAGGATGAATGAAAGCACAATGAATATGCATGCATTCTGCTGCTCTAAGCGTCTCACTCCAATTTCAGCTTTCTAACAGGTGCAGTGTCTTTTTCTTATTGCTTATAACATGAACAATGCACAACAAAAATATAAACGAACAATATACAACAAAGAGACAAAGAGGTATGTTAAAACACATGAACAATTAAAATAAAGTACAAAGAATTTAAATAAAATTAATATAGCAAAAAAAGAATATACAGTCTTCTTAAAGATTTCCTGATGACAACCGTAATTAGTAATTATATGACAGGCATTAATTGCCTCTTTTATTTTTCCATTTATGCAGGGACTCACAATATTGAGCAAATTCAGTCATAAAATAAGACAAATTAGGAGTTGAACCGGACCAATTTTTTGTGTATATGATATTTCTCCAAAATAATTACCAAGTTTACAAGATACACTTTATCTTTTCTTATCCCATTTCCTTTAAAAAATATCAGTATATCCATTCCGCCCAACTTCAAAATCAATTCCATTTTCTCCTAATGAAATTGTCTACATAAATCCAAAATATTTTAGTGCACATGCAATGAAGGAATAAATGAAAAATGGTTTCCTTGTCACTACCACAGAAGTCACAGGAGTAATGTATATCTAATTTAAACTGCTCAAGTACATTTTTAACTGGATATATTTTGTGTAAAACCTTGAAAGATACCTCTTTAACTTTATTATTTATATAAAATTTATCACATATCCCCCAGGCCTTATGCCAATCTAACTCCCCAAAAAATGATGACCAAAAGGACTTATCTGGTGGAAGGGTTGTATTTATAATCCTGTTCCTGATGTAGTTATTTTTTACTTTATCCTGTATAATGTTGATATCACCCATGAAAATCTTGTTTGAAATGACAGTAAAACTTTTGTTAACATTAGATACATATTTAAAGCGAAGTAACACTGTCCTTGGTACTGCATCCATAACAATGGCAAATTCTTTGGGTGTAACCAATATGTTATATTAATCTAAAAATTCAACATACGACAACAAAAGACCAATAGGATTAATTAACTGGTTAACTAGTAATATATTATTTTAAAACCTTTTTTGGAGAAAAAATTATTTCTTTTTATATGGAACATCTTTATTTTTGCAAATATCTGTCAGGGGAAAAGGTGCAGTGTCTTTAAAGCGGCTAGGCGCCACGCGTATCGTCAGTTGTCGTCACCACGCACGAGTGGGCGGCGTCACGCACGATACGTCTGACCAATCAGAAGCCGAGACCCGAGCCCCAGGAAAGAGGCAGATGATATGGCAGCTTTGTGAGCGGCCAGGTGGAACTCGCCTTTGTTCGCGTTTGAATCGAGGACCATGACGACGTCGTAGTGTGAAGTCGGCGGCCGCGCTAACGCTCTGCGATGTTTTACGCGATATTCGTGTCAGCCTTGTTCGGGGCACTTGTCACTCTGCTTTTGCAGTTTGTGCTCTTGTACCGGAGGAGCCCCGAGCCCATCGCCAGGACAGTGCAGTATGTCAGAGCATCGCCCGACCCCGCATTGAAGGATTACTTTCACAACCAGCATGTCGAATCGGGGCAGCAGGCGGACAGCGTGGCATCCGCGTCGTCCAAACAGCAAGAAGCCGTATCCCTTAGGCAGCAGGAAGCGGCTGTCTCCGGCAGCGGCAGCAGCAGCCCTAAACAGCCACCGCCGCCTTCCCAGAGCGAGTCTCCCCACGCCTCGAAGCCGGAGACATGTAATTTTCTCAATGCAATATTCTTGTTCCTGTTTCGAGAGCTGCGGGACACTCCGGTGGTCCGACATTGGGTGATCAAGAAGATTAAGGTGGAGTTCGAGGAGCTGCTCCAAACCAAGACAGCGGGCCGGCTGCTGGAAGGACTCAGTCTCCGGGATATATCCCTGGGAAATTCGCTGCCGGTGTTCAAGACGGCGAAGCTTCTAACGCCGGTGGAGGTTGACGAGGACGGCATGCCCGACGAGCTCAATTTCGAAGTGGACCTGGAGTACAACGGTGGGTTTCACCTGGCCATCGACGTGGACCTGGTGTTTGGGAAGTCCGCCTACCTCTTCGTGAAGATGACCCGGGTGACGGGCCGCCTGAAGCTGCAGTTCACACGCATGCCGTTCACACACTGGTCCTTCTCTTTCCTGGAGGAGCCGCTCATCGACTTCGAGGTGAAATCGCAGTTCGAGGGTCGACCCTTGCCGCAGCTCACCTCCATCATAGTCAACCAGCTGAAGAGGGTCATCAAAAAGAAGCACACTTTGCCCAATTATAAAATCAGGTATGATGATTTAGGCATTTACCGCACTGATGAGTAAAGCCACCCTACCTCCCCATGCTATCCGAGCTCCGGGTCACTCCTGTACCATGCGCTGTCGGACTGGCACCCGGTCACAGCTGAAGGTTGTGTGTGTGTGTGTGTGTGTTGCATCGCCAACCTGTCCTCCAAGAGGTGACACGTTCTGCAGTCCCAAGATCAATAGAGCTTTTCAGGTCACCTTGGATGAAATCAATCGGTCTGTCTTGACAGGTTGCCTCACAGGTTCATGATGCGGAGGTGGGAGGAGAGCAGAGGGAGGAAATTTGTGTCTCGGATTTTCTGGAAGTAGCCACGGAAAAATGACCTGGTCGGTGACATTGTGGCATAGTTTGCACCTGTTTCCTGCCTTTTGTGGAAGGCACACACTCCCCGATAATGGCTGGATGCTGTGACGCTGTAGTGGATGTGAGTTTTGAGAGAGAATCCTGGTCTGAGGGATAAGAAGTCTGACTATAACCACGATTTAAGGATTTGTGTATGTGGTGATGTGGCTTTTTCTTTCTTTATATGAGTCATATGTATCATTGTTCTTTTACTGTGGCATCAGCGACAACATTGACAGAAGCTGTGTTGTTGGAACACCCACCCATCCATCCATCCATCCATCCATCCATATTCTAACAAATTTTCCTGCATAGATTTGCGGGGTGTTTTTGAAAAATGTTCTCTCTTGTTTGCATTGATCCTTCCTGGGTTAGTTCGGAAAGGTACTGAGGCAGCGACAGCCCTGAATGGAAGGTCCACTTTCAGATGTGTGAAAGTTGGCCTGGGAAGAATGTGGAAATTATCAGTTCAAGTAAATGTCAAGGCTTTTCCGGTATGAGTGCATGCTCCGGTGGTTGCTTGACTGTTGAAATCTGGAATATGTTTTTACGTATTTAAAGTACCTAAAGGTATTATTTAAATCTCCTGGAGGTGAGGAGTATGTCAGCCTGTGTTTTGAGTGTCATGTACATTTCACGATCATGGTTTTAATAAGGGATATTCATAAAAACGAAAACGCTGGTTTGTTATACAAAGTGGGATATGTTAATCTGAACTGAATATATATGACTTCAGGTAAATATTGACAGGACTGCATGAAATGCAGATAGATATTTGAGTGAAAAACTGCATATAGTCCAGTTTCCCCCCCACCTCTTAGAGAAATGCACATCCTTTGAACTGGTTGTGGATGCACCTTTGGGGTGATCTTAGGAAACTTGTTGGCTAAGTTTGAGGTTCTGTGTTATCCGCGACCTCAAAAATCCATTCTGGGTTTGTTTACCTTTTATATCTGTCTTCCATATGGATACAGTGTACTGGTAAGCAATGTAAATTTGTGTTTTACAACTGTGATAAGTAATGTTGACACGTAATTTTTCGATGCATTTTCAAGAGGATGTTTCGGTTAACATTGAAAGCAACCCATATGGGACTCATTTTTTACATTAAGAAATGAGGGTTCTGTAGATCTCTATGCATGGTCTGTGTGATCGCATTTTTGTCAGGCTGCTCGAGGAACACCTCATAACTATCCGTTTTGTTTATTGAATTTTTGTTTCCTCTTTGCCGCCCTTTAATTGTCCTGAGTTTATGGTTTCATGGATGCAAATATCTGGTTTTAGTTGTGATAAATGCTTCTGCTGTTACATGGACATGTAGTCAAAAGTTAACTATTTAGCTTTCATAAAAAGTATTTTAAACCCTCTGGTTAGCTGTGTACACTTGGGTAACTGCACCTGAATATATAAAGAATTTGTTGACTTTAGAAACAGTATAAAAAAAATCAACAATCAGAATCCTTCCACGTGAAGTCATCTAGCACTAAAGATTAAACATCAAACTGAATTCCTCAAACTGAGGTTCAAAGTTGGTTTCAAAGTGGTTCTGGTTTCATTCGACAGATGTGCCATTTGGTTGAAGCGTTTACCTTGTTTACCCTGATAACCTTTAATGATAAGCTAGACACTGGATCCCCTTACAGTTCTGGCTGCTAACCCTCATCTCAGTCTTGTGTTCAGTGAGCTTAAGTAACTAAACCCCATGGTTTGCCGCAGAGACAATACTTTTATAAACTCTGGTACTGCCTTCAACACCATGCTGGTCTTCCACTTTGTCCAGTGCCTTCGCCGGCCCTTTGCTGGTACGAATCCAGCAATAGGAAAGTGAGAAGGTTCTGGCTTCGTGGTGGAATGATGCGTGACGTGTTGCGGGAGACCTGGTTCTGCAGGGGAGCCAGTGCTGCACGGCGTGTCTGAGCAGGACCTGCAGGATGGTCTGTGGCTGCTTGTCTGAGAGGGCGATAAACCTTTCCGAAATTTCTGTGACAACCCCAGCTGTCACTGTGTCCCCAGTGTAGGAGCCACACCTCCATGACTTTATGGTTTCAGGGAGGAAATGTTGCATGGAATCCAGAGAGCTTCGGTTCGGGGGTTCCTTTGTGCTCCAGTGGTGGGGGCCTCCTTGGATGTGACCTGTGATTTAGCTTCCCACGCTAGGCCACAAAATCAAGATGCAGCTGGAGCAACCTATGAGGGAGGCAGGGAAGGCGGTGCTGAGGTTACGGATTAGGTGGAGCTGGGCAGATGGCTCAGCGGTGGGGAGTACAGAGAGCTCGTGAACCACACAAGCCCTTGTCGGCCTGAACAAGAGCATGGTGCTTCAGTGTGCTTTACCTGAAAGCATGGGTGTTGTGAGAAACAGTCAGCGGGAATGTGGTTCTGCTAGGTGACCTGTGTTTTCAGCTACTGCCACGTGGGTGACTCATGTGACTCTGTACAGGGTGCGTCCACTTCTCCGTGTTGGTGGTGCTTTCACCCAGGATTAAAATCCGTTGTTCCGTGACAGTTTGACAGTCATCGTCCTCAGTCCCATTCGTGCCTAATTCTGTCATCCTTTTTGTTAGTAAGACCTTCAGAAGGGGAGGCAGGTTGGCTTTTATGGTGTGTCCTGGAATGCTACCTCTCACAGCCACGACGGATTGAATATGGCCTCTTCCCTAATGTCATCTATGCCGGATTTTTCTGCTGCGGTATATTCCAGTGTTCGACTGCTGTTGGTCTTCGATGTCAGCTGAAAGGTGGATGGTGGGCTCTCTGTCACAGGCCACAGTCTTTATTTCCTCCCAACTGCCCCATTTGCGTGGGCAGCTTGGAGGGATGCTAGTAACTCTTTTCAAAGTTGCCCATGCGATGGAACGCAGGAATGATGCAGGGTTCAGCCAGAGGTCAGGCCAGGGAAGTGTCGTCATCAGTCGAGAAGATGGACTTGTGAAGTCTGGAATCTTGGACCTGGCAAGGAGGTGTGAGATGGAATGCCCTGTAGGTAGCAGTTATGGGATGAGGTCAAGAGAGGCATGCTGTGAATGTTCTCCACCCATATTCTTCAGTTATGTTTTCTTCCCATGGTCACGTGCAAATTGTTTTCGTTTTCATTCAGAAGCACTGGCATGATGGAGTTTTACCAGCAGGCCACCCCTCTGATCTGGTGGTCTTGGAGTGGGTCAGGATGTGGAATGTGAAGACTCACTGCTGTGTAGTGGGTATTCTTAGGCAACATTAGTCAGTTTCAGGCAGTCAGAGCTCTACGTGGAGCTCCTGGGTGAGCACCTAATTTTGCCAGAAGTCAGGCTGTGTTTTCCTAATGAAAGCATTCTTGTTGCTGTGGTAAAGACCTGGAAGCTAATTAGCCCAGACTCTGGCACGGCCCGAGTCTCAGTCTGCCGGGTGTCACTTTCTTAGTCTGCACCTTTCAGTTCTGGAGACAGGAGGCCCTGCCTGCCTTCAGCTCATTTGGCCCATGGCATGGGACATCATTGGGGATATCTGGGACCTGCCCCTGCAGGGTTTTTTTGGTCATGTGGCGTTTACTCCGCCTGGCCTGACGATATTTTGAATCCTCCGTATGGACCAGCAATAGGTTATCAAAACGTAGCACAGCAACTGAATCTGGATGGACTCTTAGCTCTGTGGGAAATGTTAAGGAAATTCAGACGGGAATCACTGTACTACACAGAGACAGTCTTGCATATCGACACTCATCTGGAAGTTTTGGGGTGATGGAAAATGAATGTTTACTAGCTCTAGGTTAACTTGTTTACATGTAGGAGATGTGTTTTGCCGCTTTTGCAATTTTGGTGATGCAAGGTACGGTATGTTTATGCTTCATCAGCCAATAAACAGAGAGCTGGTGGTTACCCGGCGTGTTCAGATATGATGGATTTAAGATTTAGGATGAAATACTTTAAAGGATGCCTTCGTTGAAGTCTGTGAGCGTCATTTAAACCCAGAGAGAAATATCCCCGCGTCGTTTCTGACCCAGTTGTACCACTTTCTGAAGTTTATCAACAAAGTCACTGAGGCTGAATCTGTTTTTGAGACAAACCTGTATGTATACATGATGTTTTCTCTGACCCCGTCTGTGAGGTGAGGAGGTGTCAAAAACTGACCGACCAAAGGGAAGCCCCCAAATAGATGTGATCATCATGCGACCCTAAAATGTGTACTTCCTGTGTATATGTATTGTACTCCTGTTATGCTGCAGGGCAGGTCTGGTGCTGTGCTTTTAATGGTCTGGATGTTCAAAAGCCTTCTTTGTCCGCTTTGGCTCATTGGGCTGTCTGTTATTGAGCTAAGCCAATCATCAGGGTACACAGTGTGTGAAAGGGTGTGCTAAAATTGTCCAGGTTAGTAGAATCTAAACACAATCACTGGCTGCGTTTTGGCATGGCCCCGAGTGTCAGTACAGTTTTGTCTGTTCTTAGCATATGCCAGACCCAGCCCACCGTGGATAGGCGGGGTCAGCTGGGGGCGATGCCCGTTGGGAATCGATCAGTTGGCTGATGAGCTTGCGTTTCACGTGATGTCCAGCGGAATCCGGGAGCCCTTGATGAGATTAGAGTAAGGTCATGAGATAAAAACACAATGCAGCATCACATGCAGAGGCATTGATCTGGCTGTAGCATCAAGGGACAGTCGGAAGGAGTCGGGAGCTTCTGGGCTCCCAGCATGACCCCGTGTGTCCCAGAACATGCCCCCTTTAGTCGCTGACTCTCCAACTGCTTAAGTGGAGGTTAGGGTTCAGGATCCGTATGTGTACCACGTGATCCTCCTTTCTGACTGGGGCGTGACACTTATTTTCACACTGTACTGTGTACCCGTGTTTACAATGCGTGGTGTGTTATGAAATCTTTAGAGCTGGCAGTTTTCTGTTTATTCCTCCACTTCCCACAGCCTGTTTATGGCATTTTAGTGTTCTTGTTTGCCTCTTGTTGCTACATGGCACCAGATTGACCCAAGCTTTCTTAGTGTGATGATCCATTTCTGTCATGGCATGTGTTCTAGTCTTTAAACAGAAGCCCTTTTTTTTTTTTTTTTTTTCCCCCCCACCTCAGACCCTGCGTGCACCTCTACGGGCTGCCGTGACCTTTGATCCTTGCCCCATCTGTGTTTATGTCACTGATGCTTCACTTCCCTGGATGGTGCCCTGGGGAGCAACAGACCCAAAAATCCATTTGCAAGGGGATGTGTGAGAACTCACGCACACGCTCAGCATGGTCAGGTGGGCCTTTCTGCCGGTCCAACCCCCAGAAGCTCTGTACTGTCTTATCACAGCCTCCGTTTTCACAAGCCGCTGATAAAGAACTGTGGTAGGGCTCCTGGTCTGCAAAAAGAGGAACTGCGACGTAAGTGCTTGGTACTACATAGATAAGGCAACAGGAAGCAGACTGTGTGACTGTGAACGTCAAGCCGTGAGGTAAGGGGTTTTTTTTCCAGGGATCGGTGGCCTCACATATCAGTCACAGACGTGCCTGAGTGGCCGAGATCGTGGAGCTGTGCAGGTGGTGTGGTGCCTACACTCTCCCAGTGTTATGTAACTGTTCGAATCATTTCGCTAGGAGAGCTGACCTTTATTTCTGAAGTGGCGTGTGTGTTTCTTGCGTGGGCATTCCTCTCGACATAGGGCCAGTCTCATTTCTTTTAATGCCCCCTCGGTTTAGAGAGCCTTTGTATTTAACGCTGAGGCCTTATCATAGCCTTTAGTCTGGGCTTCGTTTCTGTTATCCATTCACCCTCTGTGTGTGCTTTGTTTGTATCTTTCCTTTGTCCTTCCTAGATAATGGCCCACTACGTCGGTCCGTACCCCGTGCTCATCCAGTTTCTGAATTTTGGACCCTCGTAACAGAATGCCGAGTGCGTAATCTGAGTTACGGGCACAGTTGGGGCTATGGAAAGTCCCGGAAAAGGGAAACAGGATACAGCATGTTTCTGCAAGTTTCATGGGCCTGCCTCGCCGGGCTGGTTCTGCTGGGACCCCTTGGCTGTACAGACAGTTGGTGCAATCTGACTGTTAGGATCGCAAATTGCTGGCTTTCCCGCATTTTGTAATCCACCGGCTGGCTGCAGACGAGCTTGCTGAACAGTCACTTAGAATGGCAACCCAAAGATTAACTTAAAGGATTTGCCCAGAAATGTACTGTATACTTAATTAGCTTTTAACTTTCCTGGTTCTGCTGTAGCTCTGATATTTGGAGCTGTTTAAACAGATTCCCTGAATGCTCTGTCTGCTGAACTTCCCTTATTTAATGAAAGCTTGAGGACTTGCAGGAAGGTGGCTCTCTGGGAGGCACTGGGAACGCACCTGTGGCCTGTGCGGCAACGACATCCTCAGGGCCTTAGACTTGTAGTAACACTGAGACGCTCTCGATGTCACATGGTAGCCTGTCCTGGTTCGGGTGTACTAGTAAAACCAGCCGTTTTCCGTTCCTCTCTGAAATGCGAAGGGTGCCTTCCTCAGCCCACAGACGTCTTCTAATGTTTCAGTATGAGTCTGTGTATCCTCCTAAGTGCCTCCAGCCTTTTGCTGTGACTGGTAGCCTCGTGCTCCCTGAGATCTGCATTTCCCCCAACTGTCTGTGGGCAGAACGTCGCCTCGATCGGATCGGGAGCGAAGGAGAAGATGCGAGCCGTGGGCCAAACATCGCCGCAATCGGTTCTGGAGTGAAAGTTTGACCTATTGGCCTTCCTTTTTAGGGAAGAAACAATGTGAGAGATTCACAACCATCACGAGCTGAAGTCAACAACATTAAGAGAGAGTGCCCCAATCATTTAAGTATGTAAAGGTGAGACATCAAGGCCTCCTTCAGCCAAAGAGCTCAGCGGGATGCCCAGAGACAAGCTGTAGAATCTGGAACGCCCTCTCCTGCTGTTTGCCTTGTTGGTAGCATGTCTGGGCTTCACTGCAGGTTACCTAAACCCATTCATGTTTTGGTTTCCAAGAAGCATTGAGCCACTGCAGCATGAAGCCCCCTTTGCAATGTTAGCTTGTCTGTGTCAACACAGTAAACGCCTACAGTCCTACGAACTTCCCCGTATCTGCTCTGCATGGGTTTTTTGGGTGTGGACGAGTTAACTTTTGTTCCACATGAAACAGGGTGTTTTTTGAGCGTAGACACATTGAGAGGTAAAAGCTGTGTCCAGGCACACCACGGCTGCGACTGTGTACTGTTCCTCCACTTTGATGAATCCTTTGTTTTGGATGTGGCCCGAGGGTGTCTGCTTAGTGGCACGCTGGGATGATGTGTGTAATGCATTTTTAATGGTTGCCATCTAGCTAAGCCGCAGGAGTAAATGATTGTGATAGACGTCCTCGATGGTATCTAGATTAGCAACATTGCATCACTACATTGCATCGCCTCATTGCCCGCTTTCACTTTTTTCCCCCATCTGTCCACTGGAGCGTTTACATTCTGGTAAGGAAGGCTAGAGGCAGACAGATGTGGTCTGAAAATGCTTTGAACATTACAGCACCACCTAGTGCTTTGGCTGTCCCGATTCAGTTATCGATACTGCGTTTCCTCTCGTGCAGGAAGCAGTCTGGGCTGAAGATCTTCCCTGGACATTGCCTCTGCGCTGTGAGCTCACTACCTCTGTCTTGAGCACTGAGGCCCAGTGTGCTGGGATGGAGTCCGAAGCCACGTTTTTCCTTTCGAATGCTTCATATTGACTGTGATACAGTGACTCACCAGGAACACTGACCTGCCTGTAATACTGACACTGGTGTCCAGTGGTGTCCCGTCTGAGCCTTTCACATCCCACTGGCCCCTGCTACCTCAGTGTGTACCCTGACTGTGGCTCTGTAAGGGCCTGTCCCCCCTGAGCTGGCCGAGTTGTTAGCCACCGAAGTACCAGGCCATCAAGCCCCTGTTGTCTGGGGTCCGTCTGTTGTACAGGCCTGAGCTACTTCAGGCAAGTGGTCTCGGGCCTTCTGGACCAAGAAGGGATCAGGGTCCCATCATTGGCTGGCTTATTCTTAATTCAGTTACCAAGCTCTGTTATTATATCACTTAATGAAGAATTGACAACAAGAGTGGCGTGAGCCAACAGTTAAGGGTATACAGTGGGCATTTCTGTCACATGTATGGTTGGCACCCCATTGATTTTCTAGGCAGTTGTAGATTTGTAGTCTGGGGTTTTGTTTTTTTTTTTTTTTTTCTTCCCCCCCCCTTCCTTTTTCCCCCTTTTCCCCTGCAAAACCCAGAAATTTTGATTTTCTCTCAATCTGTCCTTTTTTATTTTTTTTTATTTTTTCTTTTTTTGTAAAGTTTTATTTTCTT
>JAACJT020000052.1:14235724-14247225 GCA_009936485.2 Gymnarchus niloticus | reverse complement strand
CACCTGTACCTCTGCAAAACATAGTAATTTTGATGTTCTCTAAACCAGTGCTTTCCAGTCTTTTTTTGCATTCTGTATGACCGTAAAGATTAAGTGCTCCCTTATTCAAACCGAACTAGCATCGTCGTAACTTCATTCATTAAACTCGTACATGTCAACCTATCCGCACTCAAAATAGCAAAATGTGTTCTTGAAATCCTGTATATCCTTACACAGCTTCAGGTGTGCACGTACCCCTGGTTGTAAAACACTGCTCTAAGCTGTTATTGTTAGTGATGGCTGGGTGTGAATTGGCTGGAGAGCGGCAAAGTTCCCGCAGCTGCAATTGAATTTATGAAGTGAGTAGGTAGTTTCCTCAGTTCTTCCTCAGTTCCACAGCTATGAAACTGACTCTGCAGCCTTCATGTCGATACTGCTGGTAAATAATGCATGGGATTAGCCATCTGGCTAGTAATGACCAGCTGGCCAGCCTAAGGAAGGCTTGCCTAGACGTCTCGGTGGTTCTGTCAAATTTTCGGCATCAATGACGTGATCCCTGAGGGGACCAGGAGGCGCAGTCACCCTGAAATAAAAAGACAGGGCAGCGTGTTCCACGTGTCGATTTGACGTGTGAAATATTTGTCGTGCTGCACCCTTATGCATGTGCACCGTTGCCGTGTTTCCATACGAAAGCCCCCTCCGCTGTTGTGATCGGACAGCATGATGAGGCTGGTTTGAAGGCCTACCCGCCTTGTATCGTTTGAGTAGATTAAATAAGTGGCCCACCTGTGTATTTTGGTTTTGTGTGATCAGTAACCCCTCCTTGGTCTTCTGCTTTTCCTTCAGATATAAACCCTTCTTCCCATTCCAAGTGCAGCCTCCGCTGGCCTCAACCTGTGACCTGGACCTCTCCATACAAGACAGCCAGCTGGTGGAAGGTCGGCTCAGGGTCACTCTGGTGGAATGCAGCAGGTACGGTAACCGTTAGCGTCAGCCAGCCGCAGTACAACTCTGTGTGTGTGTGTGTGTGTGTGTGTGTGTGTGCGCGCATGCGCGCACGCGCGCACGTGAGAGATGATTTGTTTGTCTCCCTACGGCCATGTGAGTCTACTGGTGGTTTGTTAATGGGCACTTTCTGTAGGCGCTGCGGTAATAGCCCCCGCCTGCTCCTCCGCAAGTGTATCCTGATGACGAGTGCGTTTAGGTGGGCTGCCATCGATTCCCCCGTCCCTGCAGCTGGACAGTAGCCCATCCCCATGTACAGCGACACGTGGAGTGAGGAGGCTCACAGCCACCATCAGCCATTAGGCCTCACCTTAAATACTCTCAGTTCGTATGTTTGCTGTTGAGAAATAATGAGGTCCCCTAATGAGATCTTAATATAGAAATACAGTTTGCAGACTGTGTTATTTAATCAGCACAATAACACGATGGCATATTACCTTACAACAAAATAATGTTGCCACTTTCTGCTAGAGTGCTCCCAGCTCTGCATGACTTTGTACTTAGACGACCCTGTAACGCAGCTCCTACCAAAGACACGGATTCCTCCCTGGACACACCTGCCTCAAATGGGATTCAGAGTCATTTCATCTCCACCCTTGTGGCTGGATGTGGCTTTATCTCGTACATTTAAGCGTCAGGGCCCGGCGAGTATGTCTTATCCTTTTATGTATATCGACCAGAAGCAACAGAAGGACTTAAATTAGGGCTGAACGATTAATCGATTTCAAATCGAAATCACGATTTGAAAAGACACGATTAGCAAATCGCAAAGGCTGCGATTTGGGATATACATTATGCAGCCTGTCTGACGCAGCGTTTAAAACTATCATTTGAATATTTTTCCAAATTCATGCCGTCTTCCTTGTGTGACAGTGGTGCTCCCCAATCCGAAGTGGCCTGAGGTGATTGTGTATACGCCCACCAACAACAAGCACGTGAGACAAAAGGAAAACTTTCCAGTCGCAGTGCAGAAGAATGGCCTCCTCTGAGCCAGAGGCGATGTTGGACAATTTAGTCCTGAGGAAAAGCGCACTTCGGTGATTTGCGGGTATTTCGGGTTTGAGGCGACAGATGTGCGACAAGAGAAGGTATTGTGCCAGGTTTGGCGTGGAATAATCACAACATCAAGAGGAAACGCCACAAATCTATATCAGCACTTATAGCTGCCTGTAGGTCTGTTTTATGATGAGCGCACGGCCAAAAAGTCAACAAAGTAGTAATGCTATACCCATGTCTAGTAAACAAACTACTCTTTCTGAGTCATTTGCGACTGTTACTCCCTTATTTTTTTATTACTTAATCACAGCTTTCGTGATAATTGTTTTATGTTTGATTGCTTTATGCTAATAAAAAAAAAAAAAACATCCATCCATCGGAAGCAATTTATGTCTTTCAGTTCTCATCTTTGTATTAGAATATAAAGCAGTTAATATTTTGATGGGATCTCGTGGCGATGCTCCATCACGCTTTAAATGTATCACATATTGACTGTTGGGGGGAAAAAAATCGCAAATGAAATCGCAATTGCAATATCTGTCAGAAAAATCACAGTTAGATATTTGCCCCAAATCGTTCAGCACTAGCTAAAAGGCTACCCTCTCCCTGATTGCCTTGGTTACTACGCACCGAAACTGGATCTGTTTGGTGACAATGCTAGCTACAAGCCTGGAAAACGGGCTTTTTGTCCTGTTGTACTGGCGTGCGTATCACCCCTCCGGCCCGGCCCGGCGCACCAGCTCCTCCCGCCGGGCCTGATGAAACTTTAACAAGGCTGTGGGTAAGATGCAGAAGCCAGGTGGTGCCACCCCAGCATGCCCAGATGGGCTGCATCAATAATGCAATGGCTCTTACCACTCCGAGCCAAGGTTTGGTAATATCTGCAGGGCCTGGAACCCACCGTGGCTTGGCTTACACAGCAGGCCCCCCTTCTGCATCCTCATTGGTTCAGTTTGATGCCTTCTGTTCTGTGATTGGTTAATGCTATGCGATGATTGTGAGGTGACAGCCATGATAAATATAAACTAATTGCTGATGTGAAGACTGCGGTCATTCACGATGGAGCCACTCACCAAATGTCCTGCTTCCTGTTGCGCTTTCTCTGAGTGGCACGCTATGAATGACGCAAAAGGAAAACTACACCACGTGCATCCATGTGTTTGTCATCGTACGTGGAAAAGCAGCCTGTCATGCAGAATTGCCCTCTACTTCCTCTTGTCAAAATGACTTACTATGTCTAAGGTCTCATAATCCGATTTAGACCATGAGAACCGATATTGACATGTTGCCCACTAGGGGGAGACATTGCTCTTTCCTCATGTTGTCTCAGGAAAAACAACATAGTCTAGACATGACCTACCAGTAAATTCTGTGCTGAAAATTTTAGCTGAAGTAAATCTTTTAAAAACTGTATCACCTAGGAACGTCTTCATTCTGCCTGCAGGTTGTTCGTACTGGGCTCTTATGACCGAGAGACTTATGTCCACTGCACCTTGGAGCTGAGTGTTCAGGAATGGAAGGAGAAGACGAGGAGTTCCATCAAGACGGTCAGTTAACCAGGAGTAGCCCTCTGGGTGGGCCGGTATTGAGGGGTAACAGCTGGGCACCTCTGGCACCATACTCGGCCTTTCGTCTAGTTCCTGTTCTCTTAAAGTAGTCCCGTAAATAAATGCCCGACACACGCCACAGGAAGAGAAATTTCACTGGGAGTTTTTCAGGTACGAGGCAAGTGTTAAGCCTCAACACAAAGCTCCTGTAATTGCAGCAATTTCGAAATATTAACATTTCGCAACAGTCGATAAAGAAAATGAGCATACTGTGACCATCGCACTTCACAGATGAAAATGTCAAGTGTAATTACACTGTGATTGGCTGTTCTGGCTGTTGAGAAATCCTTGTGGTTTTTTTTTTTTCCCTTTTCTTTTTTTCTTACGTTGTGGAAAGAAGTGCTGTTTTCTTGGCTTGACGCTTTTTAAAGTTTTGATAAAGTAATTTTTGGAAATCGGTGTGTATTGCCCAGTTCGTTTCTGTTTAACGAAGTATACCATCTCTGACCACCGGGAGGTGGTAGAGCTGTATCATATCGCTGGCACTAGCTTTAGGACTTGGCCTGATACTGGTTTTTAAATTTAGTATCAGGAGATGAATTTTGTGGTGGAAATATTTGAACTTATTTCATGAACCTGGATCAGGTTATGATATAGTCCAGGCAATCTTGCCATTTTAAGCGATATTTCATACATTTTCACTTTTCAGTAAAGGAGGTGTTGCCTGGTGTCAGGGTTAGTGTTGACAGACTTGTGAGTTGCTTGCTCAGAATGTCTTGAGTAACACCCGCAATTTGTGTGAAACACTGTAGTTCTGCACGGGTTTATATCTGAAAACCGTCAGCTGGTTGGGTACCTGCTGTCCCAGCAGCTCAGCAAACGTCTGTATGTTTTTTGAAGGCTCTCTGCATACGTCTGTTGGCTTGTTCATTCTTACTGTGAACCAGTTCTGAATGGTGTATGTATTTGGTCTCCTAAGACAGGTTGGGTGTCTGCCCTTAAAAGCATGCCAGCTTAAACACATTAGACCCCTAGCGGCGCCGTCTCCTGGGTACGGCCTGACTTTCCGTGACCACTGAATAATGTCGTTTCGTTTACTTTGTACCGATGGCTCCACGGTTGTGCTAGGATTAGTATTCCCTGCTGCCACTTGGCCTGCCTTATCAGCCTCTTTCAGCTGGGATTAGCGTGGGTACTTTTGCTTGAAAGGTCACTCCCTTCCTCTTCAGTCTGCAGACTGTTGCATTTTGCAGGTGTGTGACGCACAACTTCCCTGTCAGCCTCTTGGTTTTGGGCTTTTCGAGCTGGAGGTTTTTGTTTTAAAAACCTGCCAGGCCAGCATTTGCCCTGAACGCAGGGAACACTTGAGATATTCCTGTGGAACGCCGTGGTTTTGAGCTCTGCTTAGCCTTACCATCCCAGGTCCAAAAGTCCTGTAGATGGGTAACCCTGATCGCATCTTCACCCTCTCTGGCCTGATGTGGGCCATCATTGAGCAGCACTTGCGTGCAGTGCTGTTTTTGCCACTGGAGGCCAGGCTTTCATAGAAGAGATGCTGCCACCCCTACTGCTGTCTGCTTTTGACATCCAGCTGTGTTTGCCCAGCTGTGTCACGTTTCAGCCACAGGGTTGGCCACGCGGCACGTTATGATGGGGGTAGGTCTAGAAGGTTGACCACAGGGCACCTTATGGTGGGATACATCTAAAGGCTCATTTATGCTCCTTTTACGTACGAAAATAAAGACGTCCGTCTCAAATGTTTCAGCCGACAGCATCCACATATGTCATTTACGTTGGCACCGGTGTTAAGCAATACATCCACTAGAGGGCAGAGTCCAACGTTTCCGACAACAACAAACATGGCGACGGTGGAGGAGGTCGTGATGTGCTTATGAAGAAAGAGGCAAAAGTGGGGGCAGCGCTGTAGATGGCGGTGGTCTGTGAGGCCTTTAAATCCATTTCCACATGTAGATGGAGAATTCATTTCACTGATATTGCAAATGAGATATTGATGACGAAGGTGATTTTCAGTACTTTTGGATGTCTGCCGGGGCATTCGGTAACTTGTTACACTGGGTGAAGTAACATCATTTAGATGTTTATAACATCTGACCTCAATTCAAAAAGTTCCACTATACAATTTCTTTTTTGTGACTCTTGAACTATTGGCTACGCCACCCCCACGATTTCCCGTTGTACTCCGCTGTTCCGTCCGCATCCGCAAGATCTCTGAAAACGTGCACAAATACGGACGAGATGAACGCAGAGTATGGATAGAAGGCTCTGTCCGTATCCGTCTTTAACGTTGAGCATAATTGGGCCTTGGGGTTGGCCTCACGGCACTTCATGGTGGGGTACGTCTAGAGGGTCAGCCACACGGCACCTTATGGTGGGGTACATGGCTGCAATTGTAAATTACCCCTGTGTGACTGTTGGGGCCCCATCTGGCTTTTTTTTTTTTTTTTTCTTTCCCCTGTGAATGAATGAGAGCATGAGTGAATTCATTATTTTTATATATATATATAATATATATTTTTTTTCCCAGCAAACCCTCCTGATACGGTTCCATTCTCATTTGTGACATGTTTTGATTAGTACCTAGATATGACAGCGTGTTAAATGTTCTGTGTATGTGCAGTCTTGACCATGCCAGAGGGGGTCATGTGTTTTTTCACATGCCTGGCTGTCTCAGGGGTCTGTGCTCACTGACTGATTTTCAGGTTCTTTTCTCATACTTGTTTATTTATCCCTCCCCAGTTGATTGGTTTGGAAAAAAGTTTTTCTCGAGTCGACATTGAGGCTGCCCCCCCTTAATTTGAGCATCTAGTCAGTCAGTCAATAATTTAAATTAATCACTAATCGCTGTGCTTTGAAAAGCATGACCATCTGCACGGTCTAGATACCGAGCTCGTGTTGAGGGAGGAGCTTGGTGACAGAATAAAGTTAGCTTCTTCCGTTACGAGCACCAAGTTATTTAAATCTTTTTTTTAATTATGGGATGTAGGCGTACACTCCCATGCCCGGCGGTCTCTTTCAGGCGTGTTTGCACATCTGCTTGGCTGATTCCGTTGTTTTGTGTCTGGGTTGATGCCTCTTGACAGCCATGGGGTCAGAGAGTGGAGGTAGAGTGCTGACAGCACGCCGTCTGCACTCGCAAGCCCAGCTTGCAGCCTGTCGTGACAGAGTGAGCCGTCATCTCCCACGATTCGCCGTCCTCGTCCTGGTGGGTTTTGTTTGCACCGAGGTGTCCCAGGTTCCAGCCATTTGATGGGTTGGATGAGCAGTGGCGGAAGGTTCTGGATGCACCAGATGAAGACATGTCCTGGCTGCGTGACTGGTTAGTGGTCGCCAAGGACAGCAGTCATGAAGAGGCCGATCAAAATCGGTGTCTCGGACACTTGCAAGAAGCTGCTGATGCTGTGCAGGGCTGGGGTGCAGTGCATGCATTTTCTCAAAGTGCATGTTGTCACGTGCATCCTCCCTGTTTACTGATTTACTGGGAATGACATTAACAGTCTTTTCTGAGGGCTCAGAGTAGCTCCCGAGATGTGACCTGGATGACACTCTGCTAGCTTTAAGCCCCTGAGGATGCGGTGGAACTTGGCTTTGTGTGCTGTTCAGTAAAGGCCTGTGGGGCTCATATCTCTGGGGCGTGTTCGTCCGTTCCGCAGTTAGAGTAGGAGTGGAACACGCATGTAGCTGTTCCCCCAGAAACCTTCCCAACCACCCGGTGTCTTCAGAGTCTGTGAGAACAGTACAGAAATGGGGCAGCCCTTGACCGCTGCGTTCCCGTTTCAAGGGGTGGGCCGTAACCCTGTGGTCACCTCTCCTCCACTGGAGGTCGGAGCTGTCGTTTGTCATTTTCCACATTGTGGTCCCCCGTGAGGGAGCTGTAGCAGTGCAGTCGAGGGCTATAGTGAAATTCACCTCCTCAGACCCCGAGGGTTTGGGCGTTGCGGATGGTGGGCCTCTGTCTGCCCCTTCAGTAAACCCTTTAAGTGAGGATATTCTATACCATGCTGCATACTCTACTCTGCCCATAGCTCTCCTCTTATCATCTGTCTCTCTCCAAGATAAACTGCCGTATTCATGTGGGAGCCGCCTTTCCTTCCTGTTCCGGAAGTCTGCCATGCTTTCTTTGTCTTATCAGAGCCTGTGGTCTATTCCAACGCCGTTACTGCAGGGACAGACCCCAGCACCATACCCACCTCAGGCTGTTTGCCGGGGTTCCGGAGGGGTACCTCAGGCTGTGGGGCCTCCGTCTCTTCTCGAGGAGATCTTTTCAATGGGATCGCACTGCGAAGTGGGTCACCTGATGCTGGCAAGCATTACAGAGCACAGCGCTGCTGCGTTACTGATGTCCTGCCGTTTTTTAGAATTGTCTCCTGTGTGCTACTGCCTGGACCTCTTGTTAACACCCTATTACCTAAAGTCCCTTCCGGTGCCGGCCCGTTCGGTTCCCGTGTGCTCTCTTGTCTGATATCAAGTGGCGAATAATGTAGATATGGCAGGAAGGAAGCCCTAGAACTGGTGTGGTTTGGTGGGAGGACCGTGGACCTCATGACTATCTGTTTTTCGTCTGGATCTGCTCCCGGGAAGTTCATCTCCCCCCGGACCCAACAGCACGTCTTCCAAGGCCCCCGACAGCCATCAAGAATTGCCACTGGTGGCACAAAATGTAGCTCTGCTACTGGACTCAGTGCGCAACCTCAAAATAACAGACTCCACTTTATGATTCCAACTGCGACGTGATTGACAACCCACAAGTGCGGATTAAATAACAAATGTTTAAATACCAACACGATAATGGGAAATGCAGCTGGATTTGAAGGCTGATATGAGCGTTTCTTTGTACTTTTTCACAGGGCGTCGTTGGGGGGGAAAAAGCTTTCTGAGGAAATGTAATGTAAATGAGAGCTAACTCTTTTTCAGGTGAATAACAATGAACAAGGAATAAAGGTCTGAGCGTTCCGGTCTGAAGAACTCGCGTGTGAGGGAGCGAATTAGAATGGACAAGAGCACCTTTTCATCTGCCGTGTCTCCATAACAACTACTTTGTGCTCCATTTTTGAGCCATCCTCTATGATAAGCAATTGCCAACATGAAAATTCAAATGACTGTAGATGGGAACTGAAAGCTTTAATTTAGACTTCAATGGGTTGTTCCTTTCTCTTTAGTGGAAAATGCAGTGTTAATTCAACTGTTCACTGGGTGCAAAGCTGAAACACACCACTTTATGCCTCTGCAATAAACCTTCAAAAATATCACTTGTGCCGGGTAATCAAGCTCCGGTAGACTAACGCAATTTGGTGTTGAATTCACGTCGTTTTTCATTTGTGTTTAATTTTTTGCCTCGATTATGATTAGCAGTGATCTTAATGAATGTTAATATGGAAATGGTACTGTAATTGTAAAGGCTTATTAATAATCGTTGAATGATTGTGGCGGGGAAAAGGGCACCGTGAGAGGTGATTGGATGGCCGTCACAGCTCATTCAGGTTCGCGTGCCTGATTTTGATGAAAGATGTAAGGCTTTTCAAGACCATTAAGCCCCTGCCGTGCCATCCAAAGTGGTATCATTTGGGATCGGTACCACTTCGTGAATTTCTTATTGCTGTTAAATGCATCCCAGCGTCGTTACTGAAATATTCAGCAAAAACAGCCTGCTATACATCAAGTTCCAGTGTCTCCTGCTCAAGCATCAAACATTTTGAGAGAGAGCGCGTTCTTTCCTGCGTGACTAGAAATAAGTGTCCTGTGGCCGCTGGGATTTTCAAGCGGGCCTGGAGCAGCTGCCCCTGGGCAGCGATTCCCTCGATCAGAGGTGTTTGGAAGCGTGCCGGCCCGCACGTTTCTCTCGCGTGTCCCGCATCGTAATTTCCTTAGTGTAGCAGTGGTGACGTTTCAGACCGTCATCGTAAGGCCGGATCCACCTGGTGCTGCCCGTATAAATGTCTCGCCTCCAGCCATGTACCTCCAAGTTTCCTGCTAATTGGACGTGGCAGAGAATTGCTGTCTGGTTGCCTGGCAGGGACTCGTGCCCTATAACCATACAGAAATTGATCTGACATGTGGTATTGAATTAAATTACCGTGCAGCCAGTGACAGGGAGAGAACTTGCCTGGTCGGACAAACATCTGTTCAAAGGCACCCACCCTCCTCAGAGCAGAATCCTGGGAAGCAGCTGGGTGCTGCCTCTCCACGTGTCCTCTTTGGGGTGGGGTGCCACTGGCTTTTCCCTTTTTGTTTCTAGGTGACTCATTGTACCTAAAATGGCTGTTGGGTATAAGGAGGCCCTCAAGTTATCCTGTTTTGTCAGCACATTACTAGCAGAATATATGTATCATAATTTTGGTTTTTTAACTCGTACACGCATGTATCCTTTCTGGATTTGCAACACTTGTTGAAATATGGCCGCCTTCTCGTCTGTTCAAACAGAGCCGGAGCTACTCTTACGCTCTCATTCATGACACATTTGCTGGGAAATTTGGACAGGATGGCTTCTTTCAACTTGTTCTCCTGTGAAAGTCGACTCATCACCAGGGGCAACACTTGCATCACGAGGGCGTGTTCTACGTCAGTGTGCCTGTTTTTTCCTGGGTGCTCCTGTGGCCGACATCCAGTTGTGTGGTCCTCTCTTTGAGGTCAACATTCCCTTTCTTGTCAGCCAGTGAGACCTGGGTGAGCTATGGCTACAGCAGGCTGTCCAAGGAATCAGACCATGGTTTGCTCCCGTTTGAGCATCATCGCTGAAGGCCCGCAGACCGCCAAAGAGCCCCAGTGCTGTCAGCTACGTTCAGCTGTGGTGCCGTCTGGTTTCTGGCTTGGTGGTAACAGTCACCTACAAAAATTCATGTCATTCATGGGACTGGATTGGGATCTGGCATATTTTGATTTTGTAGAGAACCTTCAGAACCTCAGTTTTAACCTCACATGTTGATGGTAGAAAGATTTTTTTCCAAGGACTGATTTTAAAAACATAAAAACAGTAAATGAATATGGTCACCATTTAAGAGACTTTGAACAATCTGCCTCACTGAGATGAACCTTCCATTTGTCAGATCTAGCGGGACGGGTAATTTCATTCAAAAATCATCTATCACATGATGACAGCCAGGGAATTTCCGATTATAGCAGGATGCACAACTTACTAATCTTAACTGAGGAAAATGAGTAATATTTGTCAATATTAGCCTCTGGCTTTCCTTAACCATCTAGCCACTATCAATGCATTATAATTCCGGGTGTCATTGTTAGTTATTGGCATAAGCTTTGGTCACTTTAAATGAGAGGTTTTTATTGTCTGGACATGCCTGTTGTTTTTGGAATAGCCAATGACAGTGCATTTATAAAAAGATATGATTTATAAACCAACACTGTTCATATGTACTGTTGTACCACTACATAGTGGTGGGACAAAGGAGGCTTCAATACCTGATAGCCAGTGTTGATCGGTAGTTCAGAATACTCCCACCCATCACCTGTTTTGAAGCCTTGTTTGTCCTATCAATGCTATTGTGTGTTTACATGAGAGAAAAAGTTGCATTTTTATGTGTTCTTTTATTTGATACTACCGTCCGTATTTGACAGACATAAAAGTCGAGTGTGTTAATATTCTGACTATATAAGAATACATTTTAGTGTATTGTAGTTGTGTGCCTTGCGTTTTGATCATGCATCTGCAATCACTGACCGTCATCAGGCCACTTCACTCATTCTTCAGCTGCTTGTTAAAGAAAATATCTAATCAGCCAGTCACGTGACAGAAAGTGCCTTGGTTATGGCAGATGTCAGAGAAGAATTGTAGACTGATTCCAGCTGATAGAAAGGCAAGAGTAACTCAAATAATCACTCAATACAACCAAGATATGGAGAAGACATAGAAGAACACATGAAGAACACATCGATCCTTGACAAAAATGGGCTACAGCAGTAGAAGATGACACTGGGTGCTACTCCGGCCAGCTAAGAACA
>JAACJT020000052.1:14172942-14230567 GCA_009936485.2 Gymnarchus niloticus | reverse complement strand
GGCGGTTCTGAAGGTCAAAGTGGGTCCAACCCGGTACTAGCAAGATGTACCTAATGAAGTGGAGGCTGAGTGTATATCGCATGTTTATGACATCAGAATCTGCATGTTCTGTCTGTTATGTTTCTGTTCGTGATGCTGCTGGTTACACTTACTGTCTCTCGGCTGCCCATAGTGTCATCTTAATGAAGCGGCTATATTGGATATCCTTTAATTAATCCCAGCAGATGAATAATCCTGAACCACCATTAAGTTAGGAGTTAACTCACACAGCTTTTATTTAAAGCCTTTTTAGGGCTGATAATTTGTCTTGTTTAGATTTATGTGGCAGTGGAAATTGAAGAGGGTCTTCAATTAAACGCCTCCTGTTTCTGGTCTTTAGACTGTGATGGTAGGATTTTATACGTTGATTTTCTCTGACCTGTCTTGCGAACTGGTTAGCAACAAAATGGTGTAGTTGCACACATGTAGGGTGTGAAGGATCGTAGGTGGCTGTTCGTGTCAGCGCTCTTGTATTCTGTCCGGGTACATCGGGCATCCCTCCTGAGTAATCTTCTTCTAGTAACTGATTGCCCTGCATTCAAGTCACGCTCTGCTTCCTGCCCATCTTGGATCCCTAATTTCAGTGTGAAGCTACTCTGGACTTGTCAATAGAAAAGATTGATTTTACTGTACAAACAGCTGTTCAGATGCACAAAGGTGGCATGATAAACTGATTTAATTTAGACCACCGCTGCAATATGTGAATGGAGATAAAGATGGTCAGAGCATGGAAAGAATCCTTATTGAGCATATGAGAATTTCTATCATGGTTTACTGGAAACAAATTACACAATGTTTTTATCATATGGATGAACGAATATGTAAAGCTTTTACCCCTCATGACTGTTTTTGTTAATCTTGTAACAAATATTAATTTTCTAAATAGTGTTGCAAAAACCGTTTCGTTTTACCTTGCCTTTCGGCAGGGGTGGGGTTTGTCTGTTTTTGTCTGCTTTGTGACACCTAATCATCCATTCTGATTTGAAGGGTGTGAGGTGTACATTTGCCGTGTGACGCCTGTGTGACTGTGCTCTCGCCTGAGCACCTGTGGATTGGCCATGGTCTGTTTTTCATTGGCTGTGGTGTGTGTACGAAGCAGAGGGCCGATACGGGAGGCACAATGGGCCACTGGCAGAAGGGCTAAAACCTTGCAGTTTGGGTCACCGGTGTGCAAACAACCATGAGGTAGCGCCGCTCGGGTAACAGGTGTACATACAAGCCACTGTCCCCACCAGCACGGAGGTGGCACGAAGCTGTCAACGCATGTGGGTGAGCTTACATGGTGACTGGAATGGGCCTCGTGTTCTTGTCTCTCAGCTGACTGGCTCACTCTCCTCACATCTGCACCATATCCCACTTGTCACCTCAGACTGCCTGTTTTTCCAATCGCCTGATGCAATTTGATGTCTTTGTGCCTTTGGGCCAAATAGTTTTGGTGTAGCAGGGCATACAGTGATGCAGGTGGCGGTACTGGAGGGGCTGTGGTGTCAGTTTGTGTGGAATGAAGGGCTTAAAGTCGTTCAGAACTGATGCTTCTAAAAGGCTTCTGGATGGATGCCTGGGGTATGTTCCGGAAAGCAGGATTTCCAACTCAACAAATGCCGGTAACTCGAGATTTCAGGAGTTGACAAATCCAAGGCTTTCATTTTCTTCCAATCAGAATTCAGATTTGACCGTAGGATTTGTTAAGCCAGCTTTCTGGAACTTACGGGTGGTCTCCATCATTCCTGTCTCACCCAAATGAGTGAAATAGAGGAGCCTAATATAAGCTGGGGTTATGACATCTTTCTCTTTTTGTGCTGGGAGTTAACATTCAGTCATTTTCATAGCTTAGCTTCTGTGCTGTAATTGGTACCATTTTGTTGTCATCAGGCTCATTCATGTTTTTTCACGTTTCTCTTCTTTACAACTGACCAGGATGGCCTTGGGCTGGCATTCCACTCAGTGCAAGTTTATGTTTGGAAGCTCTGCTAGCGGTTGGAGGAATGGAGCTCAGGGGATACCCGGCCTCTTTGGTGACTGTCTATATGGTGAGCGAAGTGGAGAGGAGCGACCAGGTCTGCTGAAGGGGCACTGGGTTGTGCATTTCCTGTCCTGAGGTGAACTTGGCTCCTTGGCTCACAGCTTCTGTTTACCTGCTTCAGGCACCATTGGCTGCTGCAAACACTCCAGCTGCCCCCAGCGCCACTTGCCTGGCTCAGTAATTGCCCTTTTGTTGGCTCTCTTGTAATTGTTGCCCAACATCGCCTGTCATACGCTGGGGGGAGCTGGTTGTTGCGTCTGAGAAGTGGAAACACCAGCTTTGTCAGGATTGGGTAAGGTTAGGATGGATCTTAAGCTGGTCTGTTGGGTGGCTTCACCTGGCGTGTTCTTCCACCCCGTGCCAGCATCATTTGTGTAAATACAATATAGCCTGCTATAACTAATTAAATTCAAAGCTGATTAACCCGCGTTGAATGCAGATATTTATCCAGCTGGTTAGCTCTGGCTGTAAGTGTCTGAAATATGCCTGCCTTGTATTTCTTGTAGGCTTAGCCTCTACTGCTTGAGTGCCATGACACTCGTGATGTCTGTGAAAAAAGACGCAGGTCATTCAAGATGGAAGAAACCATTTATCTTTTCTTCAGCATGTCTCTGTTTCTGCCGATATGTCAGTCGGGTCTTAGTTAACCCCTCTTGAGTTATGCTTTATCGTTTTGAGCCATTGGAGGAAAGACAGTATTTCCAAAGGACAGCGTGTACGCACACTGCTTGAACCCAGGGCCACGGCAAACAGAGTCAGGATCCTCAAGTGCCTGTTTGAGTTTCAGCATCTAAGATGAAAGCCAGCTCTGCATTTCTCCCATTGCCCAGCTCCGAAGGGCATAGCCATCTGTAATTGTGAATGTTCGTCTGATCTGGCCAGCAGAGGCTCGTCTTGAAGCTTAATTGCCTCTCCCCCCCCACTGCTGAGTCTGAGTGTCTGAGAATTGTGCTCCTGTTTACTGTGAAACAGCAAATGTCTCCTGAGATAGAGGTCAACTCTTCAGCTTGATTTAATTCGGTGCCACTTGGAGGGAGAGGCCGATGTTGGCCTTTCATTACACCTCCCTTTCTCAGCTTCTTTTTGTGGTGATGATGAGCGAATAGCTGTGTTAACCAAAGACGAACCTTAAACAAAATGTCTTGCTGAGCTTCTCCGCACCCACTGATAAGCCCTTGCTGCCTGCTAATTCACCTTTTAGCTAACAAACGATATTGTTCATGTTCGAACCAGACTGCAGATTTGGGCGATGTTTTACATGAGAGGGACTGTACACAGGACTCCTGAAACAAAATGTCTGCCTAGTGGGCGTGATCCCCGAAGACCCCGATGATGAAATCTTATTTCCCCCAGGGGGCACTTGGGGTTTTTTTTTTTTTTCCTCCCCTACCTCCTGCTCTGAATTGTGCAGTGAGAAGGCGCTCCTGAACAAGGAGCGTCCGTCTACTCAGTCAGCACTTCATCAAACTGTCTATCATATGATTCACGCAAAATCGGGAATGTATCCAGTGCAAGGCTGGTATGATGGTTCTGGTTCCACGTTTCTGTGGAAGTTGGACATTTTTTAACTGGTGGCCTTATGGTATGACATGCACACTGCTATAGAAAATGTTTTCCTATATTCCTGCAGCTGTTATAATTGTCAAGCCTGTTTGATCAGTAGAAATGAGAGATTCCTGTATTTATTATTCTCATTACGGTTTTGAGATGAATGTAGGTGGACTGTAACCATGGACACTGTTTCTTCATTCCTGTGGCTTTCAGTTGCTAGCTTGTCTTTCTCTTAGGTGTAGTATGGGTGTTACTCATCCTTTTAGCCTGGCTTCTTAAACCGGCAGGTTTGATGGTGTTGGCAACCCCTTGAGCTGAAAAACATCCCCCAGCATCGGACAGCTCTGCTTCCAGTTTCCTGGCTTGACAACGTGCGTGCGTCTACCTCTTCATCTCCTCCTTAATAGAATCAGTCGCCTTTGCAGGACGTATTGCAAATGACAGCGATGTTATTAGGGTGATTAGTCTCAGGCGGGATCCTGGCGCCTCACTCTCTGACTGGGCCTCCACTCTTCCCACTGTGCTAACTCTGCTGTTAGGAGTGGCACCTTCCGTTAAGCTCTCGGTAGGATTCTGCCACGTTTCTTTGTAAACATGCGCCAGGTTTGCTGCATGGATTTTCAGGTCCTCTTCTGCTTTTTTGACAGTCAGTTTAGTCAAGTTCGTTGTCCGCGTTGCCGAGAAACAGCCAATGGTGACTAATTATTCTGATGAAAGTCTCTGCGATGTGTTCCGGTGTGCTGCGGAGATGAAGGACAGGTGACTGTCGAGCGAACAGGTGTCTGATGGGATACGTGACTCGAACGCAGCACACGACGACAGCAATTCGGGCAATGAACAAACTGCTGGGTGGAAATTAGCTGTAATTACAGGCCATTCTTGCTCAGTAATTACTGTATCCTTTGTCATCTAAAGCTAGCATGTAGAGACAGAATCCTCCTTTCATTCAGGCCCTCCGTTTTGTTATAATGACAGTTGAAATACGTTTCTTCCCACAAATTCTGAAACCTTGGTTTCTCTAGGGCCAACATTTCCCTAGTAACTGTTCTATGTATATTGTTGCTTGCTAAAAGGCATTAGCCAAAGGGATCCTATTTATAAACAGGTGACTACACACATTTTTATGATTTTTACTTGCCTGTACAATAAGAGGACTTGAATGTAGCGGAGACAGTAGGTAGCTGTGCATTGTGGATGTGTTTTCCAGGCTAGTGTTGATTATAAGGGTGTAACGGTACAGAAAAATCACGGTTCGGTACGTTTTCGGTACAGCAGGGGTAAAAGAAACATAACATAAATGACTACTTTTTCTTTACTAAACAGTGGTTTACTGAACAAAGTATGACTCTTTCTTAAATAAAGTCTCTCGATACTACTGCAACCTACTAATAAAACAGTTAAATTTACTTAATGGATATTTATTTTTATTTTTATTTACTTAAGGTGCACATTTAGAAAATTAACTGTACCTGACCTGTATTGTATTCACATTAGCAGCTTTCAGCTTCGTATTCGAACTGTGCAACACAAATATTCCGAATGTTGCTCAGGGGAAAAGCATGAACACTCAAAGGTTCCGCATTTGCCGTATTGGTTCGGTACATATGCGTACTGAACCGAAAGACCCGTACCGAAGATTTTCAGTACAAATATGTGTACCGTTACACTTGTAGTTGATTCTGCTCCCAAGTTGAGTGTTAAGAGCCGTCTCACAGTTGAGCGGCAGTGTCGAAACTAACAGCAGCAGCTTTCAAAAGGCCACGCTTCTGTTTGACTCGATAGCCCAAATGGGTGTAGTATGTAACTCATTCAGGTGGAGGAACATAAGGTGGGTTTCATGCACAACTTGGAGGATCTGCAACAATATGATGCTTCTCACATAGGCAGTCTGCCCTCCACTTCCGCTCTTCTGATAGCGGAGCTGTCTTTGTGTTAGTAGTGCTATAATGACTGTTTTCCTCGTCTGTGAGCCCGAGGACCGAACTCAGCTGATGACAGATGAGTTTAACGTGACGGCGTCTGGCTTTTGAACCTGTGTCATAAGGGGAAGTATGCAGTGACAAGGCACTGTAATGGTACACTTATTATGGCAGGAATTTTTCTTCAGTTATTCGTTTGTTTATTACGTTTTAGAGCGATGACTGACAGGGACTGGGTCAAACAGCTGTCAATCACACAGGATGGGATGAGAGGCAGATGAAAACCTACAACTGCAAATCCGATAGCTTCATGACTGCTTTATCACATCCTCTATCTTTAGAAGAGGAGCCCACAGTTGGGAACAATCGGATGAATTTGCTTTAATGGGCTTTTCTGCTACATTGGGGTAATTAACAATGGCATTTTGAAAATGTCATCATTTTGAAACGTACTTGAGCTCAGTATTAATGGTAATGAACATGTAGTGTCATTAACTATTAATTTCAGAAAAATCTGGTGTGAAGAATGTATAAGGTTTATTTTGTTAGCTTTGTGTTGCAATTTCCTCTAAGCTTTTCATAAGCAGTCTGTCTGAATGCTGATTCCAGAATTTACTAATTCAATTGAAATGAATTGAAATTAGTCCCCCTTTCTTCTCAACTTTCCCAATCATGCCATGGCGAAGGTGATGCAAGCGATTCTGCAACCTGATGTTTTCCAGACTGAAGTTATCAAAGGCAGTTCTCCGAGTGTTGGCATGACCTTTCGGCATGTCCCAGCCATGGAGGGTGATGCCGTGCACGTCAGCATTGAGACAGTGACCCCCAACTCACCTGCTGCCTTGGCCGATCTACAGAAAGGGGATCGGCTCATAGCTATCGGAGGTAAGAGTATTGAAAACTATGCAAATGATTCCATCTCTGGGAAAATGGTCATAGAGCAAAAAATCCTTTGTGCTTCTCCTTGAACATACCTGTGGTGTCAGATCTCCTCAGCCTCATGAATTTTCTGTTTCTTGACAGGTGTTAAAGTGACATCCTCTGTACAAGTGCTGAAGCTCCTCAAACAAGCTGGGGATAAGGTACAGGTCGTCTATGAAAGACCCGTACGTCACCAGATCCCCCCAGTAGGGACCCTTCAAGAAGGTTTTGGTCAGCTGGAGGAGCCCAGCTTTCTGCCCCAACCTGTGTATGAGGAGGACCCTGTCCCCATTGCCACCCTGGATACTTCTGACAGCAAAGATGTGGACTCAGAGTTTGAGGAGCTTATCTTAGACCCCAGACCCGTTAACAGTGACATCAAGGATGATTTCCAGCTACCTATTAACCAAAGTCCCAAAAGAACTGTGGCTAATCTTGCATCCAAACCTTTGGGCACCATTTCTCCCATCTTGAATCGCAAGCTGAATATATCAGGTCTTCAGTCCCCACTGAAACCACAGACAAAGGAGATGCCCAAATCCTTGGCCCCTAAAAGCACTGAATTGACTGAAGGTCCTCAGCGGCCCACCGCTCCTCCTCCACCCCCTCCGAGTCGACCCCCAGTGCCCCCCAGGCCCCACATGAAGGTGACGACTGCCTCTTCAGAAACCCTGAGTGTGCGGGATGGAGGAGAGGTGCCTTCGGAGAAACCCGAGAGGCCCAACACATCGTCAAATAATGGAGACAAACAGCCCACTACTGAGAAGGTCGCAGTCAAACCTTCAGATCAAAAGCCGCCCGTTAAACAAATGGAGAGCACCGAGGAGTCAATGGCCGATTCCAATCCCCGCCGGCAAGATACGTCCAAAGACAAGGTGTCGGAGGCTTCCACCAGCACAAAAGACAGCTTAGAGGATCATCCTGCCTGGGAATCCTCAGAGACCCTGTTTCGTAACCAGACAGCAAAATGGGCCAAAGCTTCTGTGATTTTTGACATAGAAAGCAGCCACAAATACCTTAATGTAGCGCTTTGGTGTAAGGATCCTTTCAAACTAGGCAGCCTCTTGTGCTTGGGTCACGTTAGTCTGAAACTGGAGCACATCGCCCTGGAGTGCCTGTCTACATCCTCCATGGAGTTCCAAAGCACCTTCAGGCTGTGTGCCCCGGAGCCGCGGGCTAGCGTGAGCCGCACGGCTCTGCGGAACCTCAGCACTCACAAGGGCTTCAACGAGAAGCTGTGCTACGGCGACGTCACTCTTAACTTCACCTACCTGAGCGAGGGTGAGTCGGAGCAGCCCAATGGGCCGATGGAGCGTGACCGGGATGGTGTCCAGCAGGAGGATGAGCTGCAGCAGCAGCAGCAGCAACAGCAGCAGCAGCCCCTGCTGGCCCGTGAGGAGCATGGCTATAACCCCATGCAGACCATGGAGTTCAAGCACAACTTTCAGGACACCCAGTTCCAGAATCCCACCTGGTGTGAATACTGCAAGAAGAAAGTGTGGACCAAGGCAGCCTCCCAGTGCATGATCTGTGCCTACGTGTGCCACAAGAAATGCCAGGAAAAGTGTCTCAACGAGCACCCATTTTGCATGGCTGCGGATCGGCGGGGAGCGGACTCAGAGGCGAAGTCCACCATCAACCGGGCCACAACTGGCCTGACCCGCCACATCATAAACACGAGCTCCCGACTGCTGAACCTGCGACAGGTGCCCAAAGCCAGGCTGGCCGAGCAGGTGGCTGATACTACTGCAGAACCGTCACCCAAGCACACCCCCAATACCTCGGATAACGAGAGCAGTGACACTGAGACATATGCTGGGGTGAGCCCATCCAAAAAGGCCACCTCAACAAGTGGGGGCACCACCAAGCTGGCCCGCAAAGAGGGTGGCCTGGATGACAGCGTTTTCATAGCTGTCAAGGAGATTGGCCGAGACCTGTACCGGGGCCTGCCGACAGATGAGCGTTCGCAGAAGCTGGAATTCATGCTGGACAAGCTACAGCAGGAGATCGACCAGGAGCTGGAACACAACAATGCTTTGTTGATCGAGGAGAGGGAGACTGTTGATCCCCGCAAGAAAGCCCTCACCAGTGTGGCCCTGGCCAAGTCTGGTGAGCGGCTCCAGGCACTCACGCTACTCACGATCCACTACCGCGCCGGTATTGAGGACCTGGAGTCTGTCGAGAGCACCTCCCCATCTGAGCATCAGGTCTTCAAGGCCAAGTGTGGCCCGGAGGACACCCTCGCGGGGGCAGAAGACTTTGAATCAGACGCCTGCAATCCTCTGGATGTTCCACTGCTAGACGACATTACCGAGGAGCAGATCTGTGTAGAAGCGTTGCCATAGACATAGTGGGCGGGAGGCTTGTAACTATCAATGAAAATTTTTTTTTTTGTTTTTTTTTTTTGTCCCCCCCCCCCCCCCCCCCCCGTGGGGGTATAATTTGCTGGAATGGGGAGGTCCAGAAAGTCATTAATGCTGAAACAGTTGCAGTGAATTCCCAGTTTTAACATAATGAATATACCGTCTATACCAATGAGCATTGCGAAGCCAATTCAATGTAAGAGCCTGTCGCTCTGCCAAGTGGACTCAGCGGAGCAGCCTGGGCAGAATTTAGCAGTTATTGGTCAATGTATTTAATGTGCCGTTCTTCCAGTGTGATTCCCCCCCCCCCCCGTCTCATTATTTCTGCCGTTTGTAGCTCCCATGTTTATGCAATTACTTGGCACATGTGAAAGGATCCCAGAGTTGTCACTCACACGTGTGTTCAGGTGGTTGTGGTCATTTTGTTTTTGCACTTTAAATATGATCTTTTTTTTTTTTTTAAATAGTAGAGATGAGTTTTATTTGATTTTAATGTTAAATGCCTCAGTAAAATCATCGGTAGATTATCATACGTACTCATTTACTGGGGAGGGGTAATGGTTAACAGTTTTAGAATGTACAGCCTTCCGAGGAAGATAGGAGTGTAAATGTTTGTCGTTCAATGTTTCAAGCCTTTTGCCTGAGAACACTGTAATCCACTGAGCTATAGGAAAAGATCAAGTGATAATTTGGTCTCATGTACAGTCGCTGTTTTACAATCTGCTTTTAATCTGTCAGTCGACCATGTTTCCCATATGTGAGCACCTTAAATGTAATGCTTTTGTCTGCTGCTTTTTGTCCTGTTTTTAATGTTTGTCTGTTTTGTGTTAATTGCATGTAGCCATTAAGGTGGGGGACAGGGACAATGTCAGCGGGACCAGGGTTATAGAGATGACTGCTCTATTTGTGTGGATTATTCAGAATCCATGGTGAAATCATGTTTTACCATCTGTATTTTTATTTAGGCAATATCTGTATGTTTATGTGTATGTATGCTCTTGTCTGAGTTGGTCTAGCCATTTTGGAGGGGTAGAAAGTACTGTAGAACCAGTAACGGTAGATTCTAATTAACTGATTAGAGTAAACTGGCTCAGTTTTTAAGCAAGTTTCCTGCCTCCTGTAACAGCGAACTGATAAGTGTGCATTTCAGTGGTATCCCCACCAGGTACCTGCCGTTCAGCGTCTTAGCGCAGATGTAAATATGTACGTGACAAAAAGGTCTTGCGTCAGGCCCCTTCCATATATCCGTATTATTGATCTGGCCAGGAGATGGATGGTATTGTTAGGACCTGTCTTTGCCTTTCTGCATTGTGAGTCCCTGAATCTCACACTGAGTCCCTGAATCTTCAGGTCATTTCAGTTTTGCTAAATGCAGCAGTTTTAGCAATGAAAGCAAGTTGCAATCAAGTGAAAAATACCCAATGAAGAAATGAAGCTAGAAACCTTGTTTTTACTGGAGTAACTCCTGGATAATCAGGTGCCTGTAGGTAGGTGGGGGAGGGGGTGAAGTATGAGAAGCCTGTCACTCAAAGTCATAGTGATGCCTCCTCCTAGTCCAAATGACCACCATTCCGTTGTCTGGGACTAAGACGGAGAGAGCTGATATGATGGACTTGGCAGCCTAAGATGACAGAATGGAGGAAGAGATTTCTGGAGCAGACATGCTATCCTGTACATAATTTGCTGCTACATTCTACAATTGTTGTATATTCAGATTTTTGTGCAATATTTTTGTAGGAAATGAAGATTAAAGGTGGCACCAGAGCTAATTTGATCTGCAGTCTCGACTCTCAGCAGCATAATTTTATCAAAACTGGTCTGCTCCTAACACGGCTGGAGCTGAAGTTATGAGAGAAGCAGTTCCGCTTTATCCCTGCGGTCAGTGAAGCCAGGCGTTACTTGTTCCTGTCATGGTCTTAATGTATATTAACATTATCTGGCATTGCTATCTGCAGTTGAGCATGTTGGCAAGCGAGCTGTAACACAGTAATATCATGGATGGTGTACTCCAGTGCTGTTGTACATAGCCTAAATAAAATTCACTGCAAGTCTGAGTGTTTGTTTTATCCACCTGAAGATACACAGCTATGAGATAATGGCAAATTGATACCCGTACATATTATAAACTCGACCTTGGTGTTTTTACGCAGGAGGTCTAAATTACTAATATTAACATGACAAGCATAGTTCCTGTCATCCTCGTGCATGTCAAAAACTGAACAAACAGCTGAGTTTAGTAGGGGTCAGAGTGAGGGCATAGTTCCAGGTCCTGTTTGGGGAAAGAATATTATGGTTCATCTGGGAAATGATATATAATTAATATAGGGAAGTATTTAGAATGCACCCCAGAGACTGACGCCATAGTGAGATGGTAGATCTCAAACCGTGATGAATCCACTGGAACCTTCATCTCCCAGACTTCCAGAGCCTGTCTGCACTCAGTCTACCATATGGAGATCGAAAACTGGACTCACACTCTTGTTAACACAGGAAAGGGCATCTGACGGTTCACTGTGAGAATTTATTTCACCTGAAATGGGTTGGCACCCCATCCAGGGTGTCCCCTGCATTGTGTCCTAGGCTGCCTGGGCTAGGCTCCCGGTCCCCCTGCAGCCCTGAATAGGATAAAGTGGTTAGAAAGATGGATGGATGTTAAAGAAAAGAACACATTTGATTGATAAGGTTTTTGTTTTTTTTTGACCATGCCTAGGCTGTGGATGGTCACTAAACCAAAAGTTGCTCAGTTCACAAGATTCAACAAAGCTGTGAACTGTCTCATCATGGGGACTACTACATGTTCATACTACTGCTTGCTTTCTCTTCACCGCTTTAATTTTCAATGAGTGCGAATCTGGAATGCTGCTTCTGTTGCCATAGTTTCATAGTTAGAAACTGATGTAAGCAGCTTAGTCAATTCTGAGTTGGAAAATAATGAACTTCTAATCATTTTACCTTGGATTTTAGATTCTTTAATCCAAATACTTATCTAAACATTGCACACAAACAACATGGAGTTGAACAATATTACTTTGTTGCCTCTTATTAAATATTAATATACAGAATACAAGCACACCCTTACACCTTAGAATTAGCCGCTTTCTGGGTTCAAATTACAATTTCACATGTTTTTGGACATTTTAGTTAATATCTCACGTAGTACAACCACAAACCAAGGACTCTCAGAACACACACACATCCGCATCAATTTTTGTGTGTGAAATCACACAAAACAACCAGCCCCAAAATATGTGCTTTCTTCAGAAAACAATGATTGTGTGACAAAAGCAACAAACTAGCCACACTTACTACAAATCCACTTAACTATGACAGGCATTTTAACCGAGCTTTCATCGGAGTAGAGGTCAGGATCGAGGCAGTTAAAATCTGGTTTTAGTACACACCGATATTTCTTAGGTCTGAATGAAATGGCCACCCTACACCAATTAATATATCATTGATATGTATGTGGACACCTGCCTGTGCAATATCTCATTCCAAAGTGAGGTTGGGTATTGATGTTCGGCGATCGGGTCCCTTTTTGTTTGTGTTACCTACCACTTCATAACTGAACTCTTGCTGCATGTAGAGGTTTCCACATGACAATCACAATAACCAGGGCATAAATTAGATACAGACTTGTTGGAAATGCAGCATCCTCTAATGGTGCCACATTGAAAGTCACTAACTCTTTAGTATGACCCATTCTGTTGCCAGTGATGGCATGCATGTGTTAACAATGAGTATGGCTTAATTAACCAGGCCCATAAGTATGGCGTCCAGGTACTTTTGGCCATATAGTGTGTGTATAGAGAGCATGTGATGTAAATGGTAAAGAGAAATCAGATCATGTTCCCCACATCCTTGCCCAGCTCCTGTTATTTCTTGGTGGTCTCACCCAGCAGTGTCCAGAGTGGAGGAGTCGTCAATATTTTCATTTCTGCGAGTATGAAATGGATGGGGAAGGAACAACTGACACATGAGGGAAGACGTACGTGTCATATGAGGATGTAACAGGCTGAGTACTCTGCATATAAATACACATCTGGCTTGGGGGGGCACCATCTCCAACCCTCTGGATCTGTCTTTTTGAGCTTTAAATTCTCGGTTAATTAAGCATTAGGAAACTGCTCATTTAAGGGCCTAATAAATGCACAAGCAGAGAGCAGGAGCACAAATGTCTTAAGAAATTCCAGTCTTGAATTATTACTTCAAATGCTTTTGCATACTCCATTGACTCATGGGTAAAACAAACATGATGCCTCGCCATCTTGATCAAATATATAGGGAGCAGGTGTCCCCTGGTCAGACACATTTACGTACCTCAGAAGTAAGTATTGGCATTTTGATCAGTGCAATCAATACCAGACAATGTTGCACTTCAAGGTGTCTATTAATCAAAGTTAGCAAATAAAGCAATGAGGAAATGCAAACTTTTACTCTGCATGCAAAACAACATGGACTAGTACATTAATGTAAAAGACTTTGCTGAACTAAATACACCAGGTAAGTCTTGGAAAGTTGTAAATCTTTTGAACGGGCAGAAACCCTGGGTCACAGTTTTATTGTCTGCAAATTTCTGTCCAGCAATGAAATGACACTCATCTATGCTAACATTTTGCTCACTGTGGTACAAATGATTATGTCTTCTACTAAATGTTTTTTACTTGCAGGGGGAAACCAGTGCTTCCTGAAGTGGTTTCAAACTGACAACTGGAAATTCAAAATTAAATATGCAAAAAACATTCCCAAAATCACAACAGTGCTGGTTTCATTTTCAAAGTGAAGACGAACCCCAACCTCAGAAGCAGTAAATGTTACATGATTTTAGCTTAAAAAATTTCTCACAATGAAAAAAATGTAATCATATTACACAATGAAAGATAAATCTTTTTTAAAAACTTCCCCTGATTGTGCAAACAAATTTCTTTTAAGACTTTTAAGGCCCATTTTGAGGTAAACAAATACCTATACATCTTATTACAGTTAACAGACTCAAAAGCATTTTACATTAAAATCCGGACACAACTGTATAAGATTTAATTTCCACAACACGGTTGATGAAGTGAATAAACACAAGGCGGTATGTCAACAAAGCCAAACCATACTAGCATAATCTAGCCTAATTTACCTAAAATCCTAGTTAACCAGTAATAGTACCAGCACAGTGCCTTCACTGAACGTGTTTAAAGTGCCAGATTTAAATCTCATCCTTTCAAAAGCAACGTCAAAGCTGAAGACACAGGCAAGGTACACTTTGTTCTTACTGAAACAGTTATTTTGGAAATTTTCCAAATTTCATCACCCGGTTACATAAGCGTGACCTTTTAGAGTCTGAACTTTCCATAACTGTAACTGCAGAGAGCGCTAAAAGTTGGTATTGATATCTTACAGCACTACACCTAGAGAGCGACTGTGGGAATTTAGGGATCATCCATCTCATCTCCTCCACAATGTATGGTGGGTGGCCCTAAATCATGCGTGCATGTCACGACGGACAAGGACAACAGCTTTGGTTTGCTTCAGTGATATACTATATTGAGACGGTACAGTGGAAAGACTGATGGAGAACAGGCAAACACGAACACTTTTCACTCTTGCTGTAAAAGGTCACATGCATGATGACTCCCATGCCTACTCATCACTCTCTGTCTCCATCTCTTCTCCCATCTGATAGTGCTGTGGGTCTTGCGTCGTGTACATCCGAGTCTTCATTGGACAGTCATGGTCCATTAGGATAGCCTTGAAAATAAATGGGCTTAATGTCACCTGTCAGACTTGATCCAAGTGGACCAAACAGCACGTGCTCATTGCTGTGTCATATAATTACATACCTAGTATAATGAGCAGTAATATTTAATGTTTATAAATTTACCACATCCTGCAGTTTTGCATTGCAGAATGCAAGGAAACCGTTACAAAAAGTGCAGCAGGGGTCCACTGTATCATATACATGTCTAGGAGGACTGCTTCATTTGAAAATTTCAGGGTGGAGCAGTAGATGCTGGGTCCTTTAGGGGCTTCTCCTTGCTGCTTGTAATGGGGTGACAGGGCATTGACATGGATGTGTAGCCAAATTTTAGTTGACGCAGAACTGAGACTGGTTCGGCACTGATGCCTCATATACACAATATGAGTGGGCTCTGCATACAGCAGAACGCAGGCTAACTTAAAGGGTTACATATCCAATATGAGGGGGCTCTGCATACACCAGAACGCAGGCTAACTTAAAGGGTTACATATTCAATATGGGGGGGCTCTGCATACAGCAGAACACAGGCTAACTTAAAGGGTTACATATCCAATATGAGGGGGCTCTGCATACAGCAGAACACAGGCTAACTTAAAAGGTTACATACTCAGTGGCTTTTATATGGTGACCTGAGGACACCAGGGCTACAATGACCTGATGACTACCTGACTGAAGTTGCTTAAAGGCACTCACTCACCATTTTCTCCTCCTTAGCAGGTGGGTTCCTGAGGAAAAAGCAGAGAGGGGCAAACAGGATATCCACGATGCCGATGATGGTCATCAGCCAGGGGAAACCAATGCTTCTGGCAATGGCACCCCCTGTGGAGGGACCTGTGCAAGGCAGCAATGGAGCATATGATGCATTACAGAGTGTTGATTGAGGAAAACGTGCCTGACATGCGATTGCCCTGATCCACAAGCTCCAGGCCCAGCTGTACCTTACCACCAAGGGTCTGGTGCCTGCCGATAGTCACCTAAAACACTGTTTGTGAAGTGTCACTCAAGCTTACATAGGATTTCAACTGACCCAATGCGAAGCCCATGCAGAAAGCCACATCTGCGATGGCATACACACTGCCGTACACAGACACGTGGCGAAGGTCGACAAGGTAACCCATAATTGGCATCATAGATGAGTCAACCATGCCTGTGGGAAGCCAGACGTTAGAATGTACAGCCGAATAATCCACACCATCACCTTCACATGCTGTTTTTACAGCCATATTCATTTGGCTGCATGTTATGTGCTTATCTGTCCTTAAATTTTAAATGTATGGAGAAATGTCTTTACTCACCAATGGCAAAACCAACCCCAAAATTGGGTATTATCAGTCCATAGATGCTTTTAGCAAATGGTACCTAAGAAAAGTGGGAAAGTGGGTACACGAAACGTGATCTAAGAAGTGAAGATGCTCCATGTTTACTGCTACGCTCCAGAAGCCACCTGACCTGTGTATTCAAGAATGCATATTTGGAGGGCCTGCATTTGTTATGTAATTGTCAGACTTCACAACATACAAAAAGCATCTAATCCAAACTTGTTCAATAAACAAATGTAAATATATTTACACGAGAACTTAGTATGGTCATATTGATCAATTGACATTATAAATACATGCCATCTGTGTGTTGCCTATCTTTACAGGTCTTCATCTTAGCTGCTTTCTGTACAACGTGAGATAAGATACTGGAGAAACGTTTGCCTCCTTCTCTCGAGGCCACTAAGATGGAGGTCTGATCAAGCCTCGTCCCTAGAGCACACGCTCCTGCTTTCAGAGATGGACGCCTGTCCATGATCGTGTGTGTTATTAGCACTCACACAGAGAATGCTGATTCCCACAAGGAGCATCCCTATGAGGGCACACAGCCATCTGGAAGAGAGCAGGGCAGCGGTAAGAGTCTGCCCAGGACAATGCTGCTGTCTGCATGGCGCCCGGGGGCTTTGCTGGTTTTGCTTCTAGCACTCACCAGGGTCACAAGGTCACAGAATAATGATCACCTTTTTGCCCCTATTAAATGAACTCAACGTACATAGTGCATGACATTAATAAGAAAAGTGTAATCATTATCGTGTTCAGCCATTGCTGAAATATGTTAAAATCAGCAGTTCATCGTTATGAAAATATGTAAGCAATATACAAATATTAATACTTCCTTATGGTTTTTTTTGGCAAAAGAATTTTCCCAAGTACTAAATTTAAAATTGCATGTGCCTATTTTCAGCTTGCAGTTACACGGAGTCATAACTGGGATCCATTTAATGACAAGACAAAATTAGCGAAAATGGTGTTAGCTTCTACAGAGCAGGCCAATGGTTCAACAGACAAATTACCATCGCCCTGGCATTGAGGATTTCAAGTCAACAGCATGGTGGGCATAAAACAAACTGAATCCAACATTTACGTATCAGAAGCGAATAGCCTGAGGATGATTAAAAAAAAAAGTAATTTCCCCCCTACCTTCCCATTTTGTGTGCAAGAACGCCAAATATGTTGGTTCCAATAAGGTATGAGACACTGGCAGGCACAAAAGCAATGCCTGACAAAATCAAAAGGAAGACAGAGAGCAGATAAGTATGTGTATTATCATTTTCCATCTGAGAGCCGCCCCGTGCCTGTGAGAGGCGCTAATGAAGCCTCCTCGGACGGGCTGCTCTCCTTTCGGCTGTGAATGACACCTTCATATCCTGCCCGCTCCCGATTCCCCGGCTTACTCCTAATTAGCTTCTCGCTCTCTGCCTTGGTCTGTATGCCATTATCTCTTGTGACCTGACGGTGAGGCCGCTGACAAAACAAAACTGAGCCCCTGGCACAAACATTCTCCCTATTGTGTGGGAATGGGCTGAATGGCAGTGGATCTCGTTGGCCCTTACCCTAGTCTCCCCTGCCCGCAGGATATTTGTTATCTTTCAGCCTTCTGTTAAAGTTGTAATATTCCAGTGATAACCAGTGGGAAGTGTCCAGTGAAAATAAACACACTGCTAGTAAATTTGAGAAAGCTAGTCATTGAGTCATGTTTAATGTCAAATAGCTATTGTGTCAGCTTGGACTTTCAAAGTGTAATGGTTTTTGAATTTTTTTTATGACGTGATGAAATGAACCGTGAACTCTTGAATGCCACATGCTGCGTTTTTTTGTTTTGCATTCAGTGGAAAGGGGTTATAAATAAATGAGATTTACCCAGCTGCCATTTTGGTGAACACATAGTCTCCATCATCCAGATCGGCAGTGCAGGTTCCAGCATGGCGATCGCCATGTTTGCGAAGCAGATGGACCCTGGGGAACGAAGGCAGTACAAAAGGATGATTGGAGGCTCACTCACGTTCTCTCTCAGTAACGCTCAGTTCTTCATCTCCACTGGCTCCTGATCAGACGCAGAACCACACATTAGCTCAGCCCAGCCCAGGAGCACTAACTGAAGTGGTGGGCATGCTCAGTGACATGCTGACGTGTCTTGCTGCTTTAATGTCCCACACGTGGCCCGTTCTGATAGAGAGGGATGCCTTAAATGCGCTGCGGCCTTTTAAGTCACCCCTGAATACTCTCTTCTGTGAGGGTAGGACTGCTAGGCTTTTTCTGTTCATTACATTTTTTGCAGCAACAATCGTTAATAAATGCTTCAGATATGTATGTTGAAAAAAAAAACAAACGTGTAAGTGAACATTTCTTCCTGTGTTTTGCCTACCTGCTGTTGCCCTTACGCTACTGTGAGCGCTAACCATGCCATAGAATGATAAGCCACAATTCCTCAATTCGCTGTCCGAACGGATGTTTCCGTCTATTTTCTTACCTGCCGCAATGAGTATGTAAGGATCTTGCATGAGGGTCAGCAGTGAAGTTCCCTTCTGGCTCTGTCAAAGAGAAATGTTCCGATCAGACAAGGGTGAAAAGCACTGAGCTTCTGTGCCCTATCATTTTAAATAGCCCGTGATGGTTACTGAGACTGCCACGGCTAATAATTATCTTCATTAAACCCAGTCTTTTACAGACTGCTGCTTCATTGGCTAGCTCAGTGTATCTCCCTGTGCATGTACTGTTGTGTTGAACATTAACCTCCATGGGGAAACTTGACATAAACAAAATATAAACATTATTTACTTTCGTAAATGAATTTACACATTTGGATATTTAATGGGGCAATTAAGGAAATGTACCTCGAGTGTTAGCAGTGTCCTACTGTATCTGGCAAATCCTCAGAAATCAGCACTCAATATTCCTACTGCTATAGATAGGTGTACATTTTCCTCCATACCAAAAGTTGATTCAACTTTTAGTTCCTGACTGTGTGCTATATCTAGCAAAGTCCATGTTTTCGTTTAATCCAAGGCTGTAGGTTATGATTAGTAATGCATATCTAAAAGTGCATGCAGTGCATTGTTATGGATGGAATAGATTTCAGAGGTAAAATAGGGTACAGCTATCTACCCACTGCGCGATGCTTATAAACACGGCGAAAGTAACATCGCTGCCAGCGTTACAGGTAACATTAAATGGAATTTAACAGCTGTATTTACCAAGAAACATGGTACAACCAGACTTATCTCTGGAGCTCTTTGGAAACAAAGGGGTGCACGAATACATGTGCTTCTTAAAAGTCAACCACGAGCATGCATGTCCTTAGCCCTTTTCATCTGCGTTGGGGTCAGCTGCCAGGTGAGGTGATCTCATACAAAAGCAAAGATGTCATCCTGAAAAAGCCATCTGGTCAATATGTATGCTGGCGGCTGTGATGCTAAGGATCAAAACCTATTAAAAGCCGCCCCCATTGGCTAGATCTTTCTTCCTATCTAAAAAACTTGATAGAAGTCACTTCCATTCCCGAAAGTTGGAAGGTGTAATATGTGTGACCTGACATGACCGCTATTAAAAACCCAATCACAACCACAGGCCACTCATGTTTTGTTCTCATTACTGTTGCTACTTATGAGTTTATATTATTAAGAACCGATAATCGCAGTGTTATTAACATTGCATCGATGATGCTTATTGACAAACTGCATGAATGGCTGATAATGATTTTAAAGTATTACATCCAGTGTTCAGAGCAGGCTGTAAAAACTTGAAGTAGGAACATGTTTGTATGTGTGGACTAGGCCCCAGAGCTGTTTAGCCGCTTAGCAGTTGTGCTTTCACTGTCGGCAAGATGAAGTTTACCTCACAATGTGAGAATGTCATTGTACCATCCAGGCACGGCTTCAAATGAATTTAGTTCTTTGGGCAGCGATGCTGAAAGTTATTTGAAAATGACAGGCTGCCAAAACTTTTGCTATGCTTGGGAGATTGAAATGGACCTAAACACCTTATATTTACCAAACAAAACAAAAACGTTGGAACGCAGTGTTGACGTTGTTGTCGGGATAGTAACTGATGCAGGGTAAAATGCTCAACAGATTCAAATGATGGAAGCCATAATGCTGCACTTTTCCAAAAAATGTTATTTTACAAGGACAATGTTTTGATCTTGCAGTGGCTCTCCATCATGTCTGTCATATACATTTAAATTCACTTGCACTAGGTGACCATAGTACTAGGTATTTAATAGTTAGCTCCAGTTTTCACAATTATACAGGCTTCCATGTTTGAACTAAATTTAGAAGTGCTTTCCTCACAATACCTCTCACCTCTGGTTGCACTTTTGAGGGCTGAAAGACAAAAAGCTGAAGAGCTGTGGAGACAATGAGGCAGAGAAAAATGTCACTGTAGTGGACGTGGACTCGCAATGGGCATGTCACTGTAGTGGACTAAGTGTCAAGTACCTCAACACAAAGGCAAGGCGAGCAAGCTCACCTCCATCCAGGACAGCGAGCACAGCCAAGATGAGAAAGGGAGCTGTCTTCCCCACAAATTCATACATTATACTTCCAAAAGGAGGTCCAACTGAGGAAATACCAGTGGTGTATGTTAAATTGTAATTAAAAATATAGATGTGCTTTTCTCATCTGCCAGGACCTCCCCTTGACTTCCTGGCACACTCAAACCCTGAGTGCTTCAGAGCATGATGTTTGACCCAAACAGCATACACATGCAAAGTTTATGATGAGTAAACCATAACTGCCAGTTGTCCTTAACTTGTTCAGTCTATTAAAGCTCATTTTAAAATAACAAATCAGTTGCAAAAGGGCTGAGAAGCCACTATATTACTAAAAAGCTAAAGAAAACTTTTAACTCATCATGTTGTTTTACATGCCCAGTATTACATGCAAGAGATCTTAAGAAAGCAGCTTCTGAGATAGTAAATTGCAGAACGTGTTATCAGAATGTAGTGCTTCTGGGTTGCGATACTGCAAGTTTCCAACAGCGTTAGTGTACAAACCCAGCACTCCCATCGCGAGTCCACCCAGCGCTATTCCTATAGCGTTTCCTCGCTCTTCGTCATCAGTGTACACACTGGCCAGCATCCCCATTCCTAAGAAAAAATGTATCTGTTTTTTTAATGGTCAAGGAAATGTATAGTTATTAACCTGTCCTAGAGTTGGAGTAAACTCAAAAACATGACTTCAGGTTGCACACATTTGAACCTGTGATTTATAAATCCCAATTGCCTTTGTGGAATAGGATATTGGTTATGACTTTACTGTAATAATTCTTTCACTTGCAGTGTAGGATGTTTTCCCACATTTGCTATGTAAGAAAAGTTTATTCACATTATGTATCAACTTCTTGAACATTAAAGCTGACTGTAACACAATCTCATCATCAATCGTGAAGCGCAGCCTTTCACAGTCCACTGGTAGCAATGAGCTTTATTAATTTTTGTCAGTAACTTTGAAAGATAATGTGAAAGCATGGCTAAGGGGCACAGAGGAACCCTTTCTGGCTAAAGCTTTCATTCCAGTGTGGTTGTCATATGGTGTCTCAATGGGTCCAGGCTTCGTTTCTTCTAAAAGCCACTTTGGCGTCACTGTCATCTTGCACTTTGTGTCCCTGACTGTCCTTTCCAAAGCATGACATAAAAAACTTATTGTTTTCTAGCATGAAAGAGTTATAATGATCTAAAAAGTCTGGAGCCCTCAAATGACTGAGGTTCAATAGCCACATTTTAACTTTAACATCACAGCTGTGCCTTAAAGCAGATGGTGATAGTGGCCTTACCAGCAACAGAGGAGCAGGATGATCCAACACCTTGCAGAGATCGGGCCAGAAAGAGCAGAGTGTAGCTCTTCGAGAAAGCAAACACTTCACAGCAACAATTGATGAAAAGGATGGGAATAACCCCCATAAAGAAGAGTATGAGCAACCATGCAGACCATTGTGAATTAATGCAGTTAAAAATGAATATTAACAGTACTTACTAATGGTAGAAATGAACATGATGCAAAACCCAGCAAACAAGGGAATCTGGTAGCCTATTCTGTATGGACATGAAAATACCTGTTACAAATGTATACAAAAAATGACAACACAAATCTTATTGTAAGGTAGGCCAACAAGTCTGTCGGACTCTGAGCCTTATTTGTTCATAACAGCAATGGAGGTGTTCCTGATGAGGACCAAAGACACTAAACCCATGGTAAAGCCGATAAAGAAATGTTTATGCAAACAGAACATACACTCCGGTGTCAAAATTAGCACATGTCGTTATTGTAGTGATTCTTTGCAAATGATCGCTACTTCACTGACCACCACAGCAATTTGAAAAGGAGAATATGAGCGCCGTTCGCTGTCTTCTCCTAGGCAGGTTACAGTTTCTAAGGACTTACTCAGTATAGGTAATGTATTCTTATGTATTTTAAACAAAGCCTGAACGTTGCGCCTTCTAAGACTCTTCGAATTGATTAGGTTTCATTTGTGTTAAAACAGGCGGGTGCGTTATCGCCTCGAGCGAGCCAAGCGCACTCTCTGGAAAGTTTGACGAAAAGTCGAAGTTTGACGCGAAAAGCTGGTAAGAGGAGAACCATTCAACCTGGATCCCTGTCGCTACCTGCTCCAAAACCAGGAAATCGATTAACTTTTAATTTTCTTTAATATTCGCTTCAGCACACGACAGAGAATGTAAAACTAAAACTGCGTTTGTATTATGTTAAGTTTAGGATAGGTTTTCAAGGTAATTAGAAAAATGTGAGTCTGGTATAATTTGTAATTTGGGAAAGTTTCTTTTAGCTAAGCTCGAAAAAAGCTATTTAGCAGAAGCTGAAAGTAAGCCGTATTCCTAATTTTCACAAACAAATTGACAAACAGGAAGAGAAAGACTAGATGTCCTTAATCGCAAAAGTCAGATAAAAATGTATGTGCGAGGATCACAATCTGTAAAACAAATATATATTATATACGTAAGGCTATTTCATGTCTCGTCGTTCAGTCTTTAACAGCATGTACGTGTGTATTTTACGCATTATTTTATTATAATGCACACAAGTCTTTGCTTATTACGTGCAATAATATAATTCTCTGATAAATAGATGGGCACAAAACCCAACACTGCCTTCTAATCTTTCATCAGGACAGGAAAAACTAGTTCCTCCATGGGCTGAGAAATCATTTTCAACAACAAATCAGCAACAGCATGCAGCGAGTTCCAGATGTGCAGAAGACAGGATGTGCATAACCCACCTGTTGGTGAGTGGCCCGATGAATGGGTTAGTAAGGAGTTGCACGGTGGCTTTGGAGGCGAACAGCAGACCCACTTTGACGTTCTCATTAAGAAGTGTCTTATCGTCCTTGTGGCAGTCTTCCTCAGTGTCATTGCCAAGGGTGATGGGTGCAGTGGAGACGACTTGACTAGATGCTCCCTCAGCTGTGCCCCCAGTTACCCTGGTGGAATTGTCGTAGAGTGACACGATGGTTTGAAAACTGCTGGGGGAATAGTGCAGGGGAGATGTGCGGTTCTTCACAGCGATTCCCTCGTTGGCTTCTGTGTACAGGTAACTAGGAATGATGGGAACTGCGAAATAGGAAGACAGCTGAATAGTGACCAGAGAGAATTCTTATTGCTGGACAAAAATGAAGGCTGCAGTCAGTTTAAATATTGTGAATGGCTTGTCACACTATTTAGGTATCACAATCCTTTGTCACATAATTTTAATTGTACTGAGACCAATTGTTGCTACTGTAACCTGGAAGCTGATTTTCTTAATATTGCAAAGCTATTCAAGTGTCACATTTTGGCTCTTCAATTTACCACCTATAGTTTTTGCCTGGAGGGTACCTCACTAAGTCTGACGTAATTTGAATAAAGGATAATGGGTGCTTCTTTTTTTCCTTGTTCTTAAGCCCAGTGTGACACTGCTAGTGTCTTGACGTATGAAAATTGCATGAGTTTTCCTTGAGAGGATGCTCTTGTGTGGACTGATAAGGAAATACAACGGCTTGACCGTTCCACAATCAGTGCCTTACCTACCGCTGTTTCTCCGCATAGTAGCCCAAACACCTTTATAGCAATAAAATTGACTATTTCATTATAAAGTACAAAATAACTTTCAGTGCAGGATATAAATGTGACTGTGAAGAAGGATAAGACTATACCTGCATCTTGTTTATTTTATACATGCTGAAACGAGTCTGTATGTATTCTAATCTACACTATGGCTTTATAAGCCTAAACTGGCTGTTTGGGATATGGGTCTTCATACTTCTTCAACTCTACAGTATCAATACGAAAGCTTTAGATGTCTTCAATGAAGTATATTTTTAAAAATATTGACTTTCTACTATGAAGGTTTGGGACAAGCTCCAAAAAAATAGGAAATTAATAATAGCACTAATCCTGCTTTATATATTATGTGTTTTTATGTGGGAAGAAATTAATGGATAGATGTCTCACTGTGGAAGACTTCCCTTGAAGGGAAAAAAACAATAATTGTACATATAATTCATGATTCATATCAACATTTGTACTCAATTGCCTGCCCTACAGGCTGTCAGGTTTCCAATAATCTATGTGCCACACCAAATCTGGTAGGTGGACAGATCTGTCGCAGTTGATTCTGTTATAGAAGTGGCAAAATGAATTCACATAAATGTGTGGCCAAATTTGATGTTCAGTGTCTTAAAGTGGGATTCTACCCTTCAGATAACGAGTTCATCAGCTCAATAAAACCTAGATGGCTTTTTAAAGTTTCATAGAGATTTGTAACTTTGTGTTTCTATACAACAGTGTCTATAAAATCCCTTTATTCCAGGCCCCTTCACAAATGATGCCCAATGACTGCTATTTAGTCTGTTTTTAGTTCAACAATGACCAAAGAAAACAATATATTCTTGTGCTAAAACTTATCTTAAGCGTATAATATTGCTGTATGTTGTTTTCTGTCTATTTATACATGCGAAGGGATTTTAGCCTTTCATTTAACATTTCAGAAATGCTGAAGGTAAAGATATCGTCGTGAAATGCGACAGGGTTAAATGTTTCCAGATGTCTTTTTAAATTCTGAATTTCCGTTATTCCTAATTTTGACTATTCCTTGTGATTGTTAAACATTATTTATTGTTAATCATTAATAAACAAATGCGACGTATCGATTAATTGACCTATTATGTGGCTTCACTTGCAAAGCGCAAATCATGCACCAAAGTTTAGTTCATTTAAATTAATAACCATCGTTTTTTAGTCTACGTCAATTGCCTCCTGTATTAGATAAGACTCTAAATCCAGAAAATGTCAAGGGTGCATATACATATATTTATACATACATATTTTGCACTGTTTCCATCATAAGTGTTACGTTATGGTCCTAAAAAGTGCATGCAGATATATATGAAATCCTGGAGCCTTAAATAGCTGCGCATTAAAAACTTTCAACAAACATAATGTTCAACAGTTAAACAAAATGTGATGTATGTTCCAGCTGTTTGAAGGTAAAATCAATGCACAGTGCGCTGTTCTAAGTAACAGGTGTGCAGGTTACAGTATAAACAATGCTGGCTAAACTGTACTTACCGACTACCGTAAGCAGCATATTATCCAAGAGCAAAGCGATGAAAACGATCAGCAGAATTAATCTCCTCGATTGTCTTTCTTCTCTTAACCATCTTAACAAACCTAAATCGCGTAGATTGTCTAATCCACCCATTTTAATGTCTTAAAATGAATTTGCCCTGAAACGAAAGGGGGAAAAAAAAGAGCATTACCGACATCACTTTCGAGTGAGCGCCTTCTGAGGTTCAAGCAAAGAACTTAACATGCAGGCTGCTGCGGAGGAATAAAACGAAGACTGATGTGAAACAGTGTTTAAACTACCCCAATCGGCTTGCAAAACTGTATGCCGTGATCCGAAAGCTGCAATCAGCTATTGAGTTTTAGTCCCCACACGCACCGTAACTAGAGATGACGCGCATTGATGAAAAAACAAGAGATAAAGTTTTAAGCTAGACGAAATCTCACCTTAAATGCACATTTAATAAAATCCTTTTGCTATTTCAGTTGTGGAGGAAGGAGGGTTGAATGTGAGGAGGTTTAGTTACTTGACAGCCCTGACGTCACGGGAACCCTTATCAGTCTGAAGCATCATCAGCAGCATCGCCTCCCGAGCTGCAACCGCATCCTGCGTTGCTTCCTTCAGATGACCAGTGCAAATCCTCCAGGCGTTTGCTCTCGTGATATCCATCAAGTCGCTATGATTGTTTGCTAAAGACACAATGCTCATCGATAATAAGCAACATGAAATGAGCTGCATGAAAATATAATCGATATACCTGTGATTCCCACTATAGATAAATTTATCAGTGATATATTCAGGAAAATGTAGAATGCGATAACGGCAGAGCTGGCTGAACAGTGTCTAGAAACTGGAGATTTCTCAGTCTTATGTAGCTTTTGCTTGCCGTTTTTTGCCTTTTACGAAATGTAATAAAACCTAGCCTTATTACGTCAAAAATATTATAAAGCTGTGATAGAAAGTCAGATCTGAAGCTGCCTTTCCTGGGGCCTGAGGCTCTGTACCAGGACTGTAGTCATATCTGTAATTCCATTCACTACCTGGATTCCATTCCCAACTGCCAGTAAAGAAGTTGCCGGAAAATCACTGCTGATCTGATGTAACTGTTACACTAGGGCCTCAAAAAAAGCCCTTTGGTAAATTAGTTATGAGAATAATAATGAAAAATTTTTAATTAAATATTAGATTGACCTTTAAGGCACTGGCATTCCAAATTTAAAAAAGAATTTACGTACAAGAACATTTTTTACTTTATAGCCAGTGAGAGAGCAGTAAAATGTTAGATATCCATAACCAGTTGTCTATTTCATAAGCAGAATTTTTGTCTTCTACGGCAGTACTCAGTAACTAATACAAACCTAAGTACTCTTTAGATATATGTTTTCGGGTCATTGTCCTGCTGGAGGACCCCTGAGCTGTGACTGAAACAGAGCTTTTGAACACGAGGCACTATGTTTCTCTCCAAAATGCCTTGATAATCTTCTGATTTCATTGTGTCCTGCATAGAAACAAGGCACCCGGCAGCACAACAACCCAATAATTTTACTGAGTCTCTTCCATGTTTCATAGTAGCGATGGTGTTCTTTTCTTTGAAAGCATCATTTTGTGCTCTGTGAACATAGAGCTACTGTGACTTACTATAAAATTTGTTTCATCTGTATAAAGGACACTCAGAATAGCTGTGGCTTGTCAACATACATTTTAGCAAACTCCAGTTGGGCTTTTTTTTTGTCTGTCTTTCAGGGGTGGGGTCCTCCTAAGTCTTCTACCATGGAGCGCACTTTCATTCAGTCAATGATGGATGGTGCAACTTGAAACTGTCGCACCTTTATTTTCTTGGTCAGCCTGAATCCATTGTTATGTTTTCCTTTGTTCTTTCTCCACCATTTGAACTATCCTCCTCTTCAGTCTAGATCAATTTTCCACTTGCAGACATACCCAGGGTACCATGGTCACGGGGACATGAAGGTATTTGGAGATGATCTTGTAGTCTTTACCTTGACCATGTCTATTACCTTCTTCCTTTCCTCCTTAGACAAGTCTCTGCTTTGTCTCGTCTTGTCTTGTTTTGTCCATGTTCAGTGTGATCTGCACAATGGTATAAAAACAGCTGAGTGATTTCCTCCATTCAAATGTTGAGTGACTGATTATAAGATTGATGACACCTGTGATGCTAATTAAAATAATGGTCTGTTTGAGATATCACTACAGTCCAATTTTCTTTTAACTTCTCAGGGGTCCCCTTTCTCAGGGGTTCAGAATTCCTAACTATGGCCCTGTGAAGCTTTATGTTAAAGCAGTTCCATTAAGTCGAATACAGTACATATTTTGTTCATTGTTATTATATTAATAGTATTTACTTATGGCTTAGTTCAATGCCATCTGAGTACCGCCCAGCACAGAGCAATAGTTTTTTGTCTATCATCTCCACGTAGTGGACACAGCTTGATCCGTCATTCTGTACACCGTGAACTGGTTATTATGCCATCTAGTGGTTTAATACGTTTTCATACTGCTGTTTTTTTGCTCCCAAAGCATAAATAATTGCACATTTAAGGTACTGAAAACAAATTTAATCAAGTTTATTTAATATATGGTGTTTGGCTGTCACAATACCAAGTTGTGAATGGAATACCTTTTTAATATTTACATGCATAAACTAGTGGCTATATTGCTTGTGAATACATGTATCATTTTTCTGTGAATCAGGGATATCATTTTTGGATGTTTAAATATCGGCATATAGCATTTTTAGAACTATTGTAATATTTTAATCTGTGAGTAGGTATTTGCCCTTGAAAGAGCAGGTAATACAAGATTAAAACATAGGTGAATTTTGGGAGGAGCTCTGAATCTTACACTTTTTCAATCAAGTACATCCATCCATCCATCTTTTAACCGCTTATCCTGGTCTGGGTTGACGGGGTGGGGTGTACCCTATGTTGCCTGGGAGATGCTCCAAGTTCTCCCATGATCTTGCCCCAATTAAGCACTTAGAAATTCGATGGATGGATGGATGGATGGATGGACATAGAACCCAGTTATGTTGATGAGTGTAATATGACTTTGGAGTTCTGAATCTTCGTTATATTACCTATTGCTATGTGAGCTAGCACAGCGGCACAGTTTCTACCAAAAATTCATAAGTAAATAATATTCATAAACAGTTTACCATCATTCAAGATGCAAAGCCATCGTGAACAAGTGTGTTGTTTATTAACTACTAAATGACACAGGCAACAATGATGATGCATTTGCATGCTACTTTTGCGTACAATGGTAACATTTAGTTTGGAGAATATTTTCACAAAGCAAAAGACGAAATTCGTTTAAACCTGCAAGGCTATTTTTTGCCTCCTCATAAACAAGCAGTTGGTCTTCATCTCGTGGTCACTGCAATTTAACTGCTTCCAGTGAATTTATACTCCTTCACCTTTCCTCCACTGATGCACTGCATGCATTTGCGGCAGCAGCTGATGATGCGATTCTGGCCTAGTTTGAAGGCCATGGACATGATGGCCATACCACAAATGATGAAGAGGGAAGTCAGCATGAAGTATTTGGGATGGTTAGGCACAATGTCTCCAAATCCAATGGTGGTGAGGGTGATGAAAGAGAAGTAGATGGCGTCAAACATATCAATTTCTTTTTCCCACTGGGGTAGAATGATACCAATAAAAAGAATGTACGCAAACACTACCACCAAGATGAGCAACATAGGAACATCCAGCTTTTCTAGTTCCTGCCCAGTTCCCATGTAGTTCCAGATGTCTTTGTGTTGGGACATCGTGTTGAGCTCAGGGCAGGACAAGCTTCTCTGGAGGGAGCTTTTGGTGAAATTCTCCTGGGAGATAATGTGATTGAAAATCTCAGAATTTTGCAGCTGATTAGACTTGAGCTTCACTGAAGTCTGCTGTCTTAGCACCTCCTTTATGTCCATGGGCTGTCGAATTGGCATGTCCTGTCTAAACATGTAGCTCCCACCATGGACGAGAACTTCCTCCACTGGTTTCTCCCTGCACCTTCTATATGAGCAGCTGCAGAAGTATGGCTGACAGAGCTGGTGCAGGTGGTGGTAGCCCCTGGAGAGGAGGACAGCAAGGATGTCCCCCACGTCGGTGATCACCAGAAGCATCAGGGGGATGCCCACCATGGCATAAGCCATGCAGAACAGCTTCCCAGGCAAAGTTACAGGGTAGATTTGTCCATATCCTGAAATAAATGAGAAAATATCAATGTAGTTTTTTCATTGCAACTGATATTTTTACTTTATGTTTTGATAGGCTACTAAACTCTCAAATGCAAATTGATATATTTTTACCAGATGACCTTGCCCAATAATTTTCTTTATGTATGGCATGCAAATTTAACTGCAAGTATACTAACACACTACTTACCAACATGGGACTCGCTTGTCTGTAGACTAAAGAAAAGGATAGGCTGCCATCTGCTGGTCATATTTGGCAAATAATCTAAGAACACTTCTGTATATGTTACAAGAGTGACCCAGTCTATGGAGCCCAAAGTATCCCTGATCTATGGGTACTTAATGCCTATGGATAGACACCCTTCCCCTCTTCCAGGCTTTCTAGTTCCAGTGTGCCTTCGTCCCCCTGGAACCCTGTTTCTGTGGCTGTGTTCCTCAAAGTCCAGTCCTGGTTTCCCAAAGTCTCCCCGGGGTTCTGGCTTGTCTCTCTGGCCAGCCTTGTGTCTGTTCCACTCTCTTCTTCCCTGTTTGTCTGTCCATGCGGTGCCGCCTCGAGACACCATCCTTGTTGAGTCACATTACCCTTGTGCTTCTTTCAAGTCGCATTGTTCCTGACTCTCCTCTTGCCAGGTGCTGCTGTATAGCATGCTCCCCGACCTTTTCCTGGTTCCTCTGTCTATGTCTCCCTGGCTATGCCTTTTTTAGGTGCTCCTCCTGCCTCATGCTCCCCGGTACTGTGACAGTAAGCTCTCTTTTTTGGCCTGGGTGTCTAGGCTTAGGTGAGTTAATTCATGTGTGTGTGGATCTTAGTGAGAGTGGTCTGATGGCCTAGCATACTTCTGTCCTTCTTGTGCTTAAAAACGTCATTAGTAGTGATCCAATACAAGAGAAGGGAATGCATGAGAAAATACTGCCAAAAAGATGACTGCAGCAGAAGTGAATTCTCTTCAGGTCATATGTCCCTATGTAGAGGAGCAGTCTCTATATCACCTGACTAACAAATACTGTACATAGTTTATTCGCTGACATGACTGTAATGAGCGTTATGTGTTTTGGGGTATTGCTCTATACCATAATACTGTAGGCATAGTGGATGGTAACACAGAGCAGCACATGGATCTTGAGTGAATTAACAAGGCCCTTTAGTCCATTTGGGGTTGGTTTATGGTTTGTGGTAATGGTTCATAATGTCTCTTCACTTTAATTTATCTACTTAAAAGAATATGCCCAAGAAATGTGCTGACTTAAAACTGTTTGACTTGAAATGCGGTTTGCTTTTCGAGGTTTTCATCTCTGAATCTTGTCCTTTACGTGTAGAGGATGAGCTGCACAACTGGATGTGGCGTCTACATTGTATCAGATGTTGAGGGGCCTCCTAATGTATTTTGAAGCAGTTAAAGCCACATTGTAGTCTCCACAATGCCCACCACACTTAAACCATCTTTCAAGTCATATACAGTACCTACATACTGTATAATCTTGAGGCTACATTTTTCAGTTTAACCAGTTCTTCAGATAAGAAGTAAAAATTTAGTCTAGCCAATGTTACATATTTGAGTATGCCTTTAAATATATACATAATTTCAGCTCATGGGCGAAAAACATTAAGTAACCCAATTTCACCCTTTCTGATTTGGCTACCGATCTGCCCAGTGTGCATTGCCAGTGTTACGAGTATGCCGTGATTACTTTGCTTACATTTGCATTTGTGCTGAGTAATAACTTTTATAAATGATAGACTCTTATTTATTAACACAAGACCATAACTGTTTTTGCCTGTGGTCCAAGGACATGTTGTGAATCCATCTACTGAATCCTCTTCCACGAGGTTTCACTCATTGCAAGCTGTCCTCTCCTGGTCATCTTATTTACCTGTAATCAGTGTGTAGTTGGTGAAAGCATGTATAAGAACACGCATGCAGCCATCCATCTTTGAACTGCTTATCCTGCATGGTTTGGGTCAAATGATATCCAAGGACGTATCCTGAATGATTAATTAAAGAATTAAAGAATATCACAGCCTCATTATGGGATATCCAAGGACATATCCTGAATGATTAATTAAAGAATTAAAGAATATCACAGCCTCATTATGGGATATCCAAGGACGTATCCTGAATGATTAATTAAGGAATATCACAGCCTCATTAAGGGACATCCAAGAACGTATCCATTATGATTAATTAAGGAACATCACAGCCTCATTAATGGTGCACTGAGCATATGTAAGGATATAATTTAGTGCAGTGAACCATTGAATAAGGAATGCATTTCGCTTAAGTTGTCCGCTGTGTTTGGTAAGTGCAATAAAGTTTAAAAAAATATTTCTGACAATAATGAGCAAATATTAAAGCAAATGATTTTTTCATTCATCCTGTTTTTGTTTAATTATTAAATTAGTTTAATTCTTAATCGAGAAAATGTTTGTTTTACTACTGAGCATATGTCTGCCAAATCAGGGGTAGAATTGACACTTTCTCATTTCAAGACATCATAAATACATAAACAATGCTGCAGATCGCCTGTTATTCCTATTGGTAATCAGTTTCTAATTAGAAACCGGATGGAACTGGACCAGAAATAGGACCAGCATTCTGCTGCAGCGATTAGGCCCACTGGGTCCATATTGACCTAGTGAATTAGCCATTATCAGAGAACCGTGGGAGTGATAGGTATAAGATGTGTCTGCTGCAGATATTTACGATATATTCTCCATTAGCTATTACAGTTACCCTCTCTAATTCAGCCAATGCCATTCCAACGCAACTTTTTTGTGTTTATGTGTTAAAGAGTTGTTCTGTTTTTACTGTTGTCTTCAGGTCCATAATTCTCTTCTTTATTTTTGGTTCAGCTTGTAGTTCCACACTGCATGTGATCTGTGATGTTGCTGCTAGTAATTCTAATACATGTATATTGCTATGAAGTTTCTGGCCTAAGCATGTCGCTGTAGTCTGAATTAAAATCTAACTTTCTCCAAGTTCATTAGCCATAGTTCTAATGTAATGCAATCTGAGTTCATTTCAATTCAAAATTAATAGAAAGATATGGCTGTGGTGGAATGTTATATACAGGTAATAGTACATCAAATATTACAAAATAAATGATTAACCATTGTATTCAATATAATGGTAATGAAGTTCTTTTTCTATTAGTTAACATGATACAAGTATTAACTAGAAAATACTGTTAAAATACCTTTGGAACTTTCCTACAGCCACTAAAGCTGCCTCTGCCTATTAAAAACATGACATCCAGTATACTATTAAGACTGCTGCTACAATTTTCGGTAAGACTGAACAGATTTCACAGAATGCATGATTCCACCATTAAGGAAGCAGCGTAGTCTCTGCTGATGGTCAATATGCCATCTAAGAGGACAATTTATGCAGCACGTGGAATGAGCTCATGGGTGACTCATGGCTGGCCAGTGAAGCAGCCATCAGCCTGGAGAAGCTCAGGTGCTCTTCCTCTGGTCTTTCAAAGCCCCTGTTAGCAGTGTGGCATCAGCATAAGACATAGCAATCCTGTTGGTGAGACCTTGTTAAGCGTGACACTTCTGTGAGTTTTAAGGCGTTGGTGCAATTCGGTCCTGCCAGCCTCTTTAACAAAATCATTATATGGCATTTTTACACTGACAGTCAAGTGCCGTGAAACTGGAATAATTGGATATTAAAACAGAGGAGGTCTCATTTTTGTTTCCCTTGAGGGGGTCCTGAGCATAATGCCCACATATCAGTAAGCCACAGGACTCTTCTGGGAGCCAGTGGTTAATGGCCACCGCATTATATGACAGAACATAACAAGCTAAACTGAGCAAGCATATGATGATGATGACCACAAATCCAAGATTATATTAGCTTTCAGGAAGGATAGCCACCATTAGGTCATTATCTTCTTCTGGGTGCTTTCTTCAAAAAATAAAAAGCAGCTACAATCTTTGTGTGGTGGCAGGAAGAATTTGACATAATTTGTGTGAACGATTAACACTATGAGTTATATATGGTCTAGTAATTAGTGGGTTAATTTGTTTATTCAGTGCTAATTACACAGTGCAATTGGTTAACTGATAATACAAATGATGCTATGGTCAGCAGTCTATCTGGCTGATGACCGAGCTCAATTCAGGGCCACTATCCATAGGGTCACCACAAGTCAACAGCACTTAAATGACTAACTCACTAAGAGGTTCAATACATAGACTAATCTGAGCCTAAATATTATGTGAAAGAAAGAATTATAATAGAAAATACCAAAGGATATTGCCTCACAGTTTATTCTACAGATTTTTTCCAAATGATCATTTTAGCTCAGAGAGAGCAACAAATTTTTCTCCATCTACTGTACATAGTATATGAAATATGTTTCTATAAAATATAAATCTAATAAAATGAATTGCATCTAGCAGTCAATTCCACTTAAGTCTTCTCTTTATTTTTCTGGTAAATGTTCTACTTAAGGAGATTAGTTTGAGGAAATGTAAGTTATAAGGAAACAGAACTGTTACAGCATTTATGCCAAAATGTAAGAGAAACTGTAATATCATTTAAGAGAAGTAACTCTGTTGATGCAGCTACACGTGCTTCTCTCTGCAGTCTGAAATAGGCACATCATTAGGTGGTAGATTCTTAATAACCAAGTATGGGCTTCATTTCACTCATCATCAATGCAAATTACTGTGTGTCATTTTCTGAGGCTGAACAATTCTTTATAACTGAGTCAAAAGGTAACACTAAATTCTCAAATCTTTATCAACAGTATTCAATTTAACGTAAGGCCCCCATTGGTTTTCCACAACAGGGGGCGTTTCTGTTTTGTCCAACTAAACAACAGATTTGGAGTTTAAAGCCTTGTTTAGGAAATTATAGTTTGTAAGGTTTGTAAGATTGTATTTAATTAAGACTGTAATTATGTCCATTTATGGCTGCCTGTAATTTCTACATAGATTCCCTGTAGTGGACAAAAAAAAAATGTAATAAACGTTGTTCGTTTGCATGAAAACTTTACCGGCATTGTATTGTCCGGCTACAACCCTGTTGTGCATCACAATAGGCTCATGGTGTATGGAACACCATAATACTCTAAATGAAATAATTTATTTCTATATATTTTTATTTAATATATTTAAATATATACATCAATAAATTAATACAAATTTCTGTAACAAATACGTGGACAGGACCCAAGTGTGAAGTAGGGCTCTTCAACTGGACTCAAAACAGGCAGGGTCAAAACCAGATAGACAGGGTTTCCAAAGCCACAGGGGTATTCAGAGACGTAGTTGTGGTCACGGGCAAAAATAATCAAAATCCAGAAACAGGCAATCAGCACAGTGTAAACATATGCAAAAAAATGAGAAACGAGAGGCAAAAGAATTAGCAGATCACATACAGGCAGACACTGATAACAACTGCTTACTGCTGGGTTAAAAAATGAAATATCTCGCAGTGAGGCAAGGGAACTAGAGGCTACTTAAAGACTTGCTTAATGATACACACTACACAGCAGAGTTCAATATTCAGGTGATGCCGAATGAGGATAAGCTGGAGGTGGCTAACTTGTGGCAGGAGGTGGGTGTGGCTGGCTTGGCGTGGGCATGACTATTTCAATAATTACTTGAATGTGTCGTTTTATTTTGAAATATTACAATAAAATGTATCATATTTCTGAATCATGGTTTTTTGAGCGATGTACTTCTGGAAATCTGACAGTCTCTTAGAGCTGGGTAAAGATGCTGAATTGTCTTTGCATTAGGATGGCTTGATACCACTTTTTATCTCCGAAAAAAATTAAAACAATCTTAAGTATCTGCAGTTGCCAATCATCTTGTTGTTTCTGCTTAAACAACTTTTAAGCAATTTGTATGCTATATGTAATATAGCCATGTAAAAATGCACAAACTATGAAACAAATACTCCGATCCCCTAAAGGAATAATTACAAAATGAAATTATCACGTGCAGAGGATCCGAGGGCAGAGAAGAACTCGTGAGACTCAGAGTGACGGGACACAGGACTTAATTTCTCAGGACGGGAGCAAGACAGGGGAGAGGCAAACAAAGACTGAGCGTCATAACTATGGTCAGTTCCCCCTAAATAGTCTCTAGATCTAGGATCCGGGAGATCCCGGACAGGGTGCTTGGGAGACCCCTGGTGGTGGGAGAGGGAACTGTGACAGGATCCCCCTCTATGGACGGCGGTGCAACAGATGAGGGTGGTCCAGATGGGTGCGATGAAAATCCCGGATGAGCTCAGGGTCCAGGATATCCCGGTGGGAAACCCAGGTGTGGTCCTCCACACTGCAGCCCTCCCAGTCCACTAGGTACTGGAAGCCTCCCCCCCTGTGGTGACAGTCCACAATACGGCTAACCGTATAGGCGGGGGCAACGTCAATCATCCGTGGCAGCGGGGGCACAGGAGCCTGGGGATTGTAAGTGCCACACACTATGGGTTGGAGGTGGGAGACATGGAAGGTAGGATTGACACGCAGGGTGAAGGAAAGAGCCAGCTGGTAGGTGACCAGGTTGATGCGTCGGGTGACCCGGAATGGTCCCATGTAGCGGGACCTGAGCTTGTTTGACTCCGGCCTGGAAGGGAGATCACGGGTAGACCACCATACCTGAATCCCGGGGTGGAAGAGCCTGGCCGGACGACGATGGCTATTGGTGTGACATACATAGTGGTCGTTAGCCTGCTGGATGGAGTGGCGAGCACTGTGCCAGGCCTACCAGCAACATTGCATGGCCACATGGGCTGAGGGTGTGTTGACAGCAGGTTCCTCTGCTGGGAACAAGGGGGGAGAGAGCAGCCATATGTGCACTCAAATGGTGACATCCCTGTTCCAGCAATCTCATGGGTGTTATGGGCCAGTTCAGCCCACAAAAGGTATTGGCTCCAGGTGCACGGATTGGTTGACACGAAATTGCGTAGGAACTGCAGGACCCATTGGTTGGCCCTCTCAGCCTGGTTGTTGGACTACAGATGGAACCCCGAGGTCAGGCTGACAGAAGTGTTGAGCAGGGTACAGAAGGCCCACCAGAATTGAGATATGAACTGGGGGCCCCTGTCAGAAACCACATCTGAGGGGAAACCATGAAGCCTCACCATGTGCTGCAACACCAGTTCAGTCATCTCGGAGGCCATGGGTAGCTTGCACAGAGGTATAAAATGGGCTGCCTTGGAAAAGAGGTCCACCACGATCAGTATGACTGTATGGCCTTGTGATTCAGGCAACTCATGAATAAAGTCCAGCGCCCAGTGTGACCGGGGTCTGTGGGGCACAAGAAGGGGCTGAAGCTCTTCTACAGGAGCCATATTATCCGGGCGGTTGCGGATGCAAGTAGGGCAAGCCACCATAAAGGTCAGGATATCGGTGACTATTTGCGGTCACCAAATCCTGCGTCTCAGGAACCGGAGACTGGCTCAGACTCCACCATGGCCGGCAAAGACGGATCCATGACCCCACTGGAGAACATCAGGCCTGACCGCCACAGTTTGTCATGGGGTGTTCCCAATGGGCCTGGGTTGGACTGCAGGACCCTCAGTACTTGGTTCTCCACACCCCAATGGATGGGAGCCACGATTTTGGAGGTGGGCAGAATGGGTGCCAGAACAGGGTGGAGGTCTTCGGGTTCAAACCGGCGAGACAGGGTGTCAGCCTTGGCGTTCCCCAAGCCTGGACGGTAGGTGAGGATGAAATCAAAGTTCTCAAAAAACATAGCCCACCTGGTCTGTCCGGGGTTGAACTGCATGGTCCGCTGGATGGCAAGCAGGTTCTGATGGTCAGTAATGACCTGGAAGGATACTGTCGTTCCTTGCAGCCAATGTTTCCATTCCTCCAGGGCCAACCAGACAGCAAGCAGTTCTCTGTCCCCCACGGCATAGTTCCATGTAGGAGGGAAGAACTTGCGGGAGAAGAATGCACAGGGATGTGGAGCACCTGTCCCGTCCCTCTGCGAGAGGGCCACTACTGCGTGCACATCCGAGGCATCAACCTCAACTAGGAATGCATGGGACGGATCCGGATGGGCCAGGACAGGTGCCGACATGAAGGCTGCTTTGAGCTGGGCAAAGGCCTCCTCCTCCTCGGGGGTATAAATGAAGGGACGTGCACTGCATGTGAGCTGTGTGAGGGGGGCCACGATGGAACTAAAACCACATCTGTAAAAGTTGGCAAAGCTCAGAAAGCGCTGCAGCTGCTTAAGTGTACCAGGCCGGGGCCAGTCGAACACAACAGAGACCTTGGAGGGGTCCATCGTGATTCCGTCGGCAGAGATCATGTACTCTAAAAACGATACGGAAGGGACGTGGAAGAGGCACTTTTCGAGTTTACAATACAGACCGTTCTCTAAGCGGTGCTGCAAAACTGTCTGGATGAATGACGTGATCTGTGAGCAAGTGGGAGTAAATGAGATTTCGTCCAAATCGACAAAGACGAACCCGTTGAGATAATCACGGAGAACGTTGTTCATGAAGCATTGGAAGACGGATGGACTGTTGGCAAGCCCGAATGGCATAATGAGATACTCATACAAACTGTTTGGGGTGATAAAAGCTGTCTTCCATTTGTCCCCCTCACACATCTGCACCAGGTTGTATGCACTATGCAGACTGAGCTTAGAAAACATGGTACTAGTATGCAGCAACTTGATCACTGTGTTCATAAGGGGTAGCAGGTAATGGTTCTTTACCGTGATTCTGTTGTGGCTCCCGTAGTCAATGCACGGGTGGAGTCCACCATCCTTCTTTTTCACAACGAAGAACCCGGCCGCCGCTGGTGATGTAGATGGCTGGATCTGCCTGCTACGGAGAACCTGGGTAATGTAGTCCTTCATAGCCGCCAGTTTGGGATGGGAGAGGGTGTAGAGACGCCCGCGCGGAGGCATCGTGCTGGGAAGCATGTTGATCACACAGTCGTACGGATGGTGAGGTGGCAGTGCAGTAGCTCTCTGTTTGCTAAAACACTGTCGCAAATCGTGGTACTCTGGTGGTAGGGTGGAGAGATCCACCTCGTCCGTAGGTTCTTCAGGAGGAGCGTCAGAGCGAATGCCTGGCACGAAACAGTGGGTCAAACAAGCCATTCCCCACTGGAGGATGTGCCTAGTAGACCACAATATCAGAGGGTTGTGAAGCAGTAGCTAAGGATATCCGAGGATAAGTGGCATTTGTGGGGACTGGATGACAAAAAACTGGATCTTTTTGCGGTGCAACCCGATTTCCAATACAAGCAAAATGGTTTGGTGGCTTACCTCACCCATGCCAAGAGGGCATCTGTCAAGGGCCTGGACATGAAGTCTCTCCTGCAGCTCCTGCAACAGGATGTGCATACACCAAGCCAGCCCGGCGTCAAGAAAATTGCCAGCCACTCCCAAGTCCATGAAAGCCCGCAAGGTTATCTCCCCCTCCGGCTAAGGCAGGTGGATGCCGATGGTGAGAGAGCCCAATGCAGCCGGGTTTCCTTGTATGAGTCCTGTCAAGGCTCCCTGGACACCTGACAGGAGGTTGCATTTTCCAGCCGGTGGGGACATCCTAGATGCTGGTGTCTGGAGTAGACACAGTACAGGCAGAGGCCTTCCCTGAGTCTGCCATCACGCACTTCGGCGGACAGACGGGTTTGCCCCAACTGCATTGGTTCCTCAGGTTGAGCGCCGGACAGGTCAGAGGAGATGGAAGAGGTTTCTCCCAAGTCTCGGTCAGCCCATGGTGGAAGTGCACTATAAGCGCCTCCTGGTTCCAGCCCATTTCGGCAGCTAGTGTCCGAAATTCAAAGGAGTACTCCACAACTGACCGGTTCCCCTGTCACAGATGGAGCAATCGGGTGCCTGCCTCTTGACTCTGAACAGGGTGATCAAACACACGCTTGAACCCAGATGCAAACATCTCAAAAGTGGTACATAGCGCTGGGTTGTGGTTCCATAACACTATTGCCCAGGCGAGCCCCCAGCCAGACAGCAGCGAGATGATGTACACGCTCTGGGAGTTGGGAAGGCACGTGGCTGGGTCTCGAAACAGAGACTGCACTGGGTGAGGAAGCTGGAGCATCGCGAAGGATCTCCGTCACACTGCTCTGGGTCCAGGAGACGAATCGTAGATGCACTGGCTATTGCGAGCGAAGAATCAGCTTCCTTTCTCTGGGCAAGAGCAGCTCGGAAGCTCCAAATCTCCTGAGCCTGGGTCCAGACCATATGAGACAAGGTCTCCATTGTAGACTGTTGCTGCTGGATCCAGGTCTGTATATCAGTAGGCTCCCCTGGATCTGATTTGGGCTCTGTCATTCTGTCACATGCAGAGGATTCGAGGGCGGAGAAGAACTCGTGAGACTTTAGGTCTGGCTCAGGATGGGACCAGGACAGGCAAACAATGACTGAGCATCATAACTATGGTCAGTTCCCACTAAATAGTCTCTAGATCTGGGATCCGGAAGATCCCAGACAGGGCGCTTGGGAGACCCCTGGTGGCGGGAGCGGGACCTGCAGTAGAAATGCTGGTTTGGCAACGTGCTGTGAGGCCGCCCATGTATCGTTTTGGACTCTTTTTTTTCCAATATCTGATCCAGTGTTTTGGGTCAGAAATTCAGATCGGCACATTCCTCTGTGAAAATATACTGCCAGTTATACTACATGTAGGAATAATGTTTGGAAACAGGATGCGATCCACTATGTTTGCTTTGTGTTGCCACTGGAGCAGGTCACTGACATAGCTGTTACTTTTGTCACCTCAAGTTTGGCCCTGAAGGTGATGGAAATTCTGGTTGGTTCGCACTAGGTTCGGTTACTTTACCGGTCAGGCACCGGCACCATTTCGATGGTACAAAGAAACATTTAAAATGCAGCAGTCAGAATTGAAAATTACGGAAGTGTATTGCTGCCAACAACAAATTTTAAAAACTGTCCCTTGTTAAGTTGTTATTACGAGATAACTGTGCCATTAAAATGGCACAATTATCACGTTTAAATGAAATTTATCTCATTGAAACAACATAATTAAGTCGTTAAAATAATTATCTCATCAAGATTTTTGTGACGTGATAGTTGCAACAACAAAATAGCTAAAAGACAGCGACTCGAAATTGAATTTGGATGATTTCATGAGGGAAAAAGGTTAGAAAGCAGTGTGGTGGAAGAACATGGTCTTTGGATATATCAAAGAATGCAACTATTTTTGCAAGAAACTATTTTTTCCTACAGGAATATCAAAAAAGGACCATTCTGCAATCCCTTAACTTCGCAGAAATGTTTACAGATCCCTATTTCATAGCTGAACTCACATTAATTCAGAAAAAAACAATTATCCCAATTCGACATATCCTTAAACACCTAAGTAAATTCAAGATAATATACACTGAACCCTGACTATTGAACCAACTTGTTTTGTACACGGGCTCTTTTGTAAAGAATGAAATATAATGGAGTGAATAGACCGTCAACTGTTATGTCACAAGCATCTTTTAAAAATGAGATAAATGTCTTTTAACGACATAATTATCTCATAATAATGACTTAACAGGAGACAGTTTTTTGGTTGTGGGCAGCAATACGCTTCCGTAGAAAACATGAATGAACCCCACAACTATCAATGACCGAACGCAGTGGGACCCCTATGGACACCGGTGGAAGGAAGATAATGATGGTGAACAAAACAGAAAACTAGCGAACATTAGCTATGTTGTGTTAACTATGTGTTACACAGCCTACACTTTCATTGGGACATTTAAACTGATTCCTGTATGTGCTAGGCCATATAATGGTTGTAAAGGATTACCCAGTCACACTTTCAGTTCAGTTCAGAGAACAACATTATCATGAAAAGTGTCATTAAAGTGGCATTATGAAATAAAAAGCTCATTTGGAAAACACTGATTCGGTCATAAAAATGTTATATTGAGACATTTAAAAATGAAATGACACATTCAAGTAATTATTGAAGTATTTGCTTATTCATTTTTATATATATGTATTTCATTTAGAGTATTATGGTGTTCCATAATGGTGTACTGTATATCAGAAGGAGTATATGGTGATTTAATAAGCTTGCTCAAACATCTAGTGAATGTCATTAGTATTCAGCATAAACATCACAAAACTAAATTCACTTAAACTAAATGTAAATCTCATTACAAATTATATGTCTATGATTCAAAAGAAACCATTCTTATGTTACATGGTTTCAATTTAAAAAATTTTTGTAGCACTAAAGGGAAGATCTAGTGAAGATGATTGCATCATACTAGCTGTTAAAAAACTCAAATTAGTCTGTGCTTTAAAATCAGATGTTCTGTCAAATATTCCGAGGCATTTGAAATATTTCCAAGGGCCAAGAAGTCATTTTGACTAGTGTATCCCACTGACTTTGACCTATCTACACACATAAATCTCTGAGGTCATAACACACAGTCGGGGTGCAAATCAGTCTGTCCCAAGTTCGCAAGCATTGGTACTTTCAGGAAAGGAACAGGTAAATAAGTAGGCCTATACATTGTTGTTAGATGATAAAGAATTAATTTGTCTTTGATGGTATTCCAGTCAACTTCAGTTTAAAATTTCTGTTTAAGTTAGGTTAAGATTAATTTTAAGATTACTGGGGTGTCATCATCTGGGTCGCCTTGATATTTCCTTGCTAGTAGAACACGTTTTTCTTTGGAGGTTTGGTGACTTACTCGTGGGTGGGCACTTAAGCATTCCCGAGTAACTAATGTTAGCCAGTTTCACATTTCAGTCTATAACGTTTCAAAGTCTGACTTTTGAAAAATCACCGTGAAATAGATACCCCTAATTATTTAAGGTGGTGGTGCCATCCACCAAAATGTACTGGCGGTTGTTTAAATTGGACGAATTTCAGTGGGCGCAAACCTTACCGGAAAAAGTCTTCATTTTAATAACATAAAATCAGGTTAATCATGTAGCAAAAACTAATACCTAACATATTTGACGTTGCATAATACAAATATACTTTGTTTTATGGGCGGGGTCGAGACGTTCGCATTGTACCATAACGGTCTGGTTAGATTTTTCCTTTAGATCATATTGCAAAAGGGAATTGTAATTTTACTATCATGATATAATCTAAATGCACGCTACTTACCAAGAAGGTTATCTGAATGCTTACCTATTGTTGTAAACACGGTGCAACAGAAAAACAATGAGCCAAAGAAATTCCACATTTCCGAGTTTTGAAGCCATATGGGTTTGAATTTCTCTCTGATTATTTCATCCACCTTCTTCATCAAAAGCTCCTGAGTGTCGGAGGAATTTACTGAAGGAATATATAAGAATGCTTTAATATCTAGTTACACCCACATAATTTAGTAGGCTATATGCATTTTGAAAAATAACTTGTTATATGAATTTAGAGCGGCAAATACATGTGCTATTCCACGTTTCACAGATGGTCGAGAATTCGAATTATTTTTCAAAAGATTGTCTTACCTGAATTCTTTACCGTATTTACGAGTGTCTCCAGAAATGTATCGTATGCATTTCTAGTTATGTTTGAACGACCTTCGAAGTAACAAAATACCAAAGCCCCAAAACCACCATATACCACGAGTGATAGTATAAGGCAGACGTGAGGAAATACAGTCCACAGCACCCGGGGGCATCTGGACCTCTGCACTGTTTTTCGTTCTTCAGCCGCAACAGACATCTTTCGAGCCGATACTGTTAGATATAATGAAACGATGTGTCCGTTTCCCGTCTCTTCATTTCAAGCAGTAACAAAATGAGGGGTGGTATCGCTACAGAATGACCGGGATGAAAATGAAGTACACCGTTGCTTTGCATTAAGTAACCAGCAGACTTACAGTTCGTCAGGAGACAACTAAGATTGATTGAGACGAAAGACCCATCCTGCGTGGGCGTTCTGAGAAAAAAAAAGGCCAGCGGTCAAGTTTATTGGAAAAGACGTTTAGGCTAAATAAACATGTTCGGCTAATAATGGTGTATTAGAAAGCCATATCTCAACATTTTAAATGGGACATGAAAAATGTTTATAAGTGACAGGTGCTTATGAAATCCTATATTTTAACATATTTACATTGTGGATTCTTTGACGCGAGCCTTATAGCTAGTTTCTTTTTAAGGTTGCACAATAGGAATAATGTCATCGTTGTAATCCACTGAGTTTTACAGATTGCGGTGTCAGAATGGCATCAGGATCTTAAACCATGCAATCTGTTTTATCCTTTATGTCCACACGCAACGCTCACACTTTTCTTTTACTGCTACCACAGTCGAACTGTAGAAATCATAAAGATGGATAATTGAAATCATGTCACGAGAAGTGTTTTTCTGTTTATCAGATGATGCGGTGATTTGCTGTCAGGTGTCGGACCGAAATGTTCAATAAAAGAGTTTATTATAAGCTATGGCTGAGCAAAATCCATCTCAAAGTGCGGTCCTTAACTGAGAATGAGACTTTTGAATTTGTGGTCTGCCTATGTCGTCTATGGACTGCCTGTTAGGAAGAGTACAGCCTCATTTGAAAGGAATTACATATACAGGATTAAACGATCCGTAGTGTCTGCATGAAAGTGTCACAAAATTAATACTCCAAGTCAAAATTCCTAAACTTTACATTATCTTCAATCAATAACTAAAGATGTATCGAAGTTTTTAAACAATCCAAATCACTTTTCACAGCTCAGAAGCTTTCGCTTTTATAAAAGTCTCCGTATGCCCTTATATATACCTATTTCACTTGCTGCATTCCTCTCATCCAAGAGTCTTACCCTAAAAGCTGTCCTGCAGCCGAAATGCGTCTGCTTAATGTCAATGGGATAAATATTTGCCAAGAGTTAATATAACACGTTACGGCGTGGTTCCCCACCAGAAAGACTACTTGCAAGCATAGGCGAACTAGGCGCGCCACTGTTTTTTAATTATTGGGTGCGCCGGACAAGTCATCATTCATTTGCCTTTTTCCGTTAACCTTGGTCAAAGTTATGTTCAATACGTACGCCACGTTTTCGAGTGATTGAATACTACAGACTACACACACCAGATCACGCTAACAACCGGAATCCTGCATCATGACCTGTGACTGTGGCGACCTTAAGGAGTGACAATAACGGTGAATCATGGATGGAGCAAGATCGCAAAAAGGGGGCATGAAAGGGATTAATGATTATCAATTAACATGAAACGATCGAAGCCACCCGGAGCAAAAACGTAAGTGAACTTAAAACCTTGTCTTTTCTAACAAACTAATTTAATTTGCTTGTGCACTAAACGTTTGACAAGCAAAACAACGCAAAAATGAGATAACGTTATTCATAACTTCACTTTCAGTAAAGTTTCTATTGTACTCGAAATTTACAACACTAAAAATTAATCGTGTGATTACAGTACGTTCTCATATTTCTTACTTTTTGTGTGATTGCTGGTTACAGCAATCACAATATGTTCTCTCATATTTCTTCTTCTTCTTCTTCTTCTTCTTCTTCTTCCCACTTTTTTGGCACTTAACTCCTACAGTTTTTGCACTAGAAATTTCGTTCCAACTGTAAAATGTTTGGCCCCTTGAAGAGAAAGGTGCTTGTATTTTTCTTTATGATATTTCATCTGCATCCCTCTTTTTATCCCCCTTTCTATCTATTTTTTCTATAGACTTTGAATGGGAAATTTTTCAAACTGCTTCTATTTGGTCAATTTTTGAAATAATACCTCCAAACTTACCACACATGTTCTGGGCAATACTACAAAGCCCTCCACCTCTTTCTATACCTCTATCATTTCATTCTTTCTTTTTCATTCCTTCATCCTCATACTATAGGAATATTATAGGGATATTATAAGTTTCACGAAACTTGGTATATGTATTCTACAGCAAAAATACAGCACTTGACTACTTTCATACTGATGGCACCCATCCCTCACCCATCTATTCCTTCATTCATCCCTCCATTCTCCCATTAGAACTCATTGATTTTACTGATCCTTCATCTTTTAAGCTAGGGTCACAAAACTTGGTATATGTATTCTACAGCAAACATACAGCACTTGACTAGTTTGATACTCATTCCTCACCCTTCTATTCTTTCATTCATCCCTCCATCCTTCCATAGCTAATGCAACCAGCAATTGCATGTATTTTCTTCAGGAAATGCCCTTTCTAGTTAAAGTGCACTCTCTGCCTCAATAACACCGTCAATTAGCATTTAGCTGGGTTTTGTTTTGACAGTAGATTCTTATGTATATATGATAAATTTCATAGCTGCACTACGCAAGTTTTGGCAAGCACAGGTGCTGCTGCAGAAGAAGGCGAAAAATCTTCACTTTGTCATTATACAAGTAAGGGTTTGAAGTTTCCACTGCATCTCCATGTGTCATCTTGGTTGAGCCATACAGTGCTGTTTTCTTACCATTTCCAGAATTCTTGTAACTTATTGTCAATGATAAGTTATGTATGCTATGTACTAAAATGTTTGTCTATATCTGATCAAACCTGCAGCAGGTGAAGACAGATGTGTTTTCAAGGCTGGACTCGGTGTGTAAAGGTTGCCCAAATGCTGTTAGCTGACTGAAGGCAGTGGTCTGAGATGGTGTGGAGTAACCTTTTCACCTTCCCATGGGTATATCATATATGCAACAGGAAATGTACAAAGTGTGATATTAATTTGGTTTAATCGCTTTAGCAATGCAGAAGTAAGACACGTTAAAGCTGGACACATAATTCCCACAACCCTGAGCAGAATAAGCAACTGAAAGACAAATGGATGGTTCCATTACTGTGGGTGCGATATGAAACGTACCACAGACATAGAGAGTCATGCCATTAGCGTCATCTAATTCCTCTAATGAACATCTACAAAAGCTGCTTGGTGTTGAGTTTCTTTACCACTCAAGGCAATGGAGGAAGATTGTGGAACGTTTAATTTGCTCTCGGACCAATGGCAGCTTCTTCACCATTTTACAAACTCTATCTTGAAACACATTATGGTGCTTTCGAATACATTGAGAGTGATTTTTTTGTATCTACATTTTGAAAGATCTTTATTTGATAAGAGTGTTATAAAAAGTTAAATCAAGGGACATGCACAATATAGCGCTTAGTAACTTAATTAGCTGTCACAGTGTAGCTTTCATTTTGTTTTGCTGAAAAGTTTGTTGGTAGTCATAATGTAAGCCTTGTGTGTGCATTATATAAATGAAAAATTATATCAAAAATACAAAGTATCACAAGAAGTGAAAATCAACAGAAATTATTCATTGAAATGATACATCAAACGATGAATGTGAAGTTTTAAATGGAAGCATAATAGGCCATGGTATGGCAGGTAACAAGAAATAATAATTACTTCATAATTGTACTGATGACTTTTGAGAGCATCGAAAAAATTTTGTTTGCTTCTGTGCTGATCAAATTCACAAAGATATGTAGGAACCGTAGAAAAGAGACCAGCCCCGGCAGCATTCTGTCCTCACAGCTCTCAACCTTTCAATCTCCGCCTGTCCGGTTCAGAAGGCATCTCACTAGCGACTGACGGGACCCTGTTTCGACTTCCTGCTGACAGCCTGACGCAGAGCCTGGTGGATGGTGTCCGTGTTGTTAACCACGTTGTAAGAAGTGAGCTCCACTAAGCTGCGGAAGTCAGCTTTGCTGTACGTAATGTTTTTTGTCACGTATGGAGATCTCCTGCTTGTGACGTCAATGTCCCCGGCCTTTATCTCCTTCTCCCCCTCACGCCGGAGGCCTGTCAAAAATAACAGAAGCCACTGATTCTCGTGATGCCTTGACATGTTGCATGCATTGTAAACTTGTACTGTATGGTTAAGGTTTGCATGCTGGGTGAAACACATGAATGCGTGTGTATACTGCACACTCTGTGCTCCCTTCCAGGGAGCTGACTTTCTAGAATTACAAAACCCTCATGAAGCAGACAGGATGCTCACCTGGAGCCTGGAACATCCTGAAAGATACATTTACGAGTGGAAAGTGAAGCACTATGGGCGCCTCGGTATTCTTGTCATCCTCAAAGATGTAGATCTCCTTCAGAGGCTGCCCCTCCAGCTTGCTGAAGTCAATGTGTGGGAAGGAGAGCTGGTGCTCACTGCAGTATTCCTGAGTCTGCTTCAGGACCTGGGGGTACATAATCAAGAATGAGTAAGCTTAAATGATCCGATGCAAGCCCTCTAGGTAGACAGATCAAAATATACCCCTGAGATAATGAAGGTACAGCTCTCCAATTAGAATTACATCTGCACTGTGAATTAGTGCATAATTAGGTGGGAGTCTTAGACCGGGCCTGTGCTGAATATTTGATAGGTAGAAACATTAGCTGCACAGTGTGAGTGGGATGTCTGTGACAGTTAGATTATCTGCTTGGCACAAGCCCATCCCGACTCTCTTTAAAGCCGATGGCCCTTGAAGCACGGATAATGGTGAATCCCATCCATCTCTGTCATGTGAGGGAACCACAGACATTAAGTGAATGTTTTACTGAAATGGGAGAAAGCTGAAGTCAATTCTGATGGGATGCTGCTTCATGTACTGTGGAAGGGCGCCCTCTAGACATGTCCCTGAGTCATCACAGGGCTAAGCTAAGTAGAAGAAGCGTAATGCATTTGGAAAGTAGCATGTTAGTGTACCAATATTTGCCTGTGCTTCCTTAGCTCCACACTGTTTTGTATTCTAGATGATTGCTCTTTGGGATGTGTATCTCTCAACCCCAATTAATCAAGGCAAAAACATTCGTCAGAAAGGGTGAATGTCAGATTTCCTTGCATTATGCAGATATCAAACTCTTATTATTAAAAAAATTCTAAATTCTAAATAACTGTTAATGTGTCAACTTTGAAAAAAACTTTAGTGTCACTGATAATTGGCTTTTAGAGTAAGTACTGGGGCAAACTGAAAAAAAGCTAAATATTTTGTCTTTTTCAAAGCATAATAAGTAACTGCTATTGTTTTACAATCAGGACATAATTTCTGCCGCACATGCATCCACCCAAGCCTTTGTTTGGTCATGCCTGGTCTGCCTATGCTCTGCCTCAATGGAATTTGGACGTACCGGAGGCTCACAAACTTGTTTGTCTGGCTGGGCATTTTAACACCTTGTTTTCAGTGACTTTGTTGTGAGGGATTGTATGTTTGCCCTTACTTGCTGCTTGGTGCTTGGTAACCCTGCTTTTGTGTAAGACTCTCAGTTAATCTACTGGCTTTTTTTTGGTCTTTTGTATCACGTTTTGGGCTTGGTCATCCTCTCTGTGCTGCACTTACTGGTATTGTGATTTATTCTCTCTGTTTTGACTGCTCTTTGGACCTGGAATTTTCTTTGATTTACCCTTGTCTGCTTGTGTTTGGACCCATGAATTCTGATCTTGATTTTGGAAAAAATCCTTTCATCTGCAGTTCAGTCCTCCCTCATTATTATGTTATGGTTTCTACAGGTAAAGTGCATTTTTATTTACAACAAGCAATCTGTACTTCAGGTTCATCCATCCATACAGACGGCTATGCACTGAAGCAAACTTCTTATATAGCCCCCTACTGATACTGCTACAAGGACACCTGTCTTCTTATAAATAATATAAACTGGCAGGTTCTGCTTCTGCTATATTGACCCTGAACTGATCCGCATCCCACGAGTAGTTAAAGGACAGGATGACATCAACTCCTCTGTGGGCCCTCAGCAATGGGGGGAAGCCCTGGTTGTTGTCAAACCCAGAGTCCACAAGGCGAAGTTTGCAATCGCTGGGTGTCAGATTGTTGGGAAAGGCATCAGGATGATTGTCTGTGAAGTAAAGATAGCAAGCAGCATAGGTCTTGTTTAAATATCATGGGTTTGAAATTTACTGTATTTCTAAGTCACGTGTAAGATTGTACATAGGCTTATCATTACAGGAGTTTTGTGTATGATAAAAATATTCACTCAATTTCTATATTATGGCATCCACTAAAATACTGACTCAGAAATATCAGTAATGCAAAATACAAGTAATTAAATAAACATATCCAGTTGTTTGAGAAATTAATTGTACAGTAGAACCTTTTTTAAATGATTGAACACAGACACACACATCCAACTAGCACCAAAGTGGAGCTTTCATAGTTTCAAGCTGGTACCTTTCCAAGCTTTGAAAGCCTTGTTCTTACTGTAGTTCCAATGCATGCTAAACCCACGCAGGAAATTATACGTCTGACCTATGACTGGCCGGCCAGTCAGAAGGCTGGTGAGCATGTCGGTGACTCTGCTGACAGGACTGAAGACAGTGGTATCGAGAATTGATCGCTCAGGGAAGTCCAGCTGGTCTGAGGAATGGGGAAACAACCAGGCAGTGAAGCTCTTTCGACAGCTTTGTCGTCAGGTTCACCATTACTACTCAAACTATAGGTTCAATGGTCATATATCTTATCCATAAATACATCTGTAAACAGCATTTTAATACAGGCTTACAGGGTAACATATTTCACTGACAATAAGGTGCGGCCTTTCTTGTGTACTTTGTGCAGGTCTGAAGAGCTGCAGAAGCTTTGAAAAGGGTGAATCCACTAAGTTCTTATCACCTTCACTCTTGTCTTCTTCAGGGTCAGTTTTTGTCTCAGACCCTGTGATGGCGCTCCAGATTTCTGACACATTACAGGAGAAGATGCTACTCCACAGCCCTATAGATGCACCCAAAACATGGAAAAGAGAAGAACCTTGGCCAACTCACAGTAGTTATATTGTGTCAAATGAGGCTTAGCACGCAACAGCAACACTATGACAATGTTACCCATGAACAGGTGAATTGTGCCTTGATGCTAAAATTCATTGTGGACTATCACTGGAATCAACGTGTTTATTTTTTCGTAAAAATACCAGTTTGACTCGTTTTAGTAACGTAGCATTTGCAATTGTATTTTATCCATCTATTCTTTCTCACCCAGCAGGTAGGAAACTCGAGTCTCGGGCAGCTTCTTGATGAGTCGACCCAGGTAGAATTCACTCCCGAAGTCCTCTGAGCGAACAAAGGCTCCATACTTAGGGAAACCCACCTCATATGGTGTGAACTCACACCATTCTGTTGAGGTAGAGAAATTGTCTGTTACACTCCTGAAGAAATTATCTAAAGCTTGGGCACAGCGATTGTAAATAGGGATGTTATTTTGAATATGTACATGTGTTTTGAATATATATGTGTAATCTATGTGTAGGACGCTTTTGGTTTTCAAGAAGAATATTAGAAATGCGGTACCAGCTTCGCTTGTTATTCCTTCTTTCATGTTGACAGCCGTGTAGATGGGACATGGGTTCTGTCCCTTTGCTATTGCCGACTGCTGGCTTGAAAGAGTGCTGTCGTTTCTCTTTATGTTATATATTAAAAAAGAAAACATTTAAAGAAACAAGATTATGTAGACTACTTCTAGAATTTGAAGTAAATTTAAATGTCTGTACAATTGTTTTCATGTGGGTACCTTGCCGTGGATAAGGTACTCGATGGCCAGACCCCACATGTCTATGTAGGAGACCGAGAACCCTTCCTTTTCTCTCTGAGTCAGCTCCTCTGTGTAGTACTGTCGCTGGGTACTGGAGAGGAGCTCACTGAAGCTCTTGGATATCTCAGCCTCCACAGCAGAGATGTGTTGCTCTAGGTCATGTTGGGACCAATCAGCATCCCCGTACAGGGAAGACATGGTCCTGTCAGGGAGGGTCCAGTATCACATCATAGGGCATTAGGTGTATGTATTTCATTGAAATATTTCCACATTACCAAACCTGCTAAATGAAAAAGGAAACTGTGAGGAAAACATTTTTCCTGTCTTTATAAGCAATGTTGTTTACCCACCATGTGGATCCAGAGACCCCAGCGATGTAGCTAACAGTGTCCAGCAGGCCCAGTTCCTGTAGTCCCTTTAAGCTCCCATACAGAGCAGTCATTGCTCTGCTTCCTCCACCAGAGGCTGTTACTGCCACCACAGGCACCTGGGGAGAGAAGATCAGCTGAACATCCAACCACTGACGCTGTGAAGGTGAGAAGAACAGATGAGGATCTAGCCACTGACACTTTGAAGGATAGAAGGACAGCTGGGCATTTAGTCAGTGACACTGTGAAGGATGGAAGAACAGCTGGGTATTCAGCCACTGACAGTGTGAAGGATAGAAGATCAGCTGAGCATTTAGTCACTGATGCTGTGTAGGATAGAAAATCAGTTGGGCATCCAGCTACTGGTGCTGTGTAGGTTAGAAGCTCAACTGGGCATCCAGTCACTGACGCTGTGAAAGATAGAAGATTAGCTGGGCATCCAGCCACTGATGCTGTGAATGAGAGAAGCTCAACTGGGAAACCAGCCACTGATTCCAACATGGAGAAAAGATCAGCTGAGCATCCAGCCACTGACGTTGTGAAGACTTTTTACTCCTCTCACAGATAAGGTAAAATCACAAGCCATAGATAAAGCTTTCGCGTGTAAACATCTTGTTTAAAAGGTGTATTAAAACTGAAATGTTTGAGCAATCCTGATGTACCAGTAGATCCACAATATCGAGAGAAATTTTTTTAACCATGAAGCATTACATGTTCCAAAATTCATCAAAAAAAATTATGGAAACTGTAAATAGATTTCACAAAAGCAGATAGAGAAAAATATTTGTAGTAAAAACAGCTTATTGCCAGCTGCCAATTTGATACCTTATGTGACTGAAGATGAGATGGTAGGCCGAGGACTCTCTGAAGGGCTTGGCCTACCACGGCTTTTCTCTTCTCCATAAACATCTTCTCTGTCTCTGGTATGTCAAAATCCAAACGCACCTCTAAGTCTTTTTCTTGGCTATGGTAATATGAGCAAAAGATAAAAAAAAGAAAAGTACACATACAGATTATTGCTAGTTTCCTGTTTTCCCAGCAAACAGGGATCGTTCCCGCAACGTCCAATAACGTTCTCATAATGTTCTTAACATTCCTGTAACGTTCCCTGTTTGTTAGGTTAGTAGAACTGCTTTAGTAGCAAGACCAGCAGATGTAGAGATTCAGTTGGCTGAGGGTTTCAAATCCCAACTCTAGCAGTGTCTGTGCAGTTTGTGGATTCTACTTGTGTTTTCGTGGGGTTCTTCAGGGTACTCTGGTTTCCTTTCACAGTACCAGAACAGTTTTGGGCAAACTGGTGTCTCTGAAATGCCCACAGTCCATATGCATGAGTATACGTGTGTTTGTGTACCCTGTGATTGACTGTCATCTCATTTAGCATGTTCCATCCCACAGTGTGGTCATAGAAAACATGACTTAGTATTAGTGATGCCTTTCTATTGAGACTGATATATCAGTACAACACAAAGTATATACTGTAATCTTTGTGATTAGACTCAGTGATAGACAATGACAGAGGGGTACTTAGTATGGGCTCATGCCATCAATCCTTTTCAGTGTACTGGGAATCTGCAACAAACAAATGTTGCTTTGTGTCCTTTGGTCCGTAACTTTCTGTCTTTCATATCCTTGTGCTAGTTAGAATTTGACGTGCACATAGTGCTATTGTAAAAGCACGCAAAGTTTGCATTCTGCGTTCCAAAACCAACAAAGACATGACGAAGTTTGTGCATTTACCTGTCTCTTGTTTTCAAATGCAGATCAACCATGCCCTATAAAGTTATGCAATAAATATACAAGATCATTAACTAAAAGGTACTATGTTTCTTTTAATTATAACAAATGTGTTTTTGCAATTATAGCTGTTTACTTCTGTTTTTCTCAGTAATGTTGATTATGTCGGAAAAGTTTAATCCAGTCTGAGCCAAACAGCCAGATTGGTTTTAGAAGATTCAGATGTTTTATTGTAAGATATCCCACTATGAAGCCTGTAGACATTGAATGTAAACGGTGTGATCTCTTCCACTCAGTTTTAGGCTGCTTTCTTCATAGTATTTTCAGAGCCTTCTTAAAGGAAGATGGCATTTCTCGTGTAACTTTAGCAAAGGTTCTCTACTCTTAGCATGTGACAATGGGTGGTTTTTTTCTGAATGCTGTTTGACCACTTATTGTTTACTCTAATTTATATGTTGCAGCTATGCTCTGTGGTTCTAACTATGAATGTTTCTGTAGTGATTTGGCAATAATAATATATGGTAGATTAATCATTCTCCTGAACTATAGCGTGAGGGCATTTTGGCTAAAGATTTTTCATTCTTAACTTCCATTACTCATTATTCATGTCACCTTAGTCATTGTTCTCAAACAATAAAACATTGTTTTTAAAACAATTTTTGCATTTTTACATTATGACATTTCAAAAAGTATGCTTTTATGACTATATCAGACTGGTTTTTGATTGCAATAAAATGGCATGCTAATCCAATTCAGCTTCACAGAAATATTGCTGATACTTTCACTCTTACTTACCTTCCCTATGGGCAGAGAGACTTTGACTTCATTTTTTGCAGCTTGTGGTTGCAGAGGAACGGATGTCAGCCAGGAGGCTTCCTTCGTCTCTCCATCCGTTTGGTCGCTGTGTGTAACAGTCTGCAGGAAGAACAGCAGTCCCTCCTTCACGTAACATATCACAGTGATGAGAGAACTGTGCATGTGAATGCAGTTACCTGTCCATCCCACACATTTAAATGACACCTTTCTAACCACACTTGGGCGTCTTTTCTGCTAGATCTGTCATAACAGAAACCCTTCTATAGGTTAACAGCTGTCATATTATGGAGTTTTAATTGTTTTTAGTGAGCTGAAAGTTCAAATGAACTCTTTGGGCTGAAAATCCCTTTCTGTGATTTCTCCCTAGTAACAGGTTTACATTTTCCGTGCATTTTAGTAGTTTCTAGCCTAATCTATTCTAACATTGCCATAGAGCAGACATATAGCATATATCTGTTGAGAAGGGTACTGTACCGTCTCAGGACTTAGGTGGACGTGCAGCTCTGATTCCAGCTCCCTGTTAATGTAGAACCCCAGCTGGTTTGCTATTGTGGAGCTGAGGCCTGAACCCTCAAGCACCTTCTCCTCCTGGTAGGCCCCGGTCAGCCTCAGGATCAGGTTCTCTGTATCACAAGGGAGCGAAATCACATTTAATCTGTGGTTAAAGTCAAGTAATCCATTTACTGTAAAACAAACTGCTGTCCAGGAGAGGAGAGTTTCCTTTTGTTTGTGTGTGAAGTCCTTCTCGAACTCACCAGTTGCGTGCAGCATCTTCTTCACGTTGATCTCCAGGTAGGAAATAGGAGAAGCCTGAAAAATAAGCATAGGATGCAAAGGTCTGGTAACAGTCCGGTGAATTTGACATTTTTATACCAGTCTGCTCTTTTATACTGTCTCCTTTGAATGTAATAGCGCTTCATGCAAAATCATTAGCAGCAGCTGCTTAAGGACATTGTTTAGAAAACTTAAGGGGTGACCAAAAAAAACACAATGTGTTTTGCAGTATGGGTCCATTATTCATGTGTTATGAGACGGCTAATTTACCATTCCTCCCAGAGTGCTTTAGACATTCTGTTTGCTAGCCTTTTGCCATAACAGTCTGGCTTTCCCTTCCCTCAATGCACATTCCCGTAGCAGTGCTACACTTACAGTCCCATTTACTATGCCATGATAAATTACGGATGATAGTCATTAAAATGACCAAAGACTGCAATCCAGTAGAGCTCTCACCACTAAGACTCCATTGGAGAAGTATTCTCTTGGCACTTCCTTGCTGCAAAGTTGTGTACGGTTACAAACAAAAAGAATCGAGTGTTAAGGGCTGGATCCATTCCAACATTAACATACTGTATATTAGTCATTTTCTTTTAAATTAATCTGCAAAGGTTGTCATCAACCTCAATACTTATTAATAAAATACTGACAACAGCAAACGTGAATTTTTATCAAGAAAATGTTTTTTTGTACTGCTCACAATTTTTATTTCTGTTTTTTACTCAGTTTTTGACTTTGATTACACAGGCAGAGGTTCACCTGCAGTCCCCTTGGATGCTCACACTCTCTGCCCCCTAAGAGCAGTCATGTCACACACTGCACTCGTAAGAGCAGTCATGTCACACTCTATGCACCTGTAAGAGCAGTCATGTCAGCACTGTCCCTCACTCATACCTTTCCATCAGTTCAAATTCCACCCATAATTCGTCTTGGTCCTGGAACAAAACTCAGTTTTTGTCATAGGCAAACATAAAAGTGATTTTTTAACTTTCAATTGACCAAACTCAACTACTAGTCACGCTACGTAGAAAAGTTATGTTTAAGCAATCTGCAGTCCCATATGTCATATGCTGTATGTTCTTTGCTTTCATAAACATTGTTCTAAAAATGTGTTTTTTAAGTATGAAATGCTTTTTTCTCCTTAATTGTCATCACAGTCATATTCAGTATTTCTGGTTTATTAAAGCTGTCCATCCCCTGATGTACAGTTAAAGACACTATTTGGCTGCACTTACCTGAGCAAAACATTTTTTTTCTTTTTTCCCATAGGAAAGGTTTTTGACATCAAACAGCACCTTGTAGCAGACTTCATTTAATAAAATGTCTTTGTCATAAACGCAGAATTCCAAAATGTTCTGAGAAAAATACAAGCACAAATGTCATATTTCTGTTGATTAGGCAACCTTGATGAAAAGGGCATTCTTGGCAGGTTTCAAAGGGCCAGCACCATCGTCATGTTTGAAATACTTTATGTTTCCTACTTGACAACTGGGTATCTCTGGTCCTGGAACTCACATTATTTATCTTCATTTTGTTTTAAGCTTGTAACTGACTGTAGCAAACATACCTGAATATTCCAGAAGGCAGCATCTAGCCATCAAAGTGTATCAGACATATTACACCTGTAATGATTTGGAACACAGTAGGGTCCAATTGCAGGATCAGTCTTTAATTGAGGTCAAAGCAGGCAGGGTTAAAACCAGAACAGGCAAGATTTCCAAAAGCCAGTGGGACATCAGAAACGTAGTGGTGGTCATAGGCAATGGGTCAGAATCAGGTGTAGACTAATCAGCACGGCAAACGAAACCAAAACATAAGTCATACACTGGCAATGCTCACAAGTACAAGGAACCACTCAGTAAAGGTTCAGGATACATAATACCTCATAAGGAGGCAACTGAACTGTAGGGCTTAAGTAGATAATGAACAAGGCACGACTGGTGAATACTCGGGTGATAATGAACAAAGCACGACTGGTGAATACTCGGGTGATAATGAACAAGGCACGACTGGTGAATACTCGGGTGATAATGAACAAGGCACGACTGGTAAATACTCGGGTGATAATGAACAAGGCACAGCTGGTTAATAATCAGGTGATAATGAACAAGGCACGACTGGTGAATACTCGGGTGATAATGAACAAGGCTCGACTGGTGAATACTCGGGTGATAATGAACAAGGCACGACTGGTGAACACTCGGGTGATAATGAACAAGGCACGGCTGGTGAATAGTCAGGTGATAATGAACAAGGCACGACTGGTGAATACTCGGGTGATAATGAACAAGGCACGGCTGGTGAATAGTCGGGTGATAATGAACAAGGCACGGCTGGTGAATACTTGGGTGATAATGAACAAGGCACGGCTGGTGAATAGTCAGGTGATAATGAACAAGGCACGACTGGTGAATAGTCAGGTGATAATGAACAAGGCACGGCTGGTGAATAGTCAGGTGATAATGAACAAGGCACGACTGGTGAACACTCGGGTGATAATGAACAAGGCACGGCTGGTGAATAGTCAGGTGATAATGAACAAGGCACGACTGGTGAATACTCGGGTGATAATGAACAAGGCACGGCTGGTGAATAGTCGGGTGATAATGAACAAGGCACGGCTGGTGAATACTTGGGTGATAATGAACAAGGCACGGCTGGTGAATAGTCAGGTGATAATGAACAAGGCACGACTGGTGAATAGTCAGGTGATAATGAACAAGGCACGGCTGGTGAATAGTCAGGTGATAATGAACAAGGCACGACTGGTGAACACTCGGGTGATAATGAACAAGGCACGGCTGGTGAATACTCGGGTGATAATGAACAAGGCACGACTGGTGAACACTCGGGTGATAATGAACAAGGCACGGCTGGT
>JAACJT020000052.1:14129990-14167223 GCA_009936485.2 Gymnarchus niloticus | reverse complement strand
TTTGACGTTTTCATTGATCTTTACCTGCGCCTCTGTGTGAGTCCTTCCACGAACCCGGGTTCGGGGAAAACCCAACAATATACTTTATATGTGATTTTCACACATCTGCATCGAATCAAGACATCTTTATGTGCTCTAATGTCTAATCTAGTGTGTGTACATGTTGCAAGGTGGCACCATAAGATTATCTGCAAAAGGGGACTGGACAGAAGTTTCATGAACCACTGCACTAATAAGACTTCCTTTGAATACTGACCACTACAACATTGCAGTGATCAGATAGGACTTCGTTGTGGACACACTTACGTGGCTCTTTCAATGGCTCCAATTTCATTGGACATCCCAAGCCCATAGTAGCACAACGCTCCAAGACCGACCACAGCTCCTCCGGCAAGGAACATTCTTCCCATGCTGTCAACTGAACACGAGATGACAACCTCAAATAGTGAGTTACAAACACTGATGAAGACAACAGACATTTTCTCATTCCATGTCAATGAGTGCCAACATTTTAGTATGACTCTACATATAATTATACTTAACGCATTAAAGCAAAAAGGCAGCTATGAAACAGCACAGTCTGCTAAAACGCTTACTGTGATGAGTAGGATAATTACAAGCTCAAGAAAAAAAAAAGAAAAAGCCACATCCTTTCAATTGGAATATCAATCCAAGTCACAATAGGGAGAAATGAATGACAGTTTGCCAGCACCATCACTTTAAGAAAACAAACAAGGGACCTAAACAGGAGAGTACAACCAGGCAAAGCTCCTCGGGCCACTGACAGAAACTGACCGAGCGCATGGTGGAACACAGCTCTTCAGCCTATCACTCTCATACATACCCATAGTCCAGGCTTCACCTGACCGCCAAATAAGGCTTATGGCCAATATGCCCAAAGCAGTCACACTAGGCTAACACCATATTTACAATACACGCAATGTTTCACTTGAAGATAAAGGCGCAGCTTATTGAAATACTAGTATCACACATTTAGCATCATTACAATGGGGGTAGACATTAATTAAAAGAAACCAGCCTCTGGCTAACAAATGGTAAACAATGATGGAGGACTACATTTAAATCAAACACTTTTCCTGTTTTTTGAACAGGATCACCTTTTGCAGCTGTGTCAATGGCTGGCTCAAAAGCAGCACCCTTCACCTGGTCTCTAACAGTTTTGGCCCGTCTGAGACCAAAACGCGCTTTGGTGGAATATTCCTGAAGAGAACGAATTACAAAAAAAAAAAAAAAAAAAAAATAGTAACCAACACAGCACCATCACAACAGCCACGATAATACCTAGAATAATAGTAATATGAGAATTGAGTACCCTCGGGCTCATGGGCTCACCTGATGAGGCTTCACGAAGGTCTGAGTGATCTGAAACTGCGGACACCGAAGAGGCCGAGGGCCATAGGCAAGGGCCGATCGCAGCCCCACAGTCGGCAGACTGCGCAGACACGTTAGTCTGGCTACCAGCATCGTCACCGACAGCCGATCTTCACAGCTTCAGAAATCTCGGGCTGCAATGAACTCGACACCTCAATCGAACAGTCAGTATGACAGGTCTCTAATTATTAACGGGGCGCAAATAAAATGTAACACGCACTCTGCCGATGTCATATAAAATGTAAAGGATTATTAAAGTTGACGCAGATATCAAAAGGTTCACGAGGACAACCTGCAACAAAAGCGGCCCACTGCAACCAGGAGAACCCGATGACGTCACTTCAACGTGACTGGGAACGCGAGACAGAGCGCGAGCTTGTTTAGCTAACTAGCTACTTCTTACAGCCTCGCAGAAAATATATAAACTGATAATAAACCATAAACTAAAGTTACCTCTTAACCACAGATACGGTAAAATAGGTCGACTTGACAGCAAGCCATATGTCTGTTAGTTCGCATAGAAGGTTATTAAATTTACTGGTTAGTTACCGAATTTACGGCCATCGGTTAACAGTTCACATTGACTAAGACATATAATAAATAAAATGTATAAGACCAACAACTGATATTAATAAGCTAAGTAGCAATTTCATTTTTAAACAAGGTGAGCAGACAGCTAGTTGGTTGGGTAAGCACGTTCCTTCTCCAAGTAGCCAAGATTAGCCAGATAACCGCATAAAATTTCTACATAAAAGGCCGCCAGAAACCACCCTGCTAAAACATGCGCTAAAAAAAAAATAAAAATTTAGTTACTAACCGTCAATAAAAACAGCTGCTACACTCGAACCTTGTATCTGACACTGATCGTTAGTCGAGCTACAGCGCCTTTCCGGAAAGTTCTCTGTCAACGGAAAGCTCGAGACTGCGTTATGTTTTTTTTTTCTAGACCGGCGTTCTAGGGGTGGGCGGATCGATCCAAGTATCGATACCAATGTTGGTATTGGTATCGGATCGAAACTAGCGTGATAGGATCAATACTTTACTTTAAGTTTTCCTCCTCTGCGTTCAGTACGTTGCTCCCTGTAGGGTCCTTCTGAAGAAGCCTTATGGTTGACGCTTCACTCTCTTCCCATCAGTTCACAAATGATCCAGCAGCTAACTTGATGATATAATTATTTTCGTTTATATTCAAGTTATTTCAATTTCATAAAATATATGAGAGACGAAGGTCAAAAGACCGTGCGACTCCCTCTTTTAGTAAGTCGTTTGTATCTCAAGTACAGATCAGAATGCAATTGCCTTTTACAGCAATAAATGCCTTTGAATCATTAAAACTATAATATTAGTATTCCATCATGAAGATGACAAGGAATGCAACGGTATTAATCAACAAATTATCAATTACATCACCAAAGTGATAAAGAATGAAGAATACACTCAACAATGATCAATTAAGCGTAATTAGGCTCCTACACTCCCATTTCATCAAAAAGTATACACGTCTGTGAAAACAGCGCTCCTTTCACATCTTGCACGCACACTTAAATTACTCCTCTTCCTCCCCTGCTCTGCCGTCACGTGATTCCGCACATGATGGCATGGCAGCATGAAAAAGATACTGTACGGCTGCAAATGAAAACATTGCAGACTGCGACGTGTGTAGGAAAACTTCACTACTGTGGCAACACCGCGAAAAAGAGAACTCCGAGCTGCGAAGGCAGGAGAGGAGGCGGGAATCCCTCAGACAGACCCAAACCCAGAGGTCACTGGCAGAGTCCATTCAGAGAGGCAAAGAATATCCGGATAGCTTATATAGTGGTGGAAGTAAAACTTTAGTCACGTCCAGGGCTGAGAGTAGATTAAAATTCTTGCCAGTACTACTACCCCAACCTTCATCGCTTCATATTGTTCACCCCTTCTCGGCTTCATGCATCCTTGAAAAAAGTTTCAATATTTTAATACTTGTATGGAGTAGAAAGAAATTGGAAACACTTGACATTATGTATGGCAGGGGTATCCGATCTCATCCGGAAAGGGCTGATGTGGGTGCAGGTTTTCATTCCAACCAAGCAGAAACCACATCTGAGTTTATTGAAAGCCAGATTAAACAGGTGGAATCAGGCGTGGCAGTTTTAAAACATTCATTGTTCTGCAGTAAGAATTTTGTGCAGATTTCACGTTCGCAAATTCAGTTCATTACAGTAATAATAGATATTTTTTTATTTGCCTAAAAACTGCTTAAACTCTCTCCTTGGTTTTAACATGCACATGATTAATTAACAGTGGAAAGCAAAAATCACAAAATCATTTAGTGGTCATGAAAATGTATTCAGATTTAGCATATTGATGATGCATTCACCTCATAAATCATGACACACTGCTCTCCACTACATGAAAGTACATAAGCTTCTTTTATAAGTAAAAAGTATCGGTATTGGCGATACTGGCCCTGTGTTTACTTGGTATCGAATCGATACCAAATTTTGCAGTATCGCATACCTCTACTGCGCACTGTGCGAGTGCAGTCCAGATTTTGTATCTAGCGGTCATTTTGCACGTCGGTCCACGTCAACTGCGCATGTGCAAGGAATAAATTCGTGCACTGCTGTGAGTGTCCAGTAGATGGCGGCGAATTTCAAAGGTCCTATATCGATGAAGAAGGAGTAGACAAGGAGAGTGTTTTAACGCCTTCGACTAGCTGCTGTGCGGAGGTATCCACACATTTACGACTCGACTTCGTGAGTGTCGTTGTATGCTGGCACTTCCGCTTTTGCTTGAAGTTTCATTCATTCCGCGAGGACAACTTGTGCCCTCTGCTGGTCTGGTGAAATATCGTCACATACCCACACACAGACAAATGTAGTGTGAGTACAAAGGTCCGTGCGCTCGAATGTCCGTGGCAAAGCACGGAAAAGTGAAGTATGAATTCAGCTCAAATTGCCTATAGTGTGTGATTGTGCCCTGTGATGAGTTGGCCTCTTGTCTTGGGTGTGCCGTAAACTGCCTGTGCTACGCTCCAGGTGTAACCCTGCATAGGACAAGCGGTTTGGAAAATGGATGTTATGGTATTGAATGGCATTATAAAGGAAATATTAAGAAGTAATATTTACTGAGCCTGCTTTAGAATCCACGCCCATTGTCAATATAATTTCTCATGAAAATATTGTTTAAAAATTCAGAAAAAAATAAGTGTTTAGTGCTTTGTAGAGGTTAAACACACAACATGGGGGCATTAATGTCACAAGCTGTGTAGAAGGTACACACAGACCAGTTGTAGCGGTATAACTTGTTCCAAACCGAAATATGGTGAAACTCAGCAAATATGTTCCATAAAAGATGAATCTGAAGTCCGCATGTTCACGTCGTACATAACGACTGCTGACATCCTGGAAAGAGAGTAAACAACCACTAGGTGGTGGTCTCGGCCCATAAGTGAGACGCATTTGCAGCAGTTGCAAGGAAGACCGTTTCCTTCAACTCCTCTGTGAGTCTATTGTATATCTTCGTGCTCCTCCTTTCGGTCATTGTTCTGAGTGTGTTTGAATTTACACCACTGTTTGGGGTGCATCGTATTGGAACATTGCAAGAATCAGTATGTTCAGAATTTTTCTTTTCTTAGTATCACCGTTTCGCTGATTTGCTCGCTAAATCAAACGTGAGAAGTATAACGTGTAATACAACAAAGGGTTTGATCAGTTTAATGCAGCGACATCATTTAAAGTGTGATTAAGGTGACTTTCTCAGTTTTCTTCTCTGTGCTGTAAGCAGATATGAAAGGGCATCACGATATATTCAGCAATATGAATTTGTCATCTGATAACAGACAAATTATTTGTTAGCAGACAACTGCCAACACCCACTAGAGTATTGCATGACAGTTTACTTTCATATGTAGGCTATGAGAGCAGGTTTGATCTTTGTCAATAATTCATCTGAGCTCCTTCACGAATGTCACAGAGATGATTGCTCCTAAATATCCCATTCCTGTATAACAGCATTGCATATATAGTATTATTCAAGTTGTTTCAGTTTCTAGGCCTGCTGCCTGTGCTCAGATGGTGTTCGGGAAATACAAATTGATAATTTGAAAAGTTTTGCTGCTTTGGCTGAAGTTTTTGCCTTTTACCATTTTGCTGGATGTCTTTTCCCTACTCCACAGGAGTCCATGTAATCTTAACCATAGCCTTCCTGTCTGTACTGCTTGAGTGCATGCAGGTTGAGTCAGTAACCTGACCTTCTGTAATCTTCAGGTGCTGATGCTATGTAGTTTGTTATTTCAGTCCAGCTTTCTGGGCTCCTTACATTTCCAACAAGAGCAAAGCACAGTCACGTCCTCCTCAGATTTCCTCTACACCTTCAAGTCAACACCTTGCCCCTGTCATTATGGCCCACTGGCCAATTAGCCTCCAGAGTAACAGCTTTCAGTTACCGTGATGGGACGTTTGCCAAGAGATATCTCACTGCAGCATCAATTAAGATGTTTAAGATGCACCTATGCAGCAAACTACACAATGGAACCTCAACTTTGCTGCTGTATTATTAAAAGTATGGCCTGTCATTAATATAACCTTTGCGATTGTTGCACCTCTTAAATGTGCATTTGTTACAATTATGCCCTGCCATTAGCCACACTAACGTGACATCTGATTCTCAGTAGACCCAAATGCCTACCCTTTCCTTTTTCACTTGATATAAATAACATGCATGTTATTTGCCTAAATTGTGCATTTTCAAAGCAAACTTGTGAATATTTATTAACTTCATATTCTACTTTATTCAGTAAGTGGTGTACATGCACATTTTAAAAACTTGTGATGATTTTTCAGCATGGTTGACTTATTACATGAGATTAAGATCCATGGCTTGAGAGAAGCTGTGTGGTAACCTGTGGTGAGCAGCACAGTATTCAGGTGAATGAGACATAACTTAAAGGCTGTGATCCTGACAAACACAGAAGCCAGTAAAGGCAGGACCCGTGTTTTTTGTTGTTTTGTTTGATAGTTTGAAAGTATGTCCACCGTAACACGCCTGTGGTCTTACAGTTCAAGAGATATTCTGTTTCGAAAATGAGCATGCTTCAAAGCATTGAACGTTTTGCATTTGCACCAAGGTTAGAGCTCAGCTGGCATCCTTAAATTGTCACGTAGGCTCTTTTCAAAAGCAAAATGTTGACAGTACAATCAAAAGGTTATTTTTTTGCTGACACCCCTCATGAGTATAGATGTGGTTCATAAGGGAATCTTTGCAAAGGCGGAGAGTTGAAAGTGCTGCGTCTCTCGGTGCTGCAGTTCGGCCAAACTGTACAGCATGACGGAAAAAAAAAGAGAGGATTATTCAGCTGCTGAATAACCCTTCAGAAGGGCTTGGGACGGGGCATGATGGGGTTTTCCTATTTCAAATGTTCTCTTCCCTGCCTTTCTTGTGAATTTCCACCATAGGACAACTGAAGGACAGACTGCCCGGCTGGCTACAATATCTGTCTGCAAATTCTGTTCCTTGGATTAAAAGCCCCCCTAAAAAGCATAGCAAAGTACACACAGTACACCAGATGAAACTGGAGATTTCAAAGCAAATAATGAATCCGGTTCAGGATTGCTGTTTGGCCTACATCTGAAAACTTTTGTTCAAATTTGGAATAGAGAAGGCAATATTTTGACAATGGTGCAATCATAGAAAAGCGAACACAAATGCGTTGTGCTTTTATTGTGCGCTACAGCCTTGAATCTTCATAGTGGTGCAATGCGTAAACAACACTGCGTAAATTTGTACTGTTTCATGTTGTTCTTAAGGTAATACCTCTGTTGCAATATTTACCACTTCAGTATTTTGTTATTTCAACGCTGTGTTACCAATAGCCATAAAATGCTATGGGGTCGTAAACATCTTTTCTCATACTCTCTAGTGTTCTGTTTTACATCCTACTTTGTAGCAATGAGCCTTCAGCATTGTGTAGCAGTAGCAATACATGAGAAATGTTGTGAGCAAAGTGCAATGTTTATATTGTTATAATGCTCACAGGACCATCTGCACAACATTATTATGTAAGAGTCATTTAATAACATTTGTGTATATATTGTAGCTGAGCAAAGGTGCAGCTGTCTTGGATATCGCTACACCTGTTGTGTAAAACTTACAGAGTTGAAGCAATTTGATTGAGCAAAACATTTCTGTGGAAACACAATGTCTGCTGTTGAAGAAGTAAAGCCCATTTTAAGAATTGTTTTCTCCAGATGCTTCACAAAATCTTTAAATCCAATTTCTTTGTCAGCTGTCACCAATAGTAATTTAAACTGCGTTAGATGTAAAACCCCGCACCACATTGTAAAAAAAAAAAAAAAAAGTTTGATTTCACAAAATTGATATTTCACAGTTCTGTTGGGATCACAAACATATCATTATAGGTTCAGAGGTTTAACTTGAAACTGATGTCAAAGAAGGATAAAAATTCCAACATATGTTCTGATGTGTCATTTGGTACAAGGCAGTCAATTTCAGCTGCCCATTCAGTCTGCTTTTTTGCTGTTACAAGTTCTTTATTGTATTGTCCAAGCAGCCACCAAAACTGCCCAAGCTAACATAATTTTTTTTTTCAGAAATAAAGACTTCATTTTTCTGTGGTCTTTCTTCCGGCATTTTGCATTGGGCTCATTTGCCATAGGTTGCAGTCGGAGGGTTAAAAGGCTTTACAAAAGACGCCAGAATCATTTAAAAATGGACATAACTGTAAGACCCAAACACGATAATTAATTTGTCATGAGCTTCAGACAGATATTTACTGGATATTTATATACTGCTCTCAAAGCTTCTCCAGTGTACCTAGTAACACATTTTCTTGATTTATTTATGCTTGGTTCGCATAAGAAAGTTAGTGTATAGCTGTACACTTTTCAGTGTACAACAGCATGAATGTTGTATGTGTTTTTCATTTGACATGTGACCTTCTAAAGTTCATCTGTGTAAATGGAATGCATTTGAAATTTGTAATGTATTTGTTCAAAAAGGGTCTGAATCATTTGTGCAGATGACTGCTTGTAATCATCTTGCTTCTTATGAAGTAATTTAAGCTAAAAATAGATATTCTGTCATTTCTTATTAGAAAGTTTCTGTGTGCGCATGTGTTTGCTAAATGTTGGATTTTTCACGTGCTTGAACTTTGTGATTTAAAAATCTGTCTAGTATAAATGATGGAAAGTTGTACATTTACATATTCCTTTTTTCTTAACAATCATTGTGTGGATCTGTATGCATTTGCATAGATTATACTTGCTTGGGGTGGCCCAGGGTCGGATGAAGTTAATTGGGGTTAATTATTTTCTTGGGAATTTGTGCTCTGGTTCTGGGTATTAGGCCCTTTGTGTATTACATGCTGGAGATACATTGAATGAATCTTATATATATTCCCAGTGAGAGAGTTAAAAAAACAAGTGTGGAGTTAAGGACAGCGTGGACACTTCACTGATATATTTATTTGATCTTCCCGTCTGTCTGTTGCTTAGTAATGTTAGTCCAATTGCAATTATTAGCCAATTTGTTAGGAGGTGTTAACAGTACATTAGCACATAAAACACAATTTTGATGTCAGACTTTAGGGTTTTTACCTGTTCTCTTTTTAGTAACACTTCCATAACACATTTGTTAAGGATATATTAATGCAGCTTTTCAATTTATTAAGTTATTTTAGTACTTTTTCAATTGTTTAAGTTGTAACCATTTGTGGACTTGGCCGCAGTGCGTATGTTGGGGCCGGCTCCTATCGGCAACCATGTCCCTGCATGTTGGTGTCCCAGCCGGCCAGCGGTCCCCGAATGCCTGACTGAAACACCATGACGTGTCTGATGGTCCGATTTGTTCTTCTACCGTGCCATCAGAAAGCCAAATGGGCAAGGCAGTCCAAGTCCAGATGATGTACTGTATCTCACAGTGCACCTGTGTGCAGTCGTTTTGTATTGGTCACACCAGATACCATAAATAGTTTTCTCTCTTTATTATTCGATCTGGCAGTGTTTTGTGTTACCCTCCTTCACAGTCCAGCCCAGTGCGACACTGCAGTCTGCTGCCATGTGGAAAGTTGGCTCTGCTCAAGGTGAGGCTCTGGCTTGCCTTTAGAGGAGCACTCTGCCAAGGAAACTCTTTGTTTGCCCCTCTTTGCCTTTCTTACCCCCTCTTCGCTCCTTCAGCCAGGCGTTCCCAAACACTCGGTGAAAAGGTTAGTGCAACATGTGACCTTTCAACCCACCCAAAGACTCCTCCCCAGCAGCCACACTCGGGGAATTGTCTGTTAATAGTCCAATTAGATAATTGCCATCTTTCGCTTCTTTTCCTCTCCGTTTCCCATAAAGGAATGAATGAGGAGAGGAGAGTGAAGAGGGCTTCTGGCCTGCAAGGTGACGAGGAGAGCTGAAGCATGCTCCTTGCACAAGGCTGTTTCGCTGAATTGAAGCATTGTGGCCTAATCAATGGTCTTATTGGATTACTGGCCACTGCTGTTCCCGCAGATATTGTTGAGCTGACAATGAAATAACTGGGAGTGGGGTGGCTGGCTGGCAGGGTGGGAGGGGGTGCCGTTTCGCAGGGCTCTGGGCAGTTAAGACACTTTTTGTCCCCTTTTTGTATTATGTGGATCTTTGGTAAAGGTTACATGCACAGCCTGCTTCCCGTCTGCATATACATGAAAAGAAGGACTTGCTCTTAATGACGGCCTCCTGGACGTGTTTCAGGCTGCAGCCTTCCCAGGAGCTGCATGTGGGACAAGTAGAGGAGGCGGACGCAGCCTGTGTGTGACCAAAGCTGTTTTGTGAATTGGCATCTTTTCCATCAAACATTTCCATTGAATGGGATTCAGTTTTTTTTTTTTTTTTTTTTTTTTTACTTTTCTCATTGTCTACTCTGCCTCTCCCTCTCCACCTCTCTTCCTCTCTCACTCGCTCTCTCCTTCTCCCTCTCGCTCCGTCTCCCTATCCTGCTCTTCCCTGATATTCCCACACCGGAGTGTGCTCAGGCATGGGGGGCCGTTGATTGGTGAAAGGCGCTGTAGAGGAGTTTTAGCCCTGTGAACACGGCTGAGCGAACGACTCCAGCAGAAAAGTGGAAAATGGCTGGTCAAGCACCTGGAATGGCAGACTGAAACACCGGGGAACTTTTCTGCAAGTCTCACTTGGTGATTTGTGCTGCGAGACGCTTTCGTGAACCAAGACCAATCATTTCACTTAATCCTCTGGCTGAATGCTGTCTGACTGGGGGGACGGAGTTCTCAAACCCCTCCATTAAAACCTGATATATTACCCAAACAATTTAGTGTATTCATGAGGTTACGCAAATGTGGAGGCTGCAAAATTACCGTAATCAATTGAAACAGCAAGTGTGCGTCTGCCTGTGAGTCTGATTATTTGGAGATCATCTATCAAGTAGATGTGTATGTAATAAGCCAAGGGCATTAAATCACTGTGGCGCTGCAGTGGCAAGTCCATGATCATTGGGCAAGTGAATCTGGACAACAATAATTCAGAATCTACACAGATGAGGAACACATCTTGCCTGACATTAGGTAGCTGACTTTGTGTCGAAAAGGTTCTGCTTAAAAGGAACGACCACATCACTGAGGTGACACAACGAGCAATATTCTCAGCAATCAGTGTTTTTTTCACACAGGAAAAAAAATTGTTTTGAGTGGTAAGTAAGTATGGAGGTCAGATACAATCAAGAGAAGGAGTCAGGAATGGTGCTGAAGAACGGACTTAAGGATGGGAAAGAGGGAAAGGATTCCCAGGGAAACATTTCCAAATCATTTCTGAAGGAACAGCAGGAGACCTTTCCAGCTTCTGGGACAGCAGAAAACTGTGAGAAAAACCGGGGGAGCTCAACAGATCCAGACTACTGCAGGCGAATCCTGGTGAGAGGTGAGAAGCATCCTGGCTTTGTTTCCGTGTTGGTCTACTGGTCACAGAGTGCTTTATTTCTTATGGAGTGGAAGCTTCCTCCTGAAACATAAGGTAGACCCTTCGGATGTAAAATTACTTAAGTGGTTTATGATTTAAAAAGAACACACATATACACAAATAGTTGTCTAGATTTGAATTACGTAATATGTATTATTGTAGATATGAATGAACCATTTCATTTAAATCCTTTATCTTGTATTATAAAATTCTTATGGATATACAAAGGTTATAAACGTGGGATGCGGTAAGCTGGGTTTCAACTGTTACCAATCTGTATGAACACAGACTGCAGAAAATACTGTGTGTATGATAATAGTTTTTAATTAATTTCGTCTGTTTTGCAAATATACTTTGAGTTTTAATGCAGCGAGAGAAAAACAGGAAAAAGTCTATGTGTGCGTGCGTGCGTGCGTGCGTGTGCGCTCGCGCGCGCATCGGTGTGTGGTTTTTAACTTCAGTTCGCTTCCGGGGTGGCATTACAGAAGTTGAAGTAACCGTTTCCAACCATACATTGTAATCATTGCTTACCAATTTCTGACTATAAAATTGTATTATCAAGCCTATTTAAAGAATTAATTCATTGTGTGTGAATTGTAAATGCTGTACAGAAGAGAAAACAAAAGGAAAATAATGGAAAAAAATGTTTTTAAAAATATGTTTAGATTGCCTTCCCTACTAGTCACTTAAATCTTCCACGTTTATTGTATATGATGTCATATATTATCTATTGTATAGTTAACGTACTGCATGTGCAGTATCTATACACGTTAATAACATGGTTAATTCAAGAACAAACGTAAAAAATATAAAAGATCTTACAAACATTAATTTCACATTGTCTTCATTCAAAATAGATTCCTGAAACGACACATTTCAGGGATTCACACACACACATACACACATGAATATGAATATATACATATTTATTATATATTTTTGACAAACAAACTGATGGCAGTACTTGTGACAAACGACGGATTTCACTATGTAGAATAATGTTTTAAATGGCTATAAAATAAATAAATCCGGAGTCTAACAGATTTGTGATTATTTATTATGTGGAATTTGGTACAAATCAAGAACTCATGTAAACGGGCAACAATTAACGGAAGGTTGTGCTTTGGGACTAATGTAAAATATTTTTAATGATATGACAGATCTGCCAAATAAAGAAATTTGAACATTTATATACCCCCGTCAAGGTAAAATAATGATAAAAGCAAATTTTAAAACGACTTTAATTGTTCAATTGGAAATACAAATTGACGTTAACTGCCATGTATGAGCATGGATATTTTAAATCATACAGGCAAAAATATTTCACTGTATGAAGTAATTAAACAAATTTCCGATACTTAGTATTTACTATATGCTGTTTTGTTTTATTGGAAATTATATGATTTTTCAGTGGAGGACGTGTAGAGAGAGCTAAATGTTAAACACGAAATGAAACTGCCAGCACCGGTAGTGAATTATCGGTGTCACACCCTACGCAATCATGAGTATTTCGTATTGTGTTCTGATATATACCTCCAGAAATGTTATTAATACCAGCGCTTGTTAATTGTTGTGTTAGTTTAAACTGCTGTACGTCAACCATAAATACATACTGAAATTCATAAATTTGAATTTACAAGTAGGTAACATGCTGTGGGATGCCTGTGTGTGCTTATGTTTAAATTGCATTCAGCTTTTACGTAGTAGCTTTAAATTTAACGTGGAATGTAATAAGAAAAAAAAAAAGGGGCCGCTCGTAGCGATTTCAGATGTTTACCTTCTGTTATGTGACTAAATAGGACAAGAACTGCATCTCTTTTATAACTAGTATTTTCGGAAATGTAGCGGTGAGGATGAAGCAAGGAAACTGATAACATGCATTATGTTGAATTTCAGATGCCAAAGGGTCCATCAGAGAGATTATTCTGCCAAAGGGCTTGGATTTGGACCGACCAAAGCGCACCAGGACCTCTTTCACTGCCGAGCAGCTGTACAGGCTAGAGATGGAGTTCCAGAGATGCCAGTATGTAGTAGGACGGGAACGCACCGAACTGGCCCGTCAGCTAAATTTGTCAGAAACTCAGGTAACGGGTACGCGCCACCACACAATGAACAGCAGTATTCATTAATTTTAGCTTTCCCCATTTTATCGGACAAATTTTTCATTTGAATTATACCTGACCACAACATTCCCAGCTGGCACGTGAAATGCGGCTGGGTTGCAGATAGTCTGCTCTGTCTTAGAAGACCCAAATATGTCATACGTCACGACAGGTTTGTTTTCAAAGTGCATTTCACTAGGCTGTGTCACATTGCATTTCCGTGGAGATTAAATTAAATATCAATACAAACTGTAATAATTTATCAATTTGTTTGCTTGTTTGTTTCTTTGTTTTACAGCCCTTAAGAGGGCTGATACTAATTTAAATGACATAATATTAATTTTGGAAGTTTCCGAAAAATGTGCTTTACTCTTACTACAGCGCACAGAGAAAAATAACATTAAACACTTTACAATCTGTATCCTTCTGTCTGAAAACATTTTCATACTTCATAGCTAAATATAAAAATATCTGGATGCATGTTGATCTGTGGGGTTAAATTAAGGTCAGTGTACATCGGTGGTGTCCCGTATTTAGAGCCTTCATCTCCTTGGTGTTCGGAAGCCGTACCAAATTTAGCTCTCTGTCAACGGTATAATTTCACTTTAGGGCCATGCGGCTCAGGCAAAACGCAACCGTGTGGCCTGTGTAAGAAAACCAACCAAAAACTCCATTTACGTGTCCGTGTTTTTTCTTGATTACATTGTATATCATTTTCTTTTTGTGCTTATTTAATCATCTGTTCATTCTTTGATGTTTTCACCATAGGTTAAGATGTTTCGGTCAATATATAATCCATCAAGCCATGGATTTGAATTCTGATGCAGTATTTAGTATAGTTTCCATTCAGTGTTTATACAGTTCAAATATATAGAGCATCCGTCGTAGTATTAGACCGTAATTTTCGTGAAAAAATACCATATATGACCATATCTGAAATACTTTATACTTGCAGATCTCATTTTCCGTGGAAGTTATCATTAATGAATTATAACAATTTGTAAACTGCATATGGCAGCGCCTCTGGTCAAAAGGGGAACTTAGACAAGTTATTAGATTGTTGCGAAAGGTTAAGTCTTCTAAGTCCTCCGTGTTCATTATTAGCAGAATTTAAAATCTTCAAAACTATATATATCTGCATATGTTTGAGTTACCGTTATATATGGAGATGTACTGGAATGGACATGCGTTAACAGACTTCATTGGAATAATTAATAAGTGATATGCATAGGAAATAAATTGTAAAAATCGTTAGAATTATTTGATCTTTCATATAGAACTTAAATTCTGTGAAAATATTTGGGTCAGGTTGAATAACGCTGATGATTACAATCACTTATTTAAGAAATTGACATGTTTTATTTAAATATTACTGTGTAATATTTTAAAATATTATTTGAAATGGCGTAGTTAAATTCGTAGCTCAATTATAGATGAATACCGTAAATGTTAATTGCCGAAAATCCTTGTTCTGACTAGCGTAATTTCTTTTGGCATAACGTTGAATTATGACGTCTATATTGAATTATGGTTTGCTCTGTAAGAAGTCAGTAAGGCTAAAGACCTGACGTCCGAGTGGAGCTGTTTCACTTCCTGCTTCTTTTCGTTTTCTCGAAATAGTCCTGACTTTTTTTTCGTTGTGTTGGGGAAATGATAAGGCGACTTTACTGTTCACATTCCTTGCTAGCGTTTTAGTTTTATTTTTATGCTGTTTCCTCAGAAAACAATTTTATTTTTTATGATTCCCTATATATAGTGACAAAATTATTTTGATTTCGTTTGAATATGATAATACGATAACGCTCGGCAATGCGTCTTTCTCTTAACGGTTAATATTCTTTAGCGATATGTAGTCTAGTACGTCTTTTAAGAATTTTGCCAAAAATTTTATAGAACATTTGAACTGAAACATACTTGTCGCTGCATGTTTGATCTAATGTTTGGCAAGATACTTATTATTCAAAATTATTACGTAGCTTAAATATAATTCTTGAGGAGATTTGGAATAGAAACTGCAGTACTTTGACAGCACAAAGGTCAAGCTGCTAATCAGGCCGTCTCTTCCGGTCACGCTGAATAGTGTCTCCGTTTTACACTTCTGAGCAAAACAAAGCCACTGCAGTGATCCCTGGGTTTAGTATGAAGCCCTGACAACTGCTCGCATACAATACAGAGGGAAATGTTCAATTCTAACATTTTCTAAGCCCTTTTAGTCTTTTTAGCACCACATATTCTTGTTTATCCTGTTAATTCACCTGCATGCTTTATCCCATAATAGTGTGGTGTTTGATTTTTTTTTTTTTTTGTATGACTGAGCCACCTTTAACTGTGTATGTATTATTGGTCATCTGACACTTTCTTTTTTTCTTTGGGCAGAAACTGTGGCCCACCGTTTACTGTAGTGTTGTTTCTTTGCTTGCTACGCTGCGTACGATGTCCTAATGTAGTCATTTTCAGGTCCCAGCTGTCCAATCAATGTTATTTACGCGAAACTGAAATGCACAGCCGTGTAGTAGTACTGACACGTCATTCTTATGGATGTTTTTCTTTTGTTTTTTTTTTGTTTTTTTGGACTGGCCTTGAAGGTAAAGGTTTGGTTCCAGAACCGTCGGACAAAACAGAAGAAGGACCAAGGCAAGGATTCCGAGCTCCGCTCGGTGGTCTCGGAGACAGCGGCCACCTGCAGTGTGCTGCGCCTGTTGGAACAGGGCCGCTTGCTGACCCCGCCTGGTCTGCCTGGCCTTCTGCCCCACTGTGGCAGCAGTGCCTTGGGCTCTGCGCTGCGAGGCCCCTCCATGGGCATTGCCAATGGTGGCGGCAGCAGCAGCAGCAGCGGCTCCTCAGGGACTGCAGGGAGTCCCCCGCTTCCAACCGTTACCAGCTCTGGGCCGGCCACGGGCATCCAGAGCTCCCCGGCCACCCACGGCCTCTTCAGCTTCTCCATGCCCTCCCTGCTGGGCACTGTGGCCACTCGGATCTCTTCAAACCCACTTTCCATGGCTGGCTCCCTTGCAGGGAACCTACAGGAACTTTCGGCTCGCTACCTGAGCTCTTCCGCCTTTGAACCTTACTCCAGGACCAACGGCAAGGAATCCATGGACAAAAAAGTCCTGGAATGATTTTTTGAATGAAATGTATTTTACTGTTGTCATGTTATCTCCTTTGCCTTCTTTTTTATGTTGGTGTGGTGGTTATTATTTGTTGTTGTTCAGATACCACATGCTGTTTCCTCAGTGAAAACATATTCTGATATAAACGTTTTATTCTTGGCAAAACAGGGTGATTTTCAAAGCTTTTTGCACTAAATCAAACTTTAAACTGCATGTAATGAATACAAATGCTTCAAGGAGCAATCTACCAAGAAATTACAAAAGTATGGAAAAGATCATTTAAATTATATTTTCAGTTAATTGTTTTTCTATGTAGATGTTTTTATCATATGAATAGTTGGTTTTTCTCTCAGCAAAAAAGCTTAGAAAATGAACCTGTTTCAGTTGGTTTACACAGTGAAGTCAAGATTTCGGAGAAATGCGCACGGTGACTAAAACCTTTGAGCTGTGAACGTGAGAGCGTCACAATATTGTACGCACATCCGTTTGCAACATTTGTACACGTATGTAGAGGTAGCAGATGATCAGGCATGAAAGTGGAAAATGCCCTGAGTCCCCACATTCTTTGAAACAAAAAAGTAGCAAGACAAAACTAAAAATTCCATTTTCCACCTTGCTTATTCAAAATATTATATTAAATGATGGTCTTTCATGGACCAGTTATTGACCAAAACAAATAAAGTATGGTTGCTACATGATGATTAAGCTGTTGTATGTATGTTGTTTTCATAATCGTTTTGTGAGGGTTTTCCCCCTTTATTTAAACAAGGTCTAAACGTGTAACTTTTATGTCTTAAACATGCAGTATTTGACTTTTTATCTGTAATTAAAAATATTAGAATTGTCGCCATGTCGAGATAACATTTTGAAGTGAGGTTCAGAACGTTATGGGAGAAGAAGAGGTGGACCTTGATTGTCTTAAAGCTTTCAAACTTCTTCAAGCTGCTTGCATCCTTGAATTTATTAACGTTATTCAGTGCAAAAGGAGACTTTTGAGAATGTAACTGTAACAGATTCAAGGCTTTTAAAAGATATAACTTTTTCCTGATATGTGAAGATTTTGAAAAACTACCGTCAGCTTTGGTCAACAAGATTAAGAGCGAGACTTGCATCGTAAAATTATTGTAGTATAATGGAAAGGAAAATGAAAATTGTAACAAAAATTGTTATTTTATTGTAAATTATTCCTGTCTGTAATTAATAGATGATTAGTATATCTGAAAAACAATGAACGAGTGGCTGTGAAGGCATGTCATACATCAAAGAAGGCTTTTGATGGTGTTGTTGTGAAATATCTTGAACTTTGTGATAATGTGGTACGAATGTGGATATATATTATATATATGACTAAAAACAGCCAGCCGTGTTTTTTGTTTAATTTTGTGTTGCTTTGATATCCACAGCTTCTCACTGTACAATGAGTCCTTAGTGATGTGGTAAAGGCTGTCTCACATTTGTAACTGTGAGAAGCGATTCTCAGCTGTGTCACAGATTTCACCAAAGGCGCATGTGTTCAAAGACGTAGGAGTCCTCTGTTGTACTCCGCCACTTCTCGCTGCTGGTTTTTTTTTTTTTTTTAAGTATAATTAAAGAACAAAGGATTAGATGAATGCAAACATGAAGGTGGATTCATTGCAGTGATATTTTGAAACGCACACAACAGTTCTTTTGTAATTTATGAGATTAGCAGTTAGGCTAAAATAGAAGTTACCTGTGATTTAAGGTCTGAGTGAACAAAATGACTAGAAGAATATGTGGTCACTGTGAAACATTGTGCCTCCCATGTGAGATAACGTATATGGTAATCATATTATTATGACAATCATAGGTACGTCAGCTGTGAAATGTGAGGAAGGCAGATGAGATAAGCGAGGCAGCACTGGGCAGAGGCAGTGATATGCAGAGGCAGGGGAATGCAAATGAGACAAGTGGAGGCAGAGGCAGGGGAATGCAAATGAGACAAGTGGAGGCAGCACCAGGCAGAGGCAGCTTTCCTGCCAATGGACTGCAAGGCCTGAGAACCCATTGGCTGCAATCTGCTCAGATTTTAGGAGTGACAGAGTAGTAAACTATCATTTAATCTAGTCATCAAAAGTCAAAACTTTCCCAGTTTCAACTACTTCTTTCATCTTTGAATAATTGTATAAAATACTAATTAATTTTTGCTTATATTCTGCAAATTTTTATAAAACACATTGCATTGATTGAGGTCTTTGTATATAATATCAAAACATGCAAATATGCTTGAGCTTTCATTAATTTCTAAATGTCATATTGAAAATAATGAAATTAAATAAGAGGTGTTGTATTGCAAGAAAATTGCTGAACAGTGAGGAAAGTAGCATGTAAACCATGTTCAGCAGTTAGTTAACCAAACCTGGTTTAAAAAATTCTCCAAAGCTGATTTTTAAAAAGTCATTTTAACTGAAGCAAAATCTTTTCATGTTCTGGTCCTTCTGTTTGACAGTCAGCAACAGCATTCGAATGTGCAATAAAACATTTGCTACTTTAAAATATGTTTTGTAGGGAAAAATATTTTCACTGTTATAGTCATATATACATATATATATATATATATAATGTAATATTAAATTTAACCTGTTAAAAGTATCATTGTAATACACATCTTCACATAGTTTAGATGAATAGTGCAGCCGTTAAAGAGATTTAAAACAGTATGCTTTGAAAAAGAAGGATTTGTACAATTACATGTTTCATTGGGCTGTATACTGTATGTTTAGAATGTGTCTCTCTGCGACAATGCTGATGTCTTATTCTGGTGTTTAATACCACAGTAGAATGTGATGTAGTTTTAGGTTTTTTAGGCATTATTGCCAATGTGTGTGAAAGTATAACTTAATGAAGAAAGAAGATGGAAAAAAGTTTAAGTCATCGACTTGATTTGAAAAATTGTAAGCTGGACAGGCAGTAGCCTGGCAGTGTCTGATGCGAGTGTGAAAATGGAAGCCAAAATACATTCGGTGTTGTGGAAGATGGTCAACGGTACAAGCCAGAACTTAGCCGATTCCGTTTTCAAGAACACTTAGGGGCTTTTCAATTGTTATCTTTTCTATGGGCCAAGAAAATTTCACTTTGTCCCATGAAAAGACAAGGGCTCAGCCATTCAGGAGGCGAAAAACACTTACATGGGAAAGAAACTGTTTCTTAAAATGCAGTCACTGTGACTATAAAGCTGAGGAAATTACTAGACAGTTTTACGCAATAATAATAATAATAATAATAATAATGTGTGTGGGTATTTGCAGCTTCATTTGTATAAGCTATATTATCAGTTATTTTTCCCACGGAAATTGGTAATTGGGAATTGGTAATACTTCCATTCTACCCTTATAGATGTTTAATGGTTTGAGATTGCATGGAATCAAAAAATAGCAGTTATATTATCGAATTGTTAAGGTCTCAGTTGTCATTGTTTGAGCTAATCAAACACACGCTGCAATTTTTGCTTTCCTAGAATTTAAAGCTAAAAATTATTTAGAGTAACACTTAGGCTCAAACATTTAATCTTAATCTGTTATTGATAAAAAAAAGTCTTACATTTAAAATTTTTTCCTGATTGCTGTTTTGTATTTTTATTTTCTTTGCTGTGAGTAAAGCCCTTTGTCACCCTCATAAATTCTATAATGGTGTTATAAGCAAATCTTTATTTGCAGAAAGCTGGATTGAACAGTGTTATGCAGGCATTTAAATCTAAATTCTTGCTCTATTTTAACAGTGAAATTTACAGTGTGTGTAGGTGTTCTCTCGTTTTGCTCTTTGTTACACTTTATATACATACACATTTTTCAAGCTGACTTTGGCAGTACATTTTACATTATTTGATACACGTAGTGTGTAAAATGTATATAATGCCACATGTATGTTTATTTTCTCTTTTTCCTTCAGAAAAGAGACTCTGGAAGCTGTAGAAGACCCAGCTGAAATAAGCAGCATCTTTTGTCTCTGCCCTCAGTGTGCAGAGTCTTGTCTTCCCCACTGAGACTCGTGAATCTGCTGAGAAAGAACATGGTCACATTTCCCTTTTGCTTCCCTTCTGCCATCACTTCTACAGAAGTCCAATTAGAAAACGGCCTGAGGTTTTTTGTAAGAGGTGGCAGTAGCTGGGTAGAGATGGGTGGGGGACTTTTGTAGGAGGAGGGGCTCCACAGAACCTTGAGACCACCAACATATTTGTCTGTGTCACATGACTGAAGCCAGGCAAAAAGAGCCTGTGTGTTGTCTCTGTGGTTTTTGTTTTGCTACGGTCTTCCCTGTTTTGTGCTTGTACATATTACCAACAGTAACAGCTCCATGAAAAAACATTTATTTTTTCTAAGACTGGATTGACTACTCACAGATGATGCTGAAAGTAATCTTGGCCTTCAGTTAATCAATTATAGTGAGCTTTGAGTGAAGGCTAACCTAGATTTAGTAGTTGATTATAAATTTCATGCCCTCGGGCCTCATAAAGATTACTTCTGCATAATTAGAGATTAAAACTGAAGCAGAATTTAAGACATTTGAAGCAGGCTCTACAGTGCTGGGTGGTTTTTCTGGTGGACAGTTATGTTATTATGATCATTAGTAGACTTTCTAAGAGTTCGGTATATCTGGAGTCAGCAAGTCTCAAAAATTGTCAGTCTAATGCATACTTTTTCAGACAAGTTATAAATACAGTGGCACAAACCCAACTGAAAAATTGATGGAATGTGCAGAGATAGCTCTCAGACATAATCCACAGATCCTAGATTTCACATATTTCAAGTCCCCGTTTCAGTGTAAGTCTATGGGGTTGCTTCTCAAAGAGCTCCTCATGACTAAGACTGTAACTCTGCCATTAATGGACACACCCTCCCATTGTTTTCATGTGGGGAGAAGGCTTCTTGTTTTCCACAGTCATTGAAATACACTTACATCCAGTATTTCTCATGTAAGGACATTTCAGGAGGATGGGAACTGAAGCATGGATTAGCAGTGAGAATCAAAAAATACGTTCTTCATACCCCTGGAGAAACACTGCCAGTCCTTAATGAATTAGTCGACACTATCCACGTTGAGAGCAAGTATAAAACTATAAACATGTTGGTTTATTGATGCTCCAATCAGAGATGCAAAATTCACTTTGACTGTGTGGCAACCTCTTCTTTTGATTGAATGCCAAATCTCTCAACTCAGTGATTACTGCTCAGTAGTGAATTACAATTACAATTTTCAAATAGACCTGTACACAATGAGTCAGGTGACAAAAGGTGAAAATGTGCAGACAAAGTATGCTCAGTTTTTATTTGTGATGGGTAGTTCTGAGAGCATTGGGCCTCAGGAACCCTTAACCCGCCTATACGTAAAACAGCGTAAAAACACGTCCATTTTGGGAGGAATTAGCCATCCACAACAGCAGCTGCTCCATCTGAAACATATGAATAGCACATGTGTTATCAGTGAGCGAAATGACTTGATCTCTTTTTAACTCAGTGTAAAAGACACTTTAAAAAAAGCCTGATATTTTTACAACGAGGGTCTCACTTCTGTTGGTGGGAGCTCTTCAGTGGCATTAATTTGCTATTTTTCCACAGGGCCTGAAACGGCTGAATGGGCCCTCCAGGGACAGCGGGAGCTGGCCACACTGACGGCCCCAGGAATGGCAGCACCGCCCACTCTAGGCTGGAGTGCCCTCCTTGCCGTTGCATTTAGGCTGGAGAGCTGGCGTGTAGGGGTTCAAAACCACCCCCAGTCCCTCGCTAGCCACCCATTGTGCTGGGCGTGCTGTGGCAAGTGACGCGGGGATCAGAGCTACAAAATGGGGAAAACAGTAATGAGTGGCTTTTTTTTTTAAATACATATAATCAGACCATTTTACAAGTCACTCGACAGAGGTGGTAATGCACTCTCTTGGACACGAGTGCCACATGCAGTCTTTATGTGGATTCAACATCCCAAATCATTATTGAGCACTAGTTTCTCCCAAGGTCAAGCGACGCTGTGGACAGTGGCCATTGTCTGCCTGTCAGAAATGACACAGTTGACAGGGAGCTGCATCCAAAGGTAGAAAAACTCTTTTACACTGTAATCTGCAATATGGCCGGTAACAAAAAAAAAATATATGTATATATGATTCTGTTATCTTGCACAACTGTAAATAAAATCTGTATATTTTTCTTATCTTGCCAATTTATAGAATTTATGTATGTAAAATGTTCAGGACAACAGGGTTTTCGATGAACTCCAGATTTTTCCGTCTATCTTAACAACCACAGGAAATAAGTTCAGCACTCTCAATTTTCAATTGCCTTGGGAAGGATAAACCAAAGAGTTTATAATTGTTTTCTGAAAGCACAACATTCTATTTATTAATTTCTGTGAAATTTTTAACCACGTGACTGCTATTAACAGACTTATTTAGCCACACTGTATCGAAGGCCCTCCAACTCAGGATTTGGATGGAATCCTTTGGTTATTCTGACGTATTTCCTATAAACATACAACAGAATAAACACATTCTTTGTTACCTTGGTGATGGAATCATAAGGGCATATTGTGGTGTCCCTACAATATATTTAATAATTAACAGGACATGTAGAGGTGTGATAATCAGTTGATCTGTCTAACAGGACGTGAAGTGTAATAATCAGGTGTTCTGTGTATATTATTTGAAGTGTAATACGAGAACTGGATTGGTGGGTGCTGTGCTTGAGTAAAGAAATAAAGATTCCCCAGGATCCGAGGCCTTAAGTGGCGTTCTGGCCGACACTCCGAGATACATACAACTTAAATTAGAGTCAGTGCACTGGGACAGTAATCCCAACAGTGGTCTCCACTACACTCTCATATGAGCTGCTCACACTGCAGCTCATATGAGAACCAGCAAGCAGTCGCAGCAGTGGGTGGGGAACCACTAGGGGTCTTTACAGAATCACTGGGTGGATTGTAAAGGATATGTCGAGATTAACGCGACGGCCGGGAGCGGTCTGTGAACAGAGCACTGAATGTATATTATGGCTCCTTAAAGGCAGAACATAACACCAGGTCTAAACATCTCTATGCTCTATATTGGTGTTTTTAGGAATAAATGCAGATAGACTAACAACGAACGACTCTGTGAAACGATCGGACTAATTTTCAATACCGACCGGAAACTCGGACAATGTTGAGAGGTTTTCTAATTACCAGATAATTAAGTTTCCTCGTTTACATTATTATTATTTATACTAATATGGTTAGTAATAAGAAAATAGTAGATTTTTTTGTAAGATTATGAATGAAAAGGATGTCATGTCAGTGAAGAAAAATTCAATGTCAATTAGATACACAATTTCAACAAAAGTTGCGCAACATTACGAGATAAATTGAGCAAGTTATCATTACTTGCTTTGATTTGATGGACGTTTGTTACAACAATACTTTTTAACGGGCTAGACATCAATATTATTAACTAAAATTAAGTTTAAACTATAGGTCTAACGAAGAAATAAATATACTTCTAAAACAGCTTTGGAACGTTATACAAGTACATCAAAGTGACTACGTCGCAAACACCAAAACTGATCTCTTCGGCTCGAAGCCGCAGTGACAGGATGTGACGCGTGTCGGACGCTTTTCCATTAACTTCCGCTTCCGCTTCGAAGTGTCATATGACCAATAATCCGCTGTCCACTTCGCTGCTCGTGCGGTTGACTTTGCGTATTTTGTACTCCCTAAGCGATGGCGACGCTGGTTGAGAACCGGACTGCGGACCTGAATGGACCTGAAGCTATGGCTAGGCAGCACGCCCAGGCAGTGGCGAGAAACTACATCTCACAACCAAGGCTGAGTATGTTGCCGGCTGACTTTCTGAATGTTGTGTTTCGTGCTCGGGGTGTTTCTGTTTAACCATGAGTGAAAGAGGTGGTTTGTTTTACTGCTAAAATAACCAATGCCCAGCGAGAGGACATTAATCCTCAGAATAAATTCTGAGCATTAATCCTAAAAAAAAAGGGGACCACGGTGGCGTCGTTCGTTAGCCAAGACGGCTGCTCCGACTATTATTTCGTTCCGCTGGTGAGGTTACGGTAATGTGAGAGGGAGGTTAACGCCAGTCAGGCGGGTAGATGAATGTTTGATGCGCATACTTATTACAGCGGGTGTTTGGTGAACACACTGGAAATTACACTTTTGTTTCTGTGCCTTTGGTAATGCATCAGACCTTTATGTGTTGTTTAGGTGTGCTGAACGTATTCGGTCACACTGTGTGTCTGAAATCTCCTGATAAATCGCCCTTTCCTAACGTTGGTCTGTGCGATGATGGATGCGGGTCACGTGATGTCACGTGAGGCGCATGGGTGACCCGCATGCCCGATGCGCTAAAACGTTTTCACCATCATCACTCTAACAGACGCCTTCGTACGTTGTTTTATAAATATGAAATACGTCATTCAGACGGATAGAAACTAGGAAGAGGGGTAAGGCTAATTAAACAGGTCTTAGGTCCATTTCGTCGTTCCCTCAGGATAGCGGGGGCTCAGATATATAGAAAGGTTCTGTGCATGGGAAAGGACTGGCCTTTCAGGTGGTCGCTTCCACAGAGGGGTGTTAAAACACATCTGTCTTCAGCCTAATGTTACCAGGGTTTCTGACTGTTCTCATGTGCTCAGCCTTGGGTATCAGAAATGGGGGCTCTAATCATATGACCTTTCCCTCACTTGTAGTTGAAACTTTCTTAATGCAAGATAGCCTGTGGAGACTCTCATATGACCACCACTGAGATGCTGGTCTGCTAACTCCATAGTGTTCTTCTGTCCTGATCTTCCTGGCTTGTCCTCTCAGAGCTGGACAGCATCCTTAATTCTTTAGGCAGCTCTGGGCTAGGGAGGGTGATGAGCCAGTTGTTTGTCTTAGAAGTGAGAGGAAAACTTGTTAATAGAAATGAGACACTCTGTGAAATACTTTATGCAGCAGGATTGATTAATTTTTTTAATCCCTCTTCTTTATGTGGTCTCAATCAAGGCTAATGATGTGTAGGTGAATGATCTGGGAGGAATTAGTCTTTGAGGGACGGTGTGTGCCGGTTGTTATTCAGTGTCCAGACAGGTCAGTTGATAGGGAAAAGAGGATGTGATACTTTGAGAGATCTCTCAGCGAGGGAGTTGGTTCAGTTTTTCAAGCTGTTTTTTTTTTTCTTTGAAAATGTCAGCAGAGTGAAATCCCCTATTCTGTGAGTAACAATCTCGAGTCCAGCTAAGAATGTATCTGTATCTCGCTTGGGGGGGGGGTTTAGTGAGACATGGATACATACGGAGTGCAGGTAAAGCAACAGAGAAAAGGCTGAACTTCTGAATGGATGTGTGCAGATACATTGATAGAAAAACAAATAGAAAGCCCTTCACTGAACTGAAACCTTGTAAGTATATTATGACCCCAGGCTTTACAGGGTTAAGTATTATTTTTACAGATAGCACCTCAAATTCAGCACATTACTGTTAATGACATAGGAACAGTCATTCAACAGACTTGATGTTAAACTGGCGAAGCCTGTTAGCGTTGCGAGCAGCAGCCACATCAGGCAGGTTGTGCCAGACCAATGGCCGCGTTTCTTCACACGGTAGGGCCGGGGTGCCAGACCAATGACCGCGTTCCTGTTAAAAAGACAAGACCTTGTGCTGCTCTGAAGGACAAGCCTTTGTTGTAGTTTAAAATGGAATGCCTCTCTCCTCTCACGTGGCGTTGTGATTAAATAATGATTTAACTTTTAACACAAACATACTCCTAGTATCATTGCATTTCAGAAAACTACGTTTGTATTGAAATGGAACAAAGGAGTTCAGCCTATTTCCTGGTGTTTTGTTGTCTATATTTTAAGGTATGCCTGAGGTTTGTCATGGATTACTGAGTGGGTCATCTGGTGCAGAGGCACAGGCATAAGAAATACAGGCTCTCTCTGTATGGGTGCCTGTTCCTCCCCATGCATCTGACTGTACTGACTCCATCTGACTCTGCTCACCAAACACGCAGGATTTTTTTTTTTGCACTTTTTGGCACTGCTGCATGATTATCTATGACAGAACGGCTTTTTGTGAGCTCAGCCCAATACCATTTCTTGGGTGTTGGCTCTTTTGGCCCCGCCCCCATCCACACCCTTAACCCCATGGATGAGCTGTGATCGAGTGACATGCCTTTTTCCAGCCCATAGTGGATTGCTGTTACTGTCCATCTCATTAATCTTTGCATTGAATGGAGTGCAAAAGAGGAGATTGGTATTTTTTTTCTTTCTTGAAAGTGCTGGGATAGTACAGACTAAAAGCCTTTCAGCACCCTGGAAAAAATTACTAAATGGAGGAGTTGGATCCTCTCAAGGAAGGGAAGATCCAGCTGGTGTTGTAAGTTCAGGTGGCTTTTAAAAGTCCCTTTTAAATGTGGTCATGAGTTATGGTGAAATTTTCCTCATTTAGTGGACAGAGCAGAACAGTCTTCGTTGTTCGCATTCTGAGGGTAGCTCTGTAATCGAACGTTTAATAGTCACTTGATGAAGATTGATCAGTGTGTCCAAATGCTCTGTAAGGATGTGTAATGGCAGTTTTATTTTTTTTGTCTACTCCGTCCAGTTGAATTATTTCATAGCTTGTGTGGTTCACCCAGATTGAGATGGGGGGGACCAGTGATACTCCTCTGGTGACAGTGACCTCACCAGCAGATGAGCTAGCCTGTGAATTTACTGAAGTTAGTCTGTGCTAAATGTAGGTGTTGTAATCACACTTCTGATTACACAACTCTGCCCTGCTAAGGTGACAGAAGGTCATGTCATCTTAGTCCACTGGTTGTCTGACCTGCTAGGTGTGACATCAGAGGACCCCACGCTGTCTTCCGCAACAGCTGCGTAGAGAACAGCAGTGTACATACGATATAAAGCCAGCCTCCCGCTCTGCTCCCAGTGTCTCGTCTCTTTCATGTCATGTGCAACAATGACTGTTAACCCACTTGATGGCGCCGCATTGTTTCGCACACGGCCAGATGTTAGCGCTCGATGGGGGGATATTCAGCAAAGCAATGCGTTTTGTGAGGAAACAATGCACCTCGGTGATGCCACTGCAGTAAACAACCACTGGATGTCAGTGGGAAACATTTGACGAGTTCAGTCCTTTGCCACGCTCGTTAACCGTTTCGCGGTCAATGCCGCCCCTCTAACTGACTTCCCCTATATCTGCAGTTCAGCATCTTGTGTCTGTGAAACACTGACTGCTTGAAGTGTGATCATTTGCTGCTTTTCTGGTTATTTCTGGGTTTTTTTTTTTTTTTTTTTTCCCTTGGTCATTTTAGAGATCTTGTGAAACATTTGGGGCCTCAATAATAGGGGGTGTTTTTCAACCTTTTGCTGGCTTGGCTCATGTCCTGAGCCTGTAGACAAGACTGTGGCTTTCTAACATTTTGGCTTTTCTTTCAGCCTAAGGTGATTTTTGTGATGGAGATGTTTTCAGAACACTCTGATGCATTAGGGGTACACAGCGAACCCCGGTTATGATCGTAATGTAGTTGCACTGAGCATCTCTGTTATGGTGGATGGCCACTGTGAAGTGTCAGGACTATTAAAAGGGCTGAGAAAGAGGGCTCAAGACAGCAAAGCACTGAGCTGCCTGAGTGCCCGCTTTTTTTTTGCCACAGCTTGATTTCCACCCCACCTCGACTATCCTCCTCCTGCACTTGCCGTCCTGCTTGTTTGCTTTGACGATTACAGACTCGATAGCTTCACGTGATCTTGCATAATGAAGTTCATGATGATTGTAAGTTTGCTTTGAAATGGTTAACCATGTTTCTACGTACCATTCCATTTATGACCGGAGGGGAGGCCATGTTCACTACATCTTAACAGCAAATTTGTGTATTATTCTGGCTGCTCTACAGTGCACATGCCAGTCTGCTATGTAAAGAATCAACTGTGTGTCTCCCACTAATTCATTGCTATATTTGCAAACTAAAACTCCTCAGCTGGCCTTGTGCTGCAGAATGAACCTCTCTTTGTAATTGGTTTTCTCTGTCTGCATGATTTTCATTTTTTTTTTTTTTCTGGTTTTAAATCCCATAGACTTACTGAAGGTTAGTTTGATTCATTTCAACAAGGTCTTTCTCTGTTCTCTTTTTGTTTGTATTTGTTTGTTCCTTCTCCTTTGTTTCCTTTTCCCTCCTCCTAATGTTCCTTTTAAAAAATGGACTAAATTGTGCAACAATTGCATCTAGTTACATTTGATAACCACCGTATTGCGCGTGAATAATCATGATTACATTTTTCAGAAACATAATACGTTAGGGCTCCTAACAAGCCCTGTGCTAACTGTCTCAGCTCGGCCCGGCCGCTCTTGCGTTCAGCTAAGATGCAGCGCTGACACTCTCTGGTCTGTGTTGGCAGATCCCAGTTGGAAGGCTCTGGCTGATGTTGAAGAAGCCCTTCCCACTTTTTTGCTGTGTCTCATATGCCTTTGCGCAGTCTGCATACGACATTCCTTCCACTTTTGAGAAGTACAATGTCTATATGCAAGTTAAGCTTTCCTGTGGCTGTGTGTACCACATGACCAAGGCATGTGAGATGTGCTGCGGTCGCTTGCCTCGCACTTTGATTGTCCATCACCCAGTGGGTCAGTCCACTGAAGTGAGCTGTCTGTACAGAGAACTGTCTAAATCCACACTGTGAAAGTTTACTGCTGGGAGATGTTCTGGTTATCACGGTGCAAAAAACTTTCTGAGGAATGGCTGATTTTCCGTTGTCGTCCTTTGGCCGTCACACCTCAGGGTGATGTGTCCCTTGTTAGTGTTGTCTGAAATGCGCCAGTCCGCCGCCTTCACCTTGCCTGTGGAGCTGCCTGCTCTCATGCATGATTCTCTGAAAGAGCTCCATTTATATCAGCAAATTCAAGCATGCCTGCAAGCTTTGCTGGGAAGTGAGTAGATAAGCCTGCACACATTCCTGGCCTCAGCAGTGAGCGTGGAAGTTTTGTGGGTTATTGATGGCAGTCTCCTGCTAAGTCTTCAGCTTGGATGCTGTGTTTGTCACGCTGCGACTAAAATGAATAATTTTCTTATCTCTTTGAATTTAGGCTTTATGGGTCATGTTTAGATGTGCTTTTGTGTGAGGATGTTTGAGGCCCTCGGTTGTCCTGTAGGCCTAACTGAAAGCGTGTTAGGAAGAACTGTGGGATCTTCACATCCCTGGGAGCTCTGAGCCACTGCCAGGCTAGAGGTGGTTGGGCCGTACATGTGGGCTTGCAGCTCAGAGGAGATTACAGTGTAACTTGGAGGGCTCAACCTGCAAAAATCTAACAGTCAATCATGTTCTCGTGCCAAGAAGACATGGCGTCCAGGGCGGGACTCCCGATGGAAGCCGAGCGGAGGTCAGCCAGGTCCCGGCGTGGTGCTGGCCAATTAGCATTCCCGGCCCCAGCCCTCGTGAGAAGCCCCTGCGGGCTGCAGAGGAGCCGTGTCAATGCTGCAGCTCCTCTCCGGCACTGCTGCTTTGTAGCATTTCATTTAGAGCCTCCCCCCCCTCCCCCCCCCCAGTGTGTTGGAATGCTCCATGCCTCTTTTCACCAGGTCTGAATAGGCTCTCCAGCGCTTCACACCGAGGTGTCCTTCAGGGTGCCAGGTCAGGCTACCAAAACAGCTTCTAGTGTCGGATTAGGACCAATTAACATCTCTGCGGACAAAGGGCCGCGGGAGCGCGACGGGCCGGACGGTGACCCGCTCTGGTGAGGCGGCCCAGTCCGGGGGCTGCCTACTTCAGCTGAAGTAGCCAAGGAGGGGTGGGTAAGCTTTTTCAACCCCAGTGGAAAATGTTGCTACTTCACGCATGTGAAAGTATAGCATTTTTTTTTTTCCCCCTTGAATTTGTTTTGAGAAACCCCTCTCTTTCCCTCCCTCTGCCCACCCCCCCAGTGTACTTTTCAAAATGCATGGGGAGGGGTGGGGGGGTTCCTCTCCTTTATGTAGTGTTGTTTTACCGCTCTGTTTTCATGGGTGATTTGCAGTGTGGAATGTGCAAGGATGGACTCGTCTTCTGATGGGCATTTTTCTTGATGCTTGAATGCAGATATTGACGCTGATAAATATTTTCATCTACATATCCTCACTCAAACTATCCAGCCATCCATCTGCTTTTTTTTGTCCTTAAAACTCATGAAGTTGTCAGTCATCCTAAACAGTCGCTTCTGTCGTTTATGGCAGTGCTGGATCCATTGTACCCAGAATTCACTAGTGATGAAAGCAGCCTAGAATTGGTTGGATGTTTGGGTGTCTTGGTGCAGAGCTCCATTAAGATTTCAATTTCCAAATATTTTCCATTAAAGCGCCTTGTGCATTTCACTGCTTTTTAAAGGTTGCTCTGCAATTATATTGCTGCTATTTACTGCCTCCTTATTATCACCCCTCAGTAAATTGCCATATGTATCTCTCTTGAAACATATGGGCAATTTCTAGGCTAAGTGTAGCTATTAAGCCCATTTATAAACAAAGCCAGCTGAAGATGGTCCCGCGAATGTGGGGAAGAGGGGAAAATGGCGAAAAGACACATTACTTAAGATATTTCTGGGCCTACATCTCTGTTTAGCGTGGTTGGGGGTAGAGTTTGGAGTAGAGTTCCTGCCTGTGCATGCGTATGTCCTCCTCACGTGTCCCCTCAGACTGCCTGAAATGGGTCATGTGGCTGTGTTCCGTCAGTGCTGTTGGTCATATGGGGGATGTGTCACTCTTGCCTGGGGTGGTCATGTGTTCCCTTGGCTTCTACCATTAACCTATATTTAGTGTGTTAGGGGACTGAACTGTGTTTCAGCACTGACGTGGTTCACGTGAATGGAAGAGCACCTTCCATGGAGGACAGGGTGTCATATGTCTGAAAGGTATTGGCGTTCAAGAGTGATCCATGTTAGCCTCCTGGCTGCCGACACTCGTGGACATCGTGTATTTGCCCGACTCCATAGCGGTGCATCGGTTGGCAACTTAACCCCCCACCCCCCCACTGTGAATGAGACAAGGAGGAGGACCCAGTGCTGAGCCAGTAATGGGTGGTGAGTTGCAGGTGTGTGTGGGAAATGGCGATTGAGCGCTGACAGGTTATTTGTTGGCTGCTCCCTAATTAGTGGCACAGTGGATGCACCCCGCTAAGCCTTAGAGCCTCCCGTTAAAGCCGCTCTCTCCTAATTTCCCTCATGGCTTTGATATCACCCGTGAGATTGACGGTTCGCACAAAAAAAGAAAACCCTGGGCTGGGCCATGGAGGCCCCGGCCAGACAATGGGCCCCTTCTGGCCTCTCCGGGCCGGTTGATGGACACCCCTAGTCGGGCTTCCGCGTCGGCCGCGTTGCTGTTTTCCCAAAGCTGTGGACCACACCGTGCTCCTCCTGGCCGGCGTGCCGCCTGTAGTCCTTGCTCATGCTGCTTTTTTAAATCGGGTGCCAGATGTGACGGGTGATTCTTTATGTTCAGCACACCCACTGTGGCCATTGGAGGGTGTCGAGTGTCCTGCCCCTGGGCCCCGCCGGAGCACGGTGGATGAAAGTGCTGGTATGAGACTGCTGGGAATCGCCCGCCCATGGGACCCACATTGGTGCTCAGGGGCCCTCAGGAGCCCTGACGTGGCCCCTGAAATGAGCAGGTGCTGCTTTTGGGTTTTTAGCTGCTAGTTAGGAGGTAACAAAGGCTGACTCGGGATCAGCGTCTGATAGGATGGAGGAGCCGCTCTGGACAGAGTTTTTGCTGGGCAGTTAACTTGCTTCGGTGGCCCAGGATTACGCTGTGGTGTCAGGCCTTCTCTGGGTCTCCGGTCAGGGCTCTGATGCGGTATGCTTTGGTAACATGACATCAGGATACCCTACATGACCTCTGACCTCTTTGAAAGTTGCTTGTACCTGAGCTGTAACACTTTCTGTCTCTTTCTTTTTCAGCCTATTCCACAGTTTCGGGCGTAAATGGACCCCTGGTTATCCTGGATAATGTCAAGGTAAGCCTGAAGGGCTGTTTGTGGACGTGGGTGGCCGTGGTGATGATGCATGGGTTTGAAAAGCATTGCCCTTTTTCTGCAGGGCTGTTCTGTGTCATTATATTGCCGGTGGCACCATGCAGGTCTCTGCTCGACATTTGGTGTGTCTGTATCTGCCTGTTAGTGAGCAGCCCAGGCAGGCAAGTGGATAGACTGGCATCTGAAAGCTGAGAACTCACATGAGTTGCAATTCTTGCTGAAAAGATGGCTTTAATATGAGCTGCAGGGTTTAAATAAATGCAGTCAGTATGCAGAGAGGGACACCTTGAGGGATCAGCTTCTCACCATCAGACGTGCATCTCAGATTTCTGTCGTTTGAGACCCTCAAAGCTGTTCTGGAAGGAGGCGGGGTCTCCTGAGAGACCGATACCTGAATGAAAGTAACACTTGTGCTCCGATTTCTGTCATGTTACAGAAGTGTGAACGAGTTTAGAGGCCGAATTGTGATTGTCATGGTCTCCGAAGGCTTTAAATCTGCCCTTTACAGGGATAATCGGCTTACAGCCTGAACACAGCATCTTGAGTTTCCTGACCTGTGCCTGTGTCCAGGGGCCTACTCTCCTGGGGCCTGGGTACCTTGAAAGCGTGCTAATGTTCGAGGGGCTCCGGGTCGGTATGAGGAGTTTGCTTTGCCTGTTTCCGGTTTTGTCCGTGCAAGAAGTTGTGGATATTAAGCCCTTGCTGCGTCTGGGTGCTGTCCTCTGCAGATGGGTTTCTTTGGATGTCAGAAGTTAATTTTGGAATTTTAACGGTCCAGTTCCCCAGGTACGCGGAGATCGTGCACCTCACACTGCCGGATGGGACCCGGCGGAGCGGCCAGGTGCTGGAGGTGATGGGCAGCAAAGCTGTGGTCCAGGTGAGCTGAAGATGTTGTCCTCCTGATGAGGACCACAGCGCCCCATGGAGGGCGTTTAATTTCCTAGCTGAGGAAGGCTGCAGTGGGCAGTGCTGTAACTCGGTAACACAGCAGCCTCCGTCTCATCTACAGCAGAACAGCCCTTTGATGAGCAGAAGGCTGCTTTTAGCTGTTTAAAATCTTACTCCTTTAGTGAAGCTGACAGTTGCCCATGCTTGCAGTGTATCCCTTTTGCCCTCAGTGAGAATTAGGGAAACGTTTCTCCACGTTTTCATCCCACTCATAGCCTAATCAGCTTGGGCAGGCAGGGGTGTGGTAGATTAACCAGCCGAAGCAGACTGCTCTGTTGCCTTGTCCTGAATGATGAGAAAGCTGGGTGGTATTTTATGTACAATCTGTGGAATGTATAGAAATGGTGCACTTTTTGGGCTTCACACATGGATATAAAACGGCTTCATTAGTGGGTGATCCGAGTCTTTTGTCTGCTTTGGGTGAAGGAGCTGGTGAGCTTCAGTCCTGGGTGCAGACTGCCCTTTCTCCTCTCGAGACTCAGTATTGTGGACTCTGCCATCCTCAGGTGTTTGAGGGGACGTCTGGCATTGATGCCAAGAAGACGGCCTGCGAGTTCACGGGAGACATCCTGCGCACACCTGTATCGGAGGATATGCTGGGTAAGACAACCCTGCCGGCCCGTGGAGCTGCGAAATCTGTGGCAGATTAAAGCTGCTGTAACGGCTGCCCTGTGGGCCCTGTCTATATTTGCATGCTGTTGGTGGAGACAGTGTTCAGAGTGCCCAATGCACTGGTCACGCATGATGTATGCTAATCCCTCTTCTCACCATGTGCTCGATCACTTCAGCTGAGGTGACCTTTCACAGTGGTGCAAATGGGTTTAATTAAAACACAAAAACTGGTAGAATCCATTCATTATTGTGGGGACAGTGCATCATGCTTGAGGAGGGATCAGTATTGGCGTGTGTCTGGGGCTTCCTGAATGTCTCTCTCTGAGTAACATCGTAGTGCAGTTATAATGTGTGTCAGTACAGACGCACAAGGCAGCCAGTTATACTACATCTGTCATTAGAGTACTGGTTAGGAAATCTACTGTATTTTTCACTTCACCTGTTGGTTGTTAAATCAGTGCAGTCAATTACCAGCTGCTTATGGAGTGTCTTGGTTTTTAGTTGAGTCTTGGAGCAGACTTTTGACAGGCATGTGTAATCTACTGCAGTGTCACAGTAGACCTCAATGTATTAAGTGTTATATTCCTTTAATTTGTCAGTGGTTTAAACTCCTGCATAGCTGTTCTATGCTGGGGGGAGGGGGGTGTCCAAGGCTAGAGGAGTTGCCCTGTGACACGTCAATCTTTGCTGCCTGTCTTCCCAATCACAGCTGGCCTCTCCTCGTCTGTCTCAGCCGTACTCTGCTGTCTTGTGGTGGAGAGACCCTGTTGCTTTCCTTAGTAGGTTGCTCTGTATGGCCGTGCTACATTTAGCGTTAGCCTAATATCGATGTTCCACCGTGTCCTTTTCAGGACGGGTTTTCAATGGCTCTGGGAAGCCCATCGACAGGGGACCCTCTGTCCTGGCTGAAGACTACCTGGACATCATGGGTAGGTTCTAAGCTCCAAGTGCTATGGCTGGCTGTGTTGGTCAGATGGTCTGTCCTGCTTCCAAGCCTGATTTTTTTTTTTTTGAGAATTTGGCCCAGTTTTGGCAGGGGTAATGGTGCACCATTTGGCTGTGAGGGGCCTTAAGGCCTTGTCCTTTATTTCACCCCTCAAGCCCTCCCTAAATGTCATCCCTCCCTCTCCCTTACTCCCCCAGGTCAACCCATCAACCCGCAGTGCCGCATCTACCCAGAGGAGATGATCCAGACGGGCATCTCTGCCATCGACGGTATGAACAGCATCGCTCGGGGCCAGAAGATCCCCATCTTCTCTGCCGCTGGCCTGCCGCACAATGAGGTGAAGGCTCCAGGGGGAGGGGCTAGTGTTTTTGAAAGCTACTGGGTGTTTAACTGGGAGAGCTGGTCTTTAGGGGGGGAGTTGGCTTTCCTGTGAGTGACCACAGGTGTGTTTGAATTGGTGATGGGTCGCAAATGAGTAACCAGCATCCATCACGTGACTCATTGGGTTGCCAGCCAGCTGTCAAATGCCCCTGTCTGGTGGTTGCATGCTGAGTGTCTCTCAGCTGCTTCGTCAGAACTTCCCAACGCAATCTGAGCCTCAGTCATCTGTCACGTATTCATGATGCATACTGCTATGCATCTCAGCGACGTGGCTTTCAGGTCATGGAAATTCTGCAGGATTGCGGCTGGGTAAAACCAGTCTCTGTAGCTGCCCCTTGTGACCTGCTGAAGGCATAATGTCACCTTGAGGCTTCTGTTAGGCTGCTTGGGCTGGCTCCTGGCCTCCAAGATGAGTCAGTTTCTTTCAGCTCATGCTTTGTACCAAGGTTATAATAGTTTTGCATTTTTCATTTTTTATTTTCATTTTTTACTTTCCGTTTCAGTTTACTTAGCTTTTAAAGTTGGGTTGCTAGTTTAATTTTTTCGAAAATGCTTAGTTTTAGTTTTTGTAATGTTTGTCAGAGGTCCGACTCAGGTCAGACATTTCTCTGCAATTTGTTTTGTAAACATACAATACAGTTTCACGTTCTTTCGTGAAGCCTCGTTTAAATTTCAGTTAAATGTTTTCACATTTAGTTTTTTAGTTTTCATGAACGATAATCTTGCTTTGTGCAAACTTGGTTTGCCCAGAATTCAGTTTGGTGTTTATCTACTTTAGTTTTGTCATTAATGTTCTTTTTGTGCTTTCTGTAGATTGCTGCCCAGATTTGTCGGCAGGCTGGGCTTGTTCAGAAGTCCAAGGATGTGATGGACTACAGTGCAGACAATTTTGCCATTGTGTTTGCCGCGATGGGGGTGGGTTGTGTGTGTGTGTGTGTGTGTGTGTGTGTGTGTGTGTGTGTGTGTGTGTGTGGCCTCTCAAAAGATGACTCGTCTAGTCCTTCAAACCCCACCCTCTGCGAGTGCTGAGGTGTATCCTCTTCCCCTTCCTGTAGCCACCTGTCTCCTTTAATCCCTGTCCACTCATGAGCACTGAGCTGTATCCTCCCCCCCACCTGCAGCAGCTTGTCCCCTGATTTGTCACAGGTGCAAAGCTCCTCATTATCCATGACCTCTGCTCTTGTCAGAGCAAAGGACTGCCTTGGAGCTCAGACAGGGCTTTGTAACTGGATCATGGGCACTCCAGTGGGGATTAAAAATTGTACTCCTAACCCCAGGTACAGAATTATAATGAGAAACAGAAAAGCATTTTGTCACAGTAACCTTTTGTCACATAGTATCCATTAGATTGACTGTATATGTGGCTATATCCTGGTGTGTCCAACATTCAGCTCTTCCTAGCCTTAACAGCGTGTCCAAGAACTGTACTTTTCACTGGTAATATGTCCTCCTCTCTGCTCCTTCCCTTCCTTGCAGGTGGTATTTCTATTGACTTCGATGTCATGGCAGATATATTTTTGTGGGTTTTAGTTACCTCATCAATCACACGCTCCCATAAAACCTCCTCCAATATGGTTTTCTTCACTCGAGCTAAATGTAAAATGTGGCCACGCCCCCTTTCTCCAGGTGAACATGGAAACTGCCCGCTTCTTCAAGTCTGACTTTGAGGAGAATGGGTCCATGGACAATGTCTGCCTGTTCCTAAACCTGGCCAACGATCCAACGTGAGTACCTGAGCGCCCCCTTCAGTACTGGGGGGGGGGGGGGGGGGGGCCCGCCTGCTCTTTAAAATCCCAGGGGCAAAAAACACCCCCCCCCCCCGTCCCCCACACGCGCCCCG
>JAACJT020000052.1:14097322-14126258 GCA_009936485.2 Gymnarchus niloticus | reverse complement strand
GGGGGGGGGGGGCGCCAGGGACGGTGGCCGCCCCCCCCAGACCCCGGCGCAGCAGCCGGGGGGGGCTCCGGCGCCCCCCTCTGTGGGGGGGGGGGGGGGGGGGGGTTGTACAGCTTCTGTGTAAATATCAAGGTCTAAAATAACAGCCTTTCCCTGGTTACCAGAAGCAGCCTGTTCTATCTGAGACTAGCTGAAGGCTTTTCTTGAAACCCCTTGCAGACGTTGGCTACAGTCAATGACATGACGCACATTATGCTCCCAAAGCCAGACACAGACCCTTGTGCCAGTTTGGCTTTTGCTCTTTGGTCTCATGGGGCTTCTTAAAGCAGATGGGTGCATCCATCTGCGGCCCCATGCTTGGTCTTGCTGATGGAGCTGCAGAGCCAGCACTCACTGTACAAAACTTAGCCCTCAAACACCCTCCTTAATGTGCATTCCATCCTCTTTCTGGTAGCTACTCTTCTTCTGACCTTGTAGCACTTGTCATTTGGCTGAACACTAAGTAGTTGGGGTGTGTTTAACTGGAAGAGGGCCAGACAGCCCTCCCATTTAAGTTGGTAATTTCATGTCCTCCTGCAGCATTGAACGCATCATCACCCCTCGCCTGGCACTGACCGCAGGGGAGTACCTAGCCTACCAGTGTGAGAAGCACGTCCTGGTCATCTTGACGGACATGAGCTCGTATGCCGAGGCCCTCAGAGAGGTAGGGGCTGAGAAGCTGAACTGTTAAAGTGGAATCAAGACTCTTTAGGTAAATAAAAGAACACATGGATATTATGTTAAATGGATTCAAAATCAAACAGGAGGCTCTGGTGTAAGTGCCTGTTATCCTCTCTGGCCTGTAGTGACCTGCATGACAAGAGCCTGGCATCAGTTTTCTTATACAAGGTGACAATGAGGAAGAGCAGTAGAAGGAAAATATAAATGCTGTTTAAGTTGAAACAGCAGGCAGCAGCTTCCTGTCAGACCTGAAATTAAAGGTGCCAGCTGCGAATCGCCGACTGTCATTTTGGGTTCCCCGTCAGCTGTTTTAGTTAGACCTGAAATTAAAGGTGCCTGCGGAGAGACTCGCTGACCGTCGCTTTGGGGTGTTTTTCCTGAACCGAAAAGTGCCCAAAATCCTGACGGTAGTGACTGGCAGGTAAACTTGCTGATATTGCTTCTCCTCCCACTGAAAGGGAGGGTAATATGTCCTTTTCAGACCTTTGGGGATGCCGCAACTTCATTATTTTGCAAAGTTCAGCACAGAAGAAAAGCTTTTTATGAAACTGCCTTTTTTTTTTTTTTTTTTTTTTTTTTTCCTGGCATCGAATCAGACCTTGTCGCCTGTTCCTTTATGCTTGCAGTAATCCTTTTGTGGCCCAAATGTGTTTTGATGTTTCAATGTGCCTTCTGCACATACGTTTGAAATAGTTACGTAGGTCTGAAAGCATGGCTGTTGCACTCATTGTCTCTCGATAACCTTGGTACACATATGCCATATTTATAAAGCCCTTGTAAGGTGATAGAATTTTTTATTTTTTTTGGCATTTAACCACGTACAAAGAGAGGTTGGGGCATTAACGTTTAACTTTTCACATGCTTGAAGGTTGCCTTTTGAATCTAATCTAGCCTGTACAAAGACTTCTCTTCTGGGAGCAGCATTGTCGTGCCACCAGGCATCGAGGGGCTATGAATGCTATGGTCTGTTGGCCTGGACATTTGTTTGGCATGTGGTGTTTTTTTGGTGAACTTCAGATCTGTGAGTTTCCTTGCATTTCACCTTTGTCCCTGTTGGACAGAGGTAGCTAATGCTTTTAAAACGTAGCAGGTAGAATGAATAAAGGGGGTTACCTAGGAATAAGGAAGGGAAATGGAAGCAGAGGGGAATTGCGTCAGTGTGTTGTGCGTCTGTGTGTTGTACGTCAGCACCCGAAGGGGTTAACCTGGATATGGCCGTGCTGTTTTGTATGAGAACATGTACACGCTACACTTTGGGAAGGTTAGAAATAGTGCTCGCAGAACAGCAGAAGTCGTTCCACTCACAGGAAAGTTGCCTGCTTTTCCTAACCCCCCCACCATGGGCTTGTGGAGCCTCCTGGGTCCCCTAATCTGTGATTTTTGATTCTGGCTCTGCTGGTGCCCATGTTGAGTTTGTTCTGCCATCTTGGGTTTCTGTTGGTGCAGCTTCTCCACACCTGCACCCGTGGTCTTTGTACAGGTATCTGCGGCCAGGGAGGAGGTGCCAGGACGCAGAGGATTCCCAGGGTACATGTATACCGATCTGGCCACCATCTATGAGCGTGCTGGCCGTGTGGAGGGCAGGAATGGCTCCATCACGCAGATCCCCATCCTGACTATGCCCAATGACGGTAAGGCTTTGCCTGGGGTGGGTGGGTCCATATTGAAATGGAGGGAGCTTTCTGCTAGGTGACATGGAAATCTCTGAATCCTTTGAGTTTCTAAGCCCTGTCCAATTGGGTTGAGGGTAAAAAATGACTCTCTCACCAGATGCTTTACAAAGTAGGCAGTGTAGGTCAGGACAGATCTTCACCTCGTTTACATTAGTGTGTGGGTTCTCTTGCATCTTCTGCTCATTACATGCAGTGCTCCATTGCTGCTTGCTGCCATGTGTTCTAGCAAGTCATCAGTCACCCGTCCCCAGCATGGCCTGATGTGGTTAAGCTGACCATATGTAACGCTGTTTCGCAGATATTACTCATCCCATCCCTGACCTGACAGGGTACATCACTGAGGGCCAGGTCTATGTTGACAGGCAGCTGCACAACAGACAGGTACAGACCACCTCATGAGCGGTGATCAGGGCTCTTGGAACACAGGAGTCGGCTCTTTGCGATGGCTGGATCCAAATGCTCATGTGGTTTGAGCTGCATGATACACGTGTAGGCTAGGTGAAGCTAGAATGGGGCTTGATGCTTTCTATTCTACAGATATACCCGCCTATCAACGTGTTGCCATCTCTCTCTCGACTGATGAAATCTGCCATCGGAGAGGGAATGACACGCAAAGACCACGCTGACGTCTCTAACCAGCTGGTAGGTATTTTGGTCACTAGATTGGCAGGAAGTACACCATAGTTCATCACATGGATTTTAGTGCTTAACTAGTGTGCAAAAACATAAGGTATAAAAATTAACCGGCTGAGCCCTGTTCTGTTGTGTGTGTGTGTGTGTGTGTTTGCGTTTGCAGTATGCCTGCTATGCGATTGGTAAAGATGTCCAGGCCATGAAGGCTGTGGTGGGAGAGGAAGCCTTGACTTCTGATGATCTGCTCTACTTGGAATTCCTGCAGAAGTTTGAGAAAAACTTCATTGCTCAGGGTGAGATGCTTTTCTAGCTGCTGGTATGTATGGAGCATTTCACGTCATGAGATGGACAGAAGGTTCATTCAGTGCATGAATGAGGAATCAGCCTGCTTATTGGAGGGGGATATGAAGTAATGTCGCTGTCTTGTTTTCCATTAATCACTGACAGGCTTTATATATGTCAAATACAGGTGCTTGCAGCCATTCTTTCTGTTTCCAGGGTTGTCCTTGAAATGCTGGAACTCCCAGCTAGGCAGTTCACCGATAGATTCAGCATGACGTTATACAGTAGATGCAACCCTGCGTTTATACAACTCAAAGGCTAATGGGATTATTCAGTTAACAATCTAGTGTGTGATGTTTAATCGAGTAAATGAAGAAAATTACATTGCCTTCAGTACACCCCCGTCCAGTGTTAACGCTTCATACCAAAGGCCTTGCTGTCTTTCTACTAGTCAGTGGAAACTAACAAGAGGCCTTCACGGTGTCATTTTACTTGTCCTATGGGTGACGATGTGTATACATCACTGTGTGTGATAGTGAGACTATATTAGGGTGATCTATTGGGTCATAGGATTATCCAGTGGAGCATCAGTTAATGTTGCAGCAGAAGCCTCACATGTATTCTAGCATTTCCCCCATATGATGTTCCATGCTTGCTTTTATTTTTTGATATATTCGGACGAACCTTTAGCTTAATGAATGGTACCTGAATGTGGAGGGTTGGTATTCACCTGACTGCTGACCCTGGTGGCGGTACATTGGAGATAGCCGCTCGGCAACTTTGCCTATCTTTCAATCCAGGTGCTTATGACAACAGGACGGTGTTTGAGACCCTGGACATCGGCTGGCAGTTGCTCCGAATATTCCCCAAGGAGATGCTGAAGAGGATTCCACAGAGCACTCTTGCAGAGTTTTACCCCAGAGAGTCTGCAGGGCGTCACTGAGACCACCCGGCGTTGGTCCACTCCCAAGGAATAGAGCAATAACATTGGTCCGCTTCCTTTCTAATTGTGTACTTCTGTCTTGCGTGGGTAGAAATCTGTGTGGTTTTTTTGCTGTAACTTCAAACTTAAAGGATGGTCATCATATTTGTTTTTTTTTTTTTTTTTTTTTCTCTCCTACCCTCCCTGCGAGTATTTACAGGTTTGAGTGTAATGCAGATTTATCTTGGCACTGACACAAAAGATTTACTCAAAGGGAATTTTCACATTTTCTGTTTGCTGTGGTGGTTTAGTGTCCTTTTGATTTAATGAGCTCTTCCAACTGTTTGTATACAAAAATGTTTTTTTATTACATCCGAGTACCCTTTCAATTAATAAACAACTCAAATGTGCACGGAAACTGTAATTATGGTGCATCAAACGGCGTTCCTTGCATTCATTTCAGCATACTTGCATATTTGATAAATATTTGTCTTAATGTGAAGAAATTCAACAATGAAGGTAATTTTAATCGTTAAATATTGTAATAAACCTCCATGGGAAATCAGGGATATTAACATACCGTTTCTTGGTGTATTGTTCTTATTTTAAATATTAAGCGTTTGTCTGGCGTGTACATAAATCACTGCAAATTACTGCTTGTCCGTCAAGGCGCACCAAGACAGATTTTTGGAAAGCGGCTCACGATTGCACAAAGTTTGTGCTCATTTGTTTTGGCAAGACTTCTGTACTGTTACCTATGTATTTTAAAAAAAAAAAAAATCGATTTTTGAAAGACTTCAGTTTTCCTTTCATTTGTTGGAAGTGTACTTACAGCAAGTTGTTTACAATCTGCGTAGTAAGGTGGTAATGTGTTGTGATCAAGTTACTTAACATTCCCGGCCTTCGCTGTAGTCTTTTTTTGTTTTTTTGTTTTTATTGTCCACAAATCAAATAAATTATTAATATACTCTACCCTGTATGTTCTTTCTATCCTTTTATGGAGATGTAAACGCGTGCAGGTTGTTTTGCTGCGGGCTAATTTTCCTGAAATCTCGGAAACGGACTGAATACGAAGTATTCAATATCACACAGTTCTCTTTTTGTACAAGTGACTTGTACAGTCCTGTTCAGACGGACGGGCTTTATATAGATATTTTATTGCTAAAGACGGAAAAAGGACCATTGTTTTGTATGGTGTGAATAATACAGGGCTTTAGTAAGGTGGACATCTTTGCATGTATGCTACTTCAGGGAAACACTAAGGTTGGGTGATGGCACGGCACCGAAGAGTTTCAGAAAGGCTATTAATTTGCGAAGTGTTGGCCTGAAAAGTACTGCCGAAAACAGCACCTGCGTTAACCGCGGCCATCGTCGCCGCCGGCGCCCATTCCGCCCAGGTGTAGACTTCCTGTTCGGTGGAGCGAGCGAGGGAGCCAGCGTACGTGAACCCGAAGGCCGGGCAAAGCGGACAAATGGAGGCGATTACCGAACTGTCAAGCCAAGGTAGGCAGCTACTGTAGTGTGTGGCACATGTTGGTGTAGACGTGGCGTGGGCTTTTGGAAGAGGACTGCATTTATAAGTTTATCTCTCCCGAACGATAGAAGAATAACGAAGGTGGCCTAATGGAGTGCTCGGTTTTACTTCAAACAAACCGCATTACAGCCCACCCGCCGTCCTTCAGGGACCCCCTGTAGGAATGGCGCTGATATGGGGGACCCCCCCCAAGTCGGGGCACTGGCAGGACGGAGAAGCCTGTAAATGGTGGCAGCATTACAATAGCACTTGGTAAATAACACTACTACACACTGTTTTAACCCTGAAGTTACGTTTTCACTGCTTGAATTGATGCGTCGGCTTGTGAAATTTGGGGAAACCAAGCAATCAGGTTCACCACGAGCTTTGGTTTTGACACCCTCCAGTAAACCGGACAGAGTGGATCGCTGCGGCTTAACATTTTTCTTTCTCTCCCGCCGCATAATATATCCAGTGTAATTCTGAAATGAAACTGAATAAAAACTCGACTTTCTTGCCTCCGAATTTTTAAAGATCGTTTTAGATGTCTTATGTCTGTTCTGCTTACAATGAGACATGATGTGACACAAACCGTAGGCAGTTAGTTACCTGTCATGAGCTTTCACGTATAATCATCGCTGTGCTTTTTTTCTTAAATGGCACAAGTATAATAGTCTGTGCATTAACATCAAGGACCCCCTAATTAGGATTATGACAGTAATGATCAAGCTGATGAGAAGGAACTGTGGATGGGCTTCGACACAGACACAGACACCACTGTTGCTGACTTGCAGTTTGGTGCATTGTCAAGTTAATTTTAACCCCACAGTGGAAAAATTGTGACAGCCTCTCTACTTAGTTGATGAACCATCAAGTCGGATGTTTAAGGTTTCAAAATGAAGAAATAAATTGTGGAAACTCCCTGCAAACTCCACCCTAAAGTAAAAAAAAAAAAAAAAAAAGGAGCTGCTTTTTGGGAACAAATGAGTGTTAAAAATGACTGATTCTGTGTGCTTCAACAGCTGTCCAGGAGTATGAGGAACTCAGGGAAGACTGTGAGAAGTATAAGATGGAGGTCAGTGGTGTTACCATTACCTTTCTAGTCAATTTCATAATATTTTTCAAGCTCTTATTGTTGTTTTCTGTGTAAAACAATACATTTAAATGATTATTTACGTGGGGTCATATACATAACTATACTCTGTTAATGACTGCATTCTGTCAAATATGGCAGAGCTGCGCACAAACGGCTGATTGCCAGGATTAGTGATTTAACGTCACTACTTTGGTGGCCTGATGAGTCTCTCTGACCGATAGTTCTGATTTAATAGTAAAATCTGCCAACACTGCAGTGTGAAAGGAGCTTTCAATCAGAGTCTGGTGCAGCAGGGCTTGTCAGTAGAGTCGTAATAGGTCTCCATGATATGCCTGAAAGTAGATCACAAAGGTGCACAGTGACGACTCTAATGCCTAAGGCTCTTCCGGTGGTGCCACTCAGTAGATCTTCTGCAGTCTGCCTTCTTGGTACTGACATCACGTCACATTTTTTGCTTCTAACCTAAGCCCTTGACTCTCTGACTTTCATTTATTGACTGTGGGTTAGCATGTATGTTAGTCGCAGTGAACGATCTTTGGACCCAAATAAATTCAACATTCTTGCTATTACAAGCGTAGTGGTTTAGTTTGCTCTCCTCTGTTGTCTTCTGGGTATTTTAGTAATTGTGGGGCGTTAACTGTGGCTCTCTATAACCTTACGAATGCCTGAGGGCTGCTATATACAATCATTTTCCTTGAATTATAGCATGAGTTTCTCTCTTGATTTTAGGCATGGAATGACTGCATGAATTGTTCTCTCATATCCTCCTCTTGTATTGTGTTTTCTTTTTAATATTGTGTAAATTAGTTTAAGAATTACTGCTAGCCTGTTCTGAAGAAATAGTGTTTTGTGCTGTGCATTTGAACCTAAAATACGCCCTTTCATACTTACATACCCCTTACTTATTGCTATACACAGACTACTATATTTAGAGCATAAATCCTTGGTTCCTTGGTGTGCTGTCTTTATGCCTACTGTCCTCCTCTCTGTGTGGTGTGTGCTGTCTAAATGCCTGGAGTCCAACACTCTTTGTGTGCAGGGTGCTGTCCTTATGCTTGTAGTCCTCCCGTCTCCGTGTGCGGTGTGCTGTCTTTATGCCTGTGGTCCTCCTCTCTCCATGTGCGATTTGCTGTCTTTAACCCTGTAGTCCTCCACTCTCTGTGTGCAGTGTTCTGTCTTTATGTCTGTAGTCCTCCATGCTCCATGTGCGGTGTGCTGTCTTTATGCTTGTGGTCCTCCATGCGCGGTGTGCTGTCTTTTTGAATTGATTGAATTATTTACTCTCCTAAGTGTTTGATTCTGTACAGGAATTCTCTGATGGCACAGTATGCATAAATTGCTTCAAAAATGAGGGTAATGCACAATTTATTGCTATTAGTCCCACTGTTAATTCCAATAATAATAATGTTCTTTCTCGGCACTTCTTACTCTTTCCTGACAAGGTTATAACAATCATTCCATTGGTGCAGACCTTTGCATTAAATGCTAAATCACTTTCCTTCTAGGGAGAGACATTATCTCTGACCTTTCTAACAACAGTCAGGACCAACACTTTTCCACTAGCCAGCCATGGATGATGTAGTCAAAGGCATACATGTGTTAAAGAAATTTTGTATTAATGTCCAGCACTGTCATTTTCCAGTGAAACTCACCTCTTAAACAGTTTTTTTAATACACTGATTAAGAGTGTGCCTCCTGCTTTGCGTTGTGTAAAAATGTGTGCATGACTGGACACATTTCATGTTAGACCATACATAGTATTAATTCATGCATCTGTGTGGTATATTACTTATTTTTTTATAATCATAACTATATGATAATGTGTGAAAAAGCATGGTTGCTTTACTCTGCTCCTGTCATATACATGTTGTATATGCTTGTAATCCTTGTTTTTCAGCAGAGAAGGTTTGTTATTAACTCAGCTCTTTATTGTAAATGTTAAATGTATGCTGTTTTATATATAGGCCTTTATATTTTTAAAGAGTCCGCATTATGCACAAATGCCAGCAGTTAACTAGTCACCCCGGCGGCTCCTGCATCCTATGCTTACACAAATGAGTAGTTGAAGTTCACAGAAATGCCAGGTTTTCTCTCAGAACGCAGATGCAAAGCTGCCCCTCGTCTCTGACATGTTGCCGATTGAGCCCCTTACCTGTTCCTGGAGTCATTGTGCCCACATGATGAACATGCATTCACTGTCCGGCACTTACCTGGAATATTACCACGTTTAACCCCTTTTATCACGTTTCTGTGCAGGACAAACCTTAAGTGCAGTCCAAATTCCGTAAAGTGAGTCGCCTCCTACAGGCAGCGGTGGGAACTGGGACTGACAGGGAGCCTGTGTGTGTATTGTACAGACTTCTCTGTGTGATTTGTAAAGGAAGGGGTGGGTGTGAACGCAGGGGGACCCAGCGTAGGTGGGCTTCGAGAGATCCTTTCAAACGAGGCTGCTTTTCTCTTCTTTGTTTAAGCTTTTCAAGTTCAGTCCAGCAAAGACGGGATCAATATTGCCTGTACCAGTAAAGGCTGGTGTGAAGCATGGAATTATAAAAAAGCTGTTTTCATCATAATTTTTAAATTTTTGACGTTTCAGTGCAAGAGAATAGTGAAAGAGCGAGACGAGGCCATGAGGAAATTAAAAGAATTTCAGAGAGGTGAGTGTATGCAGTTTTAAGTGCTAATTTCCACTCCCACTTAATGTCAGACAAATTAAGTCCAGACCAAGGAAGCTGACAGCTTGTAAAATCTTGAGCCGGGTTTCATGTCCCTTCATCCAGCCAGGGGGCGCTGTGAGTGTCACATCAACACACTTTTCATGGCCGCCTCATGTCATCACGTGATGTTCTGCTGACATTTCTGCCATTTTTTTGGCCTTGATATCACATCATCTAGTCTGTCATTACATTTTTAGCCTCAGAAAGCACAACAGTCATGCTTGTAGACAAACCCAAATCCTCTCCTCTCAAGGACTGAATCAGAATCTAGAAAATGATGCTGAGGGTCATATCCTTGTTTACCTTTGCTTACCTCATTAAACTTTAATGTAGTCAGTCTACATACAGGCTCCACAGACGATAACACACTCACGCTCATTAAACAGACTCATTAAATGATAACACATTCAGACTGTAAACGACGATACAGTTAGACTCCTTAAACAGTGACGCACTCGGCCTATGTGCAGGCTCTTTAAATGGTGATGCTCTGCGTACATACCAGGGTCATTGACTGGCCTTGTGAAGGTACAGATGGCGGTGTCTTTTTCAGGAAGTCAGACCACATTAAAGGTCTCATGCTCCCTTGCCAAGCCAGCGGCTCTTGAGCCCTGAAAGCTGTGTCTCTTGCTCTCTGGGTTGGAGGCCATGTTTTGACACGACACGCGCACACATCTATTGAGTGCAATTGCACTGTGGCTGAAAGAAAGTCATGCTCCGAAGCGTGTTAAATGAAGGCGCCATACAAACGAAATGACAGCGTGTCAGAAAAGCCACAAACGTTAGCTCACTATAGCTCTCCGCTCAATGGCTTTGTTGGCGCGTTTGCATTTGTTTGCTGTGGTTTCCAGCAGTGTCACGCCGACTTCCTGTCGGGTCGCTTGTCTTTTTGTTTTCCTTCGACTCGACTCTGCCCGGTTAATTGGCGCGTTTAGGGATAAATTAGCCATGTTGTTTTACCTGTGTGAACACAACCCTGGATGAACTGCAGTCAGCACCCCTGCCGAGTGCACATATTGATTCATGCGATAATGTTTATATAAGCCTTGTCATTGGACGGAGACCGCATTCTAACTGATCCTCCTTCAGCCAAGTGTCGTTCTCATCGCTGCTTTGATTGGGCACGCCGAGAGTTGCACCGCATGACATCCGGTTAATGTTACCGTGCGTCAGCGCGCTGCATCTGGCAGCCTGTCAGCAGGCCTGTTATGCACTGCAGGCCTCCGTCCAGCCTGCCGGTAGCACCTGAGCTTTTAGCAGCCATGTTTCAGATTCACTGATGCGAACACGCTCCTGCAGTGACAGCGATACTCAGGGTCATGCTGATGATAGTGATTCGGGGAGGTAATGATGGCGTCATCGGAGTCCCATCCAAGCATTAAGCACAGTTGACTGTGGTGGGCGCCATCCGGCGCATTTTTCCTGGAACGCAGCCGCAACAGGGCATCTGCAACCACCCCTGACAATAGGCACAGATGCCCATTTGAATGGCAGCCATCTTTGTGCTGTGGCAGCGACCCTGAGGTGATGCCACCGAGCAAAAACCAGGTGATTCCTGCCCAGGACACCTGTAGCGGCAGCATGCTGTCCAGAAAAGTTTACCTCCCGATTCGCCTTCCCGCCGACTGGCTCATGTTATCTTATCATTTGAATATTTAAACTTTCGGATTTCTGAAGCACAACAATGCCTGGATTTAGTCAAAATACAGTTATAAAAAGGCGATTATTTGATGAAGTGGAACGCGGGATTTGTGTCTGAATAAACTTGGCCTTTGCTCAGCTCCCATTTGTTCTCAGCCATAAACACACATTGTGCTCAGGCCCCACTTTAATGCGAGCTGCCTCCCCGTGCCAGGCAGCTGCATATTAGGACCTATTACGTGATTTCATAGCTCTTGGAAAATTGCTTCTATTCACAGCGAGCGACGGGGGGAAAGGAAAAAAAAAGCCTCAACACACAATCATGTCTTTTCAATTGACGATGGCAAGGTTGATGACAACATGACCATTGTGTTATAATGATAACACCACAAAGGCAAAGGCCCCCTTATCAAGGCTTCAGAGCCGCGGCAGATACGATTTAATTCATCGCACTGTCGGAGGTGGCGATAGCATTATGTGACACGACGATGCGGGGCTAATCACTGTCTTCCCAGTGAGGGAAAAAAATTAATAAATAAAGTAAAAAAAAAATCATCTCTAGACGGAGATACGGGGAGGCCGAAACTTACAATTAAGGCTGCCAGCTCTGACGCGTCAGCCGTGATTTCCTGTGCCTGCGCTCTATTCACGTCCAGCCCTGTTTATTTACCGCGCCCGCCCGCCGCTCATCGTGATTAGCGTGTCACGTCGTTCGCACAGGCCTCCGCCACGTCGGCCCGCCCCGCCACGGCTGACTTTGCCGGCTAAGTGCTCTTTAACGGCTGACAGCGAGGGAGCTTTCCTAATGCCCGTATTGCCGTTCATCGAGTTTTAATTACGTGCCGTCCGAGGGGATGGCTCCGACGAGCCCCGCTAATTCCTGTTTTTCCATGTCTGCTGCGACCGGCTAATTAGCTAAGTGGCAGCGAGGCAGGTCTGCCTGGTGGTGGTTTATGGTGACGGCTGTACATGATGCGCTAAAGTGAGCCTGTCTGTATTTAATACATTGTTTTTCACATTATTATTAAGCGAAAAAGCACTCTTAAACTGTCATGAAGAGCTACGGGGGTCCTCGTTTTCATTGTTTTTGTGGAAAAAGAAGTTCCCTCCGCTGGTGTTCCAGGTACGATGGTCACCTGGAAACCAGCTGACCCAATGAGGCACTAGCATTTTTAAGAAACCATTCACAGCTAATCCAATCTGGAACTGGCATTTTCAGAGCCCCTTTACAGTTGACCCAATCAGGAATTGGCATTTTTAGACCCTCTTTCACGGCTGACCCAATCAGAAATTGTCAGTTTTAAACCCTCTTTTGAAAAGTCACCCAATCAGGAATCGACTTCTTTTATTCCCTCCTATATTTTGTGTATAATTCATCTTAATTTTACCTGTGTTCTATAACAATGCTTCATTACTCCCAGAATCCTCTTAGTGTGAGTCGTTGGCATGTATGGAGGGGAGTGACACCATTTTGATTTGGGTTTTTGTTGTTCGTTTAGTGTCCCACATGGTGATCGAGGAAGTCAGTGCCATCCAAGAAAGCCTGGAGATTGAGAAGTCCTGTCGGCAGAGCGCTGAAGTCCTGGCCTCCAAGGTGAACTCCCCTTTGGGAATGTCTGTGGCCATCCTGCCCTGTGGTTCACTGCACGCTGGATACACTTTGGATCCTCAGCTACTTTCAGCTGCAGTTACTGCTCTACTCTGCCAGAGCCCCACAGCCCCGTGGATCTCTTGATCATATACCTCAGATTTTAATGCTCTGGAGGGCCCTTTTAATTCCAAATGCAGCCGTGCCAGTAAACTACAAACACCACATACCTTTGAACACTAGGGTCAATATGACAGGTACCAGAACACAAGCCAGTACAACTTTTCAGACTGTAGTTGGACCTGGGCAAGCACAGGCAGGCTTTTAATGTGTTACAAGGGTGTCCTTCGAGGCAGTGCACCTTATAGTAGGACTGTGCATCTTCACTGGTCTCATGATTCGATTTGATGACGATTCTCATGTCAACGATTCGATTCAATCGCACGATGCATCACAATGCATTGCATCCTCAATTTTCTATACTAATGCACAAGGCTACTTTTTTCATCAGTGAATACAAGGAGTCAGATAAATATGAACTCCCTTTTTATTTTTTTAAATATTTCTTTGCAAATGTGCTTCTTCAGCAGTGTATTTCTTCATAAAAGAAAATGTTTAAATGGTAACAATAAATCTTTTAAGATTAAATTAAATTGCAAATAAGCACGAGCCGGTATGAGATTTGGACAGTATGATAACCTTAAGCAAAAATATCACGGTTTCACGGTATTGCAATTACAAATTTTTTCCATTGAACATAATCTATTTTATTTTTAAACAACATATGTAATATTTGGAACATTAATAAACATGTATGTTAAGTTAAAATAAACAAAATAAATAATTGAATTCTCCTACATAAAATTAACATATAAATGCAGTTCCTTAAGGGAGCCTAAACCTGCAGCTCAACAAGCTCAGAACATAAATGATTGAATTCTTTTCTGTAAAGAAAAAAAAAAAAAAGTAAAACCTAAGTATAGCCGTGATACCAGCTAAATTTAATTATAGTACTAAAGTAAAAGTACTAATTTCGCGGAAAATTAGTATTTTTCTGCTTTGCTGTTAGCTAATTAGCCATGTTATCTGCCTCAGTAGCTATTTATTTCACCAATGGTAGACATGATAACTCCTATAGCTGGGTACAACCGTTCATTTCAAGACAGAGTCACAAAGAGTGATGGGTGTTGCTCCCGTATGTGTGAAATCATATTTGAAGTATTGCCTCCTCTGGTAGCCATTCTTCACAAGCACATCTTGCATGTCGGATCACCTTCCCCCTCAAATCCATGGCCGTCTGTGTTTTGTCGGCACCCGAAAAATTCCCATACAGCCGAATTTGTCTTTTTCGACGGGGGGAAACGTTTGGGGTGTTCACCTCCTCCGGCCATCATATACAGCTGACTGACCGCTCGCACCGACCGGAGGGGTTACTCTACGCTGCACACGACCTGAGGGATTCCTGCACTTTCTGTCTTTGATGAGTCATAAAAAACAGCTCATACTGCAGGGACGGTATGACAGAAAATTTTAGTGGTTTTCAAACCGTGACTTTTTCAAATCGCGGTATACCTCGAAACCGGAAACCAGCACATGCCTAATTGCAAACCATAATAAATAGAATAGGCCTAGCCTACTGCATATTATTTATGTGAAAATGGTCATCCTCACAAAACAAAACTTAAATCCTTCTGTAGTGCAGTGCATTATAGGTGTGCTGTGACCTGTAATCTACAAAAATGTTATTTAAATAGAACTTTACGACCACTTTGTGGTCAAAAAGAAATACTTCTCCAGTCTAGCTGCAGCTTTTGGTAACTTTTTTTTTTTTCTGCTCTAAAACAGGGCACTTCAGTGGCTCAGCCGTCTTCAACAAGTGGTGAATCCCGGTGTTCTCCATGACCGAATAAGGCCATAGATCCTTAGCAATGAAAACAGCCACAGATTGGGTGATTTTCTTCTCCTTTTCTGAACTGGGCGGCAAAGTTGACAGCGTCTCATCAGTCCTTGGCTGAGCTGGGTCCGCTGTTTTCTTTGCGGTGGCAGGCGTTAGCTTCTCAGAGTGAAAGCAGCTAGCGTGGTTCCCAAAGTTAGTGGTATTTCCAAGGTATTTGATTTTCATGTGACAGACTACACACAGTGTGTGTCTTGTCCTGTTCACGCTTCCTACTAAGTTCATAAAATACGAAATGTGTCCATATGTCCGCTTTCAATATACTCGGTGCGTTTTTAATCACTTGTTCTTGGCTTTCGCCTCCCTCCAGCATTTTGCGCTAGCTCCGTTCTCCCACAATTCAATGTGACGTTGCCGCCATACGGTGCTGGTTGCTGCCATAGGCAATAAAGGTTGCTCCGAGGAAGTTCTTTTGAACTGTAGAACTGTATCGCTCAGCCGCAGCTGGAAAATCACCAAGCAGTGTTACGTGGCTATAATCAATTATGTGCTGTCACTGCATCGATGCAGAATCATCCACGTCCGCATCGCGGATTAACTTGTGTCGATTAATTTCAACACTCCTGCCTTATTGCCATGACACACCATGAGATTAAGGCTGAAGTGATTAGGGCCTGAAGGTCAGCTGACTCTAGAGAGCCAATGAACAAGCATCTGAAATCTCTCGGCTGTAATGTCCCTTCTAGGTGACTTTTCCCATGTCTATTTCTGTGATATAAATGTTACTTATTTAAATATAATGTCTGTGGATTTCACTTGACCTGAAGGCAACACAATGCCCCACTTAAAATTTAGAAGCCTACGTTTCTGCCTGGAGCAGCTGTGTGGTAACAGCCTGCTTTGTGGAAAAAGCGGTCATAAGATGTGATTTTTTTTTTTTTTTTAGCTTGTGTACTAACCACTCAGAATTATTTGGAGAGCGTGTTGCTTTAAACCGCCACATCAATGAAGAGTCACACCCAGGTGTCAAACTGATACTGCCTCATCTGTACATCGATTTGGACAGAAGCATGTACTAAATGGACAAATGTTAAAGGTGCGTAGTGTTGGCGTTTCCTAATTGATGTCGTGGTTTACTGTGATCTGGTGTTACCATAACACCAAGAAGCATACCGCCCAGCCCCATCAATGTTTTGAGTGTGTGAAATGACCTGGCAATTCATAAAATTAAAACCTGATTTTTTTTTTTTTTTTACCTGACCAAGTGGTTCACAAGGAAATGTAGATATGAGTACCCATCTTCTGGTGAAAGTAGAGCGGCTGTGTTGTCAAAATTGTAGTACAGGGTTATGATTTATTTACATGTAAATCAGTCAGAGACGCAGTGACTGTGTGAAAACAGAGCGAGAGGAGGATGGACAGATGACCTTCGTCTCATATTAATTTAGTCCTGCCAATTCAGTGCCGCAATTTCCCCGCTGGCACCAAGGCCAGCGAAAATCGTAATCAATTTTTTAAACTCTGTCGCATTTGAATTAAAAAGTGGTAATAGGGGCCTCGCTGGCAAAAGTCAAATCAAAGCGCAATCCAAAACATGACATTTTGTGTTGATGTTTCATAAAAGAGTCTGAAGGCCTTGACTTCATAATGGTGACCTCTGCAACATGGAGCTGCTCTTCTACTCGCTGCTGATTTCTCTGAGTGTGTAATTTCCTATATTTTATCTCATCAATAGTAGATTATTATCAAAGAGTGTTTTTATCTTTGTATTATTTATTGTTGATTGCGTATGAAATGCATTCTGGAAGGTCTCATCAGAAAATGGGTGGCTGCAATTTATCAGCCTGGATTTTATTAGTAAATGCTCCTTTTGTAAGCCCCCCCAGCACATTTTATTCCTATATGGCCAAAGTGACATGAAGGAATATGCTTAATTCACACCCTACCTTAACTCCACTTAATGGTGGCCTTAATTAATATATACGGCCATTGTAAATTGGCAATAAGGAAGACATATTTCATTGATTTGCTGCAGTCAGTTGTGCCTTTTAAACAGATCAAATTGCATATCTTGCATTTTTAAAGAAGATGACGATATATATGTACATACACATGTAAATTGCCTTTTGTAAAGGGTATTAAAAATAGACACATTTCCCTAAAGTACTGTAATTACCTGGAAAGGCACATTTGCACAGACCTTTCTGTCCCCCAGAAGACGACTTCATTCTTTTTGTTTTTTTTGTTTTTTTTTTTCCTTTTGGCACCTGATTACGGCTGCCGCCGCCGCCCCTCGGGGGGAGCACCTCCTGGCTTGGCGTTTTGATTGGAGCACATTGGATTAGGGCGCCATTTAATTGGGGCACAGCAGCCCGGCTTGTTGTGATTGCCTCGTTGTTGGGCCGACACACACTCAAGGTGAGCCTGGGCTCCCATCAGCCATTGCTTCCCTTTATTTTTCCAGTGAGGTTAAACTCATTGCGTTTCCCTCCTCCGCCATTCTCTTCCTCCAACTTCCCCCACCTTCCTGATAAATCACATTATGGCCCCCACCACACACACAGCCTTGGCCGAACATGTTGCATACCCTTGGATGTCAAAGATTCGCTCAAAAGCTTGATGAGGTCCGAGTTGATGGGGGATTTGAGAATGTCTCAGATGTTCACCTGAGGCTTTGGCTTTCTTTATGACCTTCAGCCAGCTTCAGGATCCTGCATGCGGACCTGCATGGCTCTGTGCCAAGCTTGCCTCCTGATGAGAATGTCCCTCAGTGCCTGCCCACTTGTCCCAGTTGTTGTCGTCGGCAGTGAAAGGCTCTGGCTATAGATTGAGTCCCGGTTCTTCTGCTCTCTCCATGTGACCCACAGCTGCACCGGCAGAACCGGTCCTTAAAGAGGAAGAGCATGCAGCTCCTCGCCCACCTTGGGCCGGAGGTCATTGCTAACATCAGTCTGGAGGATGAGGATGAGAACATGGAGGGAGAGAACAATCGTGATAGTGCACTTTGCTCCTCTGGCCACTGCCAAAAGGTCATCACAGGTGACTGCGGCCATACTGTACCCACAGTGCAGTTGGACTGCCCTGTACATAAGCTCAAACTCAATTGTTAACACAGAAATCACTTTGTATTAAAGTACTGCAGTTGTTCATTTGCACTTACTGGATGTTTTGAAGTGAGCTGATCAGCCTTTTTGACAAGCTGGATCCGTTATTCACTGCCAGTGCTGTGCTGGTGGTAACATCCCCTGTTCTGTCCGCAGAACTCCAAGGAAAACTGGAGACTTCTTTGGAGGTGAAGACGCAAATGGCCATCGAGCTGGAGGTGCTGCGGGAGGCACTGAGGGAAACCAGAGAAGCGGTGCGTAAGGCAAGGCTGGGCCAGGCAAGGGCTGCCCTAACCTAAACCTGGTTCTGTCTGACTTTGCTTACTGTGCTCCGGCAAACACGTCTCATTCCTGGAACTGTGCTTTTTTTTAAATAATGCATATTTCTTTGCAAGCTTTATTGAAGCCTCTCTAGGCTGGATGCCTGCTTAATGGTCCAACAGTTGTGTCCCCACTAGGATTTGAATATGGTTTCAGAAGTGCAAGTTTCTACATTTGTTTTTGTGTTGTCTGTCTAGTGTTTATCTCCTGTCCATATCACACACAGCTCTGTTATTGTTGGAATTCCAGTGTGACTGTTCGACTTGTTTTGAAATTATTTCTCCAGATGTTTTATCTTTTTGCTTTAGGACTGAATGATCGAATTAGAATGAAGAGATATCCAGGCATCAAGGATAAAGCGGAGACATTGAAGACCTTGTAATGAAGTGGTTAAAAACAAAATAAAATGCCCGCTTTCTCTCGCAGCTGCTGAAGGAGAAACACAACAATACGACTTTGATTGCCGAGATTGGCCAACAAAAGAAGCTCCTGGAGAAGTACGGCAGGGGTAAGACCACGTGTTTTCAGGACCCAACGGTCCAAATGGTGCCCTTTTTAGAGAGGGATGCCTCGCTGCCACAGCTTCACCGTCGGCTCCTCCACCTAGAGGGTCTTCGGCAGCGTGAGTCAGGAGGGGTGTGCAGACCAGGGCCAAACCATATGGCTGGTCCTGTGGTTAATGGACAACCTCGGATGGGTCTTCTTTGGTTGCCATAGTACACCTTCTGACACCCACCACTGTTGGATGGTGTGGATGCAAGCTGGAGCTTTTTCAGGATGCGAGGTGATGAATTTAAGACAAAAAATGGAATGTTAGGGAACAACCCGGCATACAGTGAAAGAACAGCTCTGCTCTGGTCAGTGAGTCACTATTCAGCCATAAGCAGCTGGAAGTTAATATATATATATATATATTCTGACGCAGCCTGCACTCCACAGTGTCCCTGCTGGCCGTGGAGGAGTACGAGGCTCTCCAGGGAAGCCTGCTTCTGGAAAAAGATCTAAGGGTGGAGGCCGAAAGCTTCGCCCGCGAGGTGTGTGCCGTCTGCCCTGGCCGTCTCTACACATGGATATCATGGCTTGATGAGGCTAAGCTGCGTTGTGTTGTCCAGTGTCTTAACAACAACTGCAGCGTGCGTAGAAGTCGCCTTTCAGCTGTCATGCTCTTAGCAGGAAGAGCCACGAGGCCGAGCGTGAACGTTGTCGCTGGGGCCGTTGTTGACTCTCGTGTGCTGCAGATGCTGGTGGAGCAGAAGAAGCTGAATAGACAGAGCCAGATTTTGCTGAAGAATGCGGCTCCTGACGAAGCCTTGCAGCAGGCCCTGCTCGAGGTGGCCAGGCTTACACAGGCCCTGGAGAAGAGCAAGCTAAAGAGCCAGCAGCAGGTAGGGCTGCCTGGTCACGCTTCAAGTGCCCAAAGTGTACTCGTAGATTTGTTTATGCAGTTTGAGTATAAAGTCAGCTGGAAATCCTCGTGTCCTTGAAATCCATGGATTCCTTGGCTGGAAATTCTTGTGTTTCCTTTCCCACAAGGGAAAGCGAAATCCCTTTTTAATGGTCTTTTAGTTGTGCTGCTGATTGATCTTGGTTTAGAACCATGGTTCTGTTAGTAAACACCTACCCCATTGAATTGTCACGTGATCCTTAACGTGTCGTTCTCCAAAGACGCACTGTATTTTGTGTGTCATTGGAGACATAGACAGTTTACTCTGTGCCAGTTAATTCTGTCACTTGATTTCACCCCCAGTTGCTTTGTGTGACCCTGAAGATGGAAGGTTTCCAAACTCTTGCTGCAGACCGATTATCTTGTAACAACGAGTCAGATTTGCATAAATAACTCAAAAATGCCCGGCGTTTGCTAGTTGCTCGCTGAAGTCGGGTTTAGCAGAGTGCTCTTGACAGCAATCACGGCGATGATCTTTTGGATAGCTCCACACGACGTTATTAAGTCTACAGACTGCAGTGTCGTCGTGGTACCTTTCACGCGCACTTGGTTTGTATTACACGTTGATTTAAATGATTGCAAGAAAGTGGGATGGTTGATGTCTCCCGATGCAGGAAGGCGGTGAGGCGCAGCTCCTGGTTAAAGAACAATTAGCACATTATCAGGCAGATAAAGGCCGACAACGTGCCAGAGCCTCCACCACATGAGCTCTTTGTCTGCTTCCTGCAGTCTGACTCATTATCATCGCTTGTTTTAACATGCTTTTTCCCCCCACCTCGGTGTATATTTAGATCAAAGTAGAAGGGATATTTTTTCAGCAAAATTCTTGTTTTTAATATTGTGGCACATGAATTATCATCAAGGTAAAGTCCCACTAATTATCAGCCTACACGCTTCTATTCCCTTACCCAGAATATGGTCATGGCTGTCGGGCCTGGAGCCTACTCTGGACAGCATGGGGCACAAGGCAGGGGTCAGCATGGGGCACAAGGCAGGGGGCAGCATGGGGCACAAGGCAAGGGGCAGCATGGCGGCATAGGGCATAAGGCAGGGGGCAGCCTGGCTTGTGATGCCAGTTTTTCCCAGGCCACACATGCCTCTTTCTGCCACCATGATGTCAGAGCCCAAACCCAAGCGCCAGCCATTCCACGTGTTTCCATTGAAGACCAAATGATGCCCATACCGGGAAATAGGATCCAAACCAGGACTTTCCCCTGGGTAAAAAAAATGGCTTAGATATGGGGCTTGAGCTGCCAAATTTTAGTATGTTGTTTGTGAATAACCATGGCATGCAAAGGGCATGTAAAATTTCAGGTGCTTTTCCCTTCAGGAAGGCCCTCAAATTCATTTAATTTTGTTATATATTGACGATCGGTCTAAATTTCTGACAATCTCAAAGACGCTGAATGAGTTGTCTTTGGATTAGGGATGGCTTGATACCACTTTTTCATCTCCAATACCAACAGCACAGCCGATCATCTTTCTGTTTCCGCTTAAGCAACTTTTAAGCAACTTGTGTGCCATATGTAATATAGCCATCTAAAAAAATACTCAAGTTGTGAAACAAATACTCCAATTCCCCGACGGAATAATAGAAAAACAAAATGCCAGTTTAGCAGACCAAAGCAAGGCAAGCCCGTGTGCCGTATAGGATTATAACTTTATTTTTTTCTGATAATCGAGTGTTTTTGGTTACTATTGGGACCAATGCTGAGACAATATCAGATTGGCACGTCCCAAATTTGAATGTCAAAAAATAATGTCAAAGTTAGGAGTACTGCTTGCAAACAATGGTTGTGGTTCGCTATATTTTGCGTTCCCACTGGAGTAGGTCAGTGACGTAGTTGCTGTGTCATCGTTGTGAATTTGGTCCTGAAGGTGATGGAATTGCAGCTTGCTTCGCAGTTAGGCTCGGTTCCAGCACCAGCCGAGCACTGGCACCAGTTGCGTCCTGATAGAAAAGTGGTACCAGTCTCACACTATGGGCAGTTTAGAGACTCCAGATAGCCGAACCGCATGCCGTTGGACTCTAAAAGGAAGCCAGAGTCTCCGGAAGAATCCTGTGTTCACAGGGAGAACATGCATAGAACAGAGGTGGGATTTGACCTGTTCCACCTACCCGACTAATTCTCAGTCAGCATAAATGTATGGAAGTAAATGATGCTTTGCCAGTAAGGTCACGGTGAGGCATATCTGACCAAGGCTGCCCAGGATCGGCCTCCCACTTTGGAGCAGAAGGAGGTGTCATCTCTTCGACGCCAGATTCAGTTGTTGGAGGAGGAGAAGAAGGAGTGGGAGCAGCGAAACCTGCAGGCGGAGGAGCAGGCCAAGGACCTCCGCTTTAGAGGTGGGGAATGGATCAGCTACTGGAGGTCACAGCTAAGCCCCTGTACCATAAAACGTACGCTATGCCAAATACATACATTCACAGTTAACCCCTCATTTTGTGGAATTTGCAGTGGAGGAGCTTCAGAAACAGCTGCAGACAGCAGTTAACCCAATTCCTGCTGTGGCACCGCCTCCACCACCACCACCACCACCACTCCCTCCACCTGCACAAGCCACATCCAGCCCTCTCAGGTATGGTTAGGATTCAACAAAGCTTCTGATACTTCTGCTCGCCCTTTTCCGCTTAGTGTGTGTGGAGACCTTATCTGTTTTTCTGGTAACATTTTTAATTTTCTTTAAAGCTCTCTGCTGTTCCTTCTGCGCAAAAAGAAACAGACAAACAATGAAATTCCTCTTGTTGTCCAGAACTCTTCAGGCATGGAGCAAGGTAATAACATCAAATTAACTAACATTCTGAAGCCGCCCGTCCGTCCGTCCATCCATCCGTCCGTCCATCCATCCATCCACCCAACCACTTGAACCACCTAAACAGGGTCATGCCAGTTCATCAAACACAAATAAGTAAACCTCATCAGTTATTACCCATCATTTTTGCTTATTTCGAATAAGTGACTCATTCCCTTATGTGACCCTTCCCAATTTTATCAGTATGAATGTACTACATGCACCGTTTGCTGTCATCTACAGAAATCACTGTCATTTACTGGCATTGACAAACACTTGACATTTTGAATTCATTCAAGTGGGAAAAGCAATTCATTATCACTGTGTCCAAGTATTTTTAAAGCACTGCAAAGCGTTCAATACTCAAGTCACACAAGCCATCATGGCTCCGGACATGAAGCGGTGGGTCGACACTCGCAGAGTGAACCTGCAAGAAAGACGCCTTTCTATGCCTGGTGCTGAGTGGAACAGTAAACTGAGCTTGGGTTCCTCTAGGTGCTATTGTGAAAGGCAGACCTTGAACAAAATTGTTGCTGGTACTTCTTTATATGAATATGTCAGTATGCTTTATATTTTTTCATTATGGCCATATAAAAAATACAGAATACAAACATTACACTACCGAACAAAACAAAGCATCAACGACAAGTGCAGGGATGCAAACAGAACTGAAGTATCCTTTTATGACTTATTTAAAAGAATAAATCTAATTGGTGATTTGGCCCTTCGCACTGAAGGCTCTGCTTTTAACTGGGGACTCAGACCCAATTAGTTAATTTCTGTGTGGCGGCAGATAAACATTGTTGTACCAAAACTCAGTGCCCTTGACTTGATATTGACACAGTGCTTAAGTAGGCTTTTCTTCTGTGCCACTCCAGAACTGAGAGCTACCTTTAGTCATATATTCATGTGGAAGCGCTCATTCTGATACAATGGAGGAAGAAATGTGTTTCCAAAGCCCTGTGCTGGAGATGTGTTGCGTTGGCCATGCTGCGCGGTTCCACACTAATGACGACTAATCCGGCGACAGAGGTAAAGGTCCCAGACATCCGGCAGCAGGCCGTTGAGGAAATGATGCAGCGGATCAAGAAGGGTGTTCAGCTCCGGCCGGTCCGCCAAGGCCCCAGGAGCAGCTGGCAGCCCAAGGTTTGGCCTGACGCCATCTTGGGCTGACGTGGGGTGGAGGATGAAGGGGCTGTTTCTGAAGGACTGGGTCACGCTCAGAGACTGTGTGAAAGAGCGTCATGATGGACATTCTCTGGGGACGCCTGCAGTGTTATACAGTGCTCTGGAGTTTCCAAGTGAACTTTACCATGTACGCGTATGCGCATGTTTGCGTGTGTGACTGTATGTGTCTGAGACTCCTGTTTATATGCTTTATTGCAAGGCAATTGCATGCTATTTACTTGATACTTTAACTGGCTTTTTTTTCCAGGCACCTACTTTGCCATCGGATTCTGCACTTCGGGAGCTCAAAGGGATGCTGGTAAATCCTCAGCATATTAACACTGCTCATAGGACAGGTTTCACTCGGGGTAAAAATAAGAACCTCTGTTGTTTGCATACAGGACACGTTTCGGCGAGCGTCCCCAATCCCGGGTACAGCTGGAATTCGTGTGGGGACTACGCAGACGGAGCTGGAGAAGGCACTTCAAAGGCGGCGGCGGGTGGTTGATTGCACCCAGGAGAATCGTGAGTCTGCCCCCTGTAAGTTTGTCACGTCGGAGTCCATGTCAGGGCGCCCAGTTTTCAATGGCCGTCAGAGTCCTTGAGGAATCCCTTTCAGAAGCTGTTTGGCCAGGGAGTCGCCTGACTCACTCCTTCACATTTTAACAGTTTGGAGTCCTACCACGGGGACATCCCAGATGTCCAGCATTCATCAGATTTCTTCTCTTCATTCTGCCTTAGGGGACATAGTGATAGGACCTCCAGGCCAGCTAGTAGGCAGAGGCTATGTCTGTGTGTGGAGCCCCCCCAAGGCTTACTGCTCAGAGTGCCGCTCAACAAAGAAATGCCATTCAAAAAGTGCCATCGTTCTCCCATGCCCTTTTGATAAGCATTGATAAATTGAGGGGCTTTGCTTTGTCTCATGGTGATTGCATGCAACGGAAGACCAGCCTGATGCATTACTGCAACCTGCAGAGAAGTGAAGTTTTTGGGGATCCAGGTACCTACCTATGTCAAAAAATCATAAAACAATTACTGATAAACATGAAAGCAGTTGTAAATCCAGCAGAGCTGCACTGTGATTAGTTAAGTGTGGTTTGCAGTGGTGTGTTGTCATTGGTGGAAGCGAAATGTTCCACATCAGATTATATGGCTGTTAGTAACAGCCTTGCAGTAGCATACCGATTCAGATTAAGGTCACGTGTGAGGCCGGCTGAGCTCTTGCTTGCCTCATTTGGCATGTTGGTCTCACACAAGGACAGGTATGACTCTGTGTAAAAGGTCATGTTGAAGCCCTTGGCTTCAATAATTTGCAGAGAGTCCAAACGGGTGTTTACTTTTATTCTCTTGGGCGAAATCGCGCATTGAGCACCCGGACATTACCCAGCACGTCATGACACCATGAATACTACAAGATAAAACAGGTAAATGCATTCATTTACATGAACAAAATAAAGGGTTAATTACAGGCAAATATTCACATTTAAACAAAGCAAAACATACCTCAGTCCGCAAACCAAGGGTGCAGTAGATAAAGTTTTCAGGTGATTCCAGCCAGTGTTCGCCTTAAATATCAATATACAAAGGTACAAAATCAAATTACCCACACAGTGAGATTTAAATCTTCTTAATGATATTATCAAACTGATGAAAAGAAAACTACAATATAAAGAAAAGTAGAATGTTTATCCACAAGACTTTTCTCCACACACTAAGTCCGCCTGTTTTTACTACTTCACTCTGACTGATCTACAGAATCTCAGTTGTGACAAAAAAAAACACAAACTCAAATGTTGGGGTCATCATGGGGTCATTTACCGGTCATTTTTTTGTCACCTTTTCATCCTGAAGCAGCACCCATATTAAATGTTTGTGTGGGTATGCTGGATTGGTGTGTGCCTGTTGCAGGCTCTATTTACACATCCAAAGTACTCGGTTTGCTCTGGATTTTAACTGGATTGTGCAAGTTTTTCTTGGGGGGGGGTTGTCATTCACTTCACTAACCTTGATGTTGCTAACGGTTCTTTTCCGCACCGATTGCAATGGCTGCCTGTCAAGGAAATCTGGGTGGTTTGGTGTTAACCAGGTCTGTGTATATTCGCCACATTTTTACTAAATCAGCACACAGTGACATGAGGGCTCAGACCGGGACCCCAGCATCCCCCATTCAGTCAGATTCACTGGTCGGAGCCGTAGTGCGTGAGAGGTAGCGCCTTATCTCTAGTGGTATGGAATGTTCCGGAAGACTTTCGCTGCTTGAAACTGCCTTTGTTAAGGGGCGTCCTTCTGATCTGTGGGTTTTCCCTACACCCTGCAGGTTGTCGTTGATATGTTTACCAGCTTCATCCTGGATGGGCCTGTCAGTCCAGGTGTTAGATAGAGCAGCCCTTAAACCATGCAGTCATGCTGAAAGAGACCAGCCTGCAAACATAAATAATTCTCAGAGCGCGGAGGCCACGTGACGTGACACCCCTGAGCCCTGCCTGCTGCCTTTTCTTAGGAATGTTAAAAGGCTTTTACCATGGTGAAGATGTACTCTCATCCCGCTCAAAGGTATCATCAGAAGGTCAACAGGATCACTGGCTGAAGTGGCAGCCTGTACCCACCCTGAAGCTCCAGCTGTTTCTTTCCCACTGTGTTGCCGACCTGATGTCTGCATGGCCAGACCATGTAATGGCTCTGGAATGGGATAGTGGTATACGCCGGCGGTCCTACTCAGCCGCTCCCTCGTGTAAACAGAGCGCTGAAGGAACTGAGGCGGCGTGTGGTACCCCCTGGGTAACTGTGCAGCGGACTTCCAGATAACCACTGTGTCTGCGTGAAAGAAGTTCAAAGTTTAAAGTGGCTAAGTGACGCACTGCGGATGATATCCCTCACCTGGCGTTGCATCTCGGGAACGCGGGGTCTGCTTAGCACCTACCACTTGGGCTTTGCTTTGGTTTAAAGTGCTTGTCCCCTGAGCCTGGGGTTAAGCCCTCCATCCGGGAGTAGCTTACAGAGCAATTGGATTCGGGGTCAGTCAGCATCCATACAATGCCACAGTGTCTCTCTGGGGGAGCTGCCACTTCGGTTTAGAGTTTCCGCCGTGCAAATTGGATGGTATCTTTATTGTTTTCCAGAGAAGGTGAGCAGACAGGCTGCGACGAGGACCTGGGTCAGGGTGGCATTGTGAGGGGCACTAATTGAAGCGTTAAGTTTGGGTTGTTGTTGTCAAGGCACAATTTCCAGTCTGAACACCATTAAGGGCAAAAGGGTCAAGTCCTAGAAAATTGCAGAGGAAATTCAATTCTCGCCGTGTCCCACCTGACCGACCGTGTGTAGGTGTTTTGTTAAAGGTGCACCAGCATGGACATCTGCTGGAAATCAGATGTGGTGATTAAAGGGGACCTTTTCAAGTGGCAGTGAACCAATTCTGGAACATTCTCAGGGTCTCCCAAAATAGTCTCCAAAAAGCCAAGTGTTCAATAGGCTGTCCCCTGGCTGCTCTGCAAAAGTACCATGAATCAGGAAAAAGTGGTGAAGTTCAAACTTTCGTGCCTAAATAGATTTATTTTACAAGCAATTACCACTGAGCAATGGCTTTGGAGATGAGGTCTGGTGAAAGAGGAGTGGGATTTGGGTGGACTGAGACTCTGGAAGTCACTAATCGTGTACGGATCCAAGGGACTTTCACTGCTTTGTACAGGTTCATGGCAGAGGGTTATAAAGGTTTATTCAGGAGATGGGAGGGTTCTGTTGCAGAGGAGGAAGGTTCACGGTAAGGCAGCTGTCGTATTTAGGGTGAGAGACAGCACCTGAAATTTGAGATATTGCTTTGGATTCTGTGAGACTGATCTATGGTTAGCACAACAACATTTAAAATAATATCTCTCCTTTATTTAATTAGGGCATACCTTAAATTTAATTATCATGTGTCTTGCAATGAATTTTTTGAGACACTGTGCTTACTGACATTTAAACATACCTCACGCTCCTGCTGGTTTCTTATAGAAACATTGTTTTGTTTATATTAACACAGCCCAGCAGAGTGCTTTTTGCGCTCGTCATGCATTTTAAAACCCACGGTGACACTGAATAAATGACACGTTCTTCGCTGTGCTCGCCTCTGGGGCAGCGGGCTCCCGCATTCTGCCGGAATCTCTGCCACCTGCTCTCAGCGTTCACTGCTCTTGCCCTTTTAGCCACGCGCTCCGACAGGCGGCCCGTGCTTAAGAGCAGCTGCATTGCCATTAGCCAATACCGTGTATGAGGATCGGCAATTAGGAAGTACTTTTTTTAAGCAGGAAACACTTCATTTAGTGTATTTTGTGGGTAATTTCGTTTATTTTCCAAACCACGTAATTGCCTAGCGGGGTGCCGTTTCTGTCAGGCGTCGGAGTGGAGTGTGCCAAGGACACGTCACCTCCCGACGGTCCCCAGCCTACTGCGTTTGTCTTTCTGCATTTCCAGCCTCTCCTCACCCCACGTGGCGCTGCTAAGACGTGGCTGACAGTTCTATGCAAGGGTCCATCTCACATGGAGCTGGCCTCAGGGCACTGTTTATGCTGCGTCTCTCTGCTGGTGTGTAGTAGCAGGGCCATGATGAACCAGGTTGAACCAGCTTAAACCGGAATGAACACAGCACTGGTGCATGCTGGCCGCCCTTATACCAGCCCCAGATCCACTTATTACTGTAGCACCTTCACTGTTATTACTGTAGAGATTCATTTTGATCAGGTTTACTGATCAATGTTACTGCGTTGTTTCTGTGGTGACCTCACTCAGCACATTTAGGGATACTAACAATGGTTGTATGCACCGGGGTGGACGTAATATCAGGAACATTCTGCAAAGACGAGCCAAGTAACTAAGTCACAATTACAAACGTGGCCACCAAGGTGATATTAGGTTAAATGCCAATTAGCAGTACACACATTACCGCTGTGTTCATTTGTAAGGTCCTTTCATGTCACACTACAGATGCCCTGTTGAACAGCAGTAGGCTGTCTGCAGGCATAATGGGGGGCTGCCGGCTGCCAACACCAGGTTTATGCACCAACTGGAGGCTCAAGGGCAAGACAAGTCATTGGCGGACATGCTTGTGTTTGTCCCAACGTTCTGCCCAAACGTCATGGACCATTGTATTGCATCCTTGACATCTAAATGAGGAGTATGAGGCCTCCTTGGCAACGCCCTTTTCCTTCAAACGTGACTTGATCCAAAATGTCCCGGAATAGAGTGAGGAGTCGACAACAGAATCAGCCATCCCTACATGGTCAGATTGTCCCCCAGATTGTCATATCGCCACAAGGTGACAATGGTGATAAATCCAAATTCATGTCCCGCCACTTACTGGGGGGGGGGGGGGTCCCCCCTGTGTGCGGTCTGCCTGGGCGTGGGTGTGTTAAAGGTGAATGAAACTGCATACCACAAACCCCGTGGGGACCCATTG
>JAACJT020000052.1:14063964-14095213 GCA_009936485.2 Gymnarchus niloticus | reverse complement strand
AACCATTCCTGTTTTAGGGGTCGTCTCATTGTTGCCCCTCTAGTGCACCTGTTGTTAATTTTATTAACACCAAAGCACCTGAAACTGATTAACAACCCCCTCTGCTACTTAACTGACCAGATCAATATCCCAGAAGTTTAATTGAATTGATGCTATATTCTGATTAAAAAGTGTTCCTTTAATTTTTTTGAGCAGTGTATAAAGAGTTGCTTAGCTTTATTCTTATTCGAGACACTGTTGGTCTTTTCAGCAATTTATTGAGGTAAACAAGTCAGCCCAAGGATGTGTGAATGTAATTTTTACCGTGTTGTTCAAAAGTACAGCCAATTGCTGTCTTTAGTGATTCATCTGGAAATCGCAGAATCCACTGAAGAAAACACCACTAGGTTCTCACATGATCCTTCTAAGAGTCAAGAAGCTTGCTGTAAGCCTAGTCTATAATGGCCATTATTTCAATTTATTTACTATAATTGCAGAGTAGCATTTATTAATTATGACAAAAGTTCTTGAATTAGTTATGGTAACACATGACCTGTTTGTACGTGGTATCGTCACAAAACTAACTTTACAGCAGCTATAAGTCATATACCACTATGAGCGACATCTGCAGTGTTTACATAAACACACATCAGTATTTAGTTGTGTTTCAGTCATTCCAGAAGCGGAGCCAGGATTCTGTTTAAAGTGTCATTCACCTGCCTGATGACTGTCATTTTTCCAGCCTCACACCTGCCACAGGAGACATCAGCTCAGGTGGAAAAGGAAAACGAGCAAAAGGAGATCTTTTGTGGCGAGAAAACCCCGGCTCCCCAAGTCTAAAGCAGTGAGCTGCATAGTGCCACAGCCTCGGGGTAAGAAACCCAACACGGAGGACGTACTGGATGGCACTCCATTGACTCACGGCACGCAAATAATCAATAATCGAAAGCAACAAATTTTATTTTTTTCCATACAAAAAAGATGAATAAGCAGTCATGATACATAGATGACGGCGTGTGGAAATGAAAATAATTTTTTTTTTAATTACTGTTATGTACAGTATGTTTTCTGTGTACTTGCGATTATTCCATCCTGCTATATCCTGGCCTTTTAGTTCAGCGTATTGAATGTGCTGTACTAGGTTATATCTCTAACAGTAACTTTGTATCTTGCACTATATGAAGTGCGTATAAACACAGAATAAGAGTTAATGTTTGAATTATTCTCACAGTAATACGAACAACTGGAATTAGTAGACAAGCAAAATTTCTGTTGATTTCTTGGAAGATTGTTTTACTCCCGTGTTCCAGCTGAAACGGGAAAACTGGTTACCTCTCTTGAACCTGTAAAACAAAAAAAAAAAAAAAAGACTTAAAAGTCTTTAAAGAAGCAGTTTATTACGTGCTGTCATACTGTCTGCTCTTATGATTGTAATGTTTGAAAGCAGCGAGTCCATCGAGTGAGCGTTCTCAGGGGAGACGCTCCACTCTGAGGATGGTTGAGGATGGTACAGTACCCATGAGGCCTCACCTCTGCCATTGCTGTAGTGCAAAGGTTCATCCTTTATGTAATATAAAGATGAACTTCCTTTTCAGGAGCTGTACAGTGTCCTCGTCCTATTAGGTGTAATTAGGTGGCCAATTAAGAGAGCCAAGGCACATCTAGACAGATCCTGTCCTTATGATTCCTGACACAGAGTTCCATTCACAGAGCCAAAGAGATGCATTCTCAGCAGCCAGCCAATTCCTGTGGCTGCACCCTGCGCTTTTCTTTGCGCTGAAAGGACAGACACAGAAAAAGCCATACCCAGGATTCCCTGCTGGGACAATTCTTCCTCTATAGAAATCAGACGGTTGTATTTAGTCAGCCTCTCTCCACGACTCAGACCTCCCAGTTTGACAAAATTAACACCCAGTCCTACAGCCTGAAGAGACAGACACATAATACGGGGTTTTACCGCCAAAGAAGCAGCATTTGTCCTCCACACATCTGCGATATTGAAAAAGGAGCATCATTCCAGTTTTACAAGTGATCACATGCAGCCGCACTTCCTGCGGGCTACTCCAGTGTTATCACAAACACTTTAGCTTTGTGGACTGCAGAACAGTAAGAGTATGTTTTGCATTAGAGGATCACATACTGAAAACCTCCATGAAATGTACAATATGGATAATAAACAGCAGTTATATTACAGTTCAACTATACAATTTAAACATTTTAAAATGCATTTAAGCGGTGTTATTTCTGCTTCTTACAAAGCCCTGTCTGCGAATGCAAAGAAATGGCTCACTATCACCAACTTGTCTGTGAGCGTTTAAGAGACAATCCCAGCCATGCTGCTTTATGTTGAGTTGAAACTTTATTTTGAACTCAGGGCTGTAAACGTGGCCTTTTGCTCCTGTTCAGCCTACTTTAGTGTGCTTAGTAAACTAAGCATTTCAGTGTTCCTGTGCAAATTTTTCAATACATTTATATCATTGTTCAGGTGGTAAATTAGTATGTTAGTTTTACTAGTAAATCGAAGTGTGCTCTGAGTCGGCTGCATATTCTGTACTGTGAATATTGCCAACCTACTCCTAATGGCATAATCAATAGGTCCAGTTCTTACCAGGTCTGTCAAACTGTCACAGCATGATTCTCCACTTGTTGTCCCAACTACGGTCACTGCACCTAATGAAGTATTTGAAACCCTCTGTTAGTCACCTGTCCAACCAGGCAGCCGTTACAAGTGCATACACCAAAGTCAGGTGCCACTTACCCAACTTGATGAGCAAAGAACATACCTCTCTATCAAGGGCAGGGCATTACATACCTTATTGCCAGTGACATTGTTTGACCACGTGAACGTTTTTCAGCACACTTAAATAATTTTTCATTTTACAGCAAAATTGTGCCTTTTGCGTGTCAGTTTTTAAGATGACGTAAAAAAAAAAATCAAATATCAAGCTTATAGAGTTATATTTTTACTTAATAGTACAAAAAAAGACAGTTGGAAAAGGGTAATGTTATTGAGTTCTTATCCTAAATGACATAAAACTGTTAAGCAATTGTGTGGTGTGTGCTTAAGACTGATGTTAATGCTACAGTATATGATCTCTTCGAAATGGTTTTGCTACATCATTTTTTAGTGTCCCTCATTGTTGAGCCATTGAAACAAACCATAAAAGTAAGCAGTGAATTTGATCGTTTTCCACTTCTTTTCCAAAGAACTAGGAAATTGAGAATGTGGGCACATCAGCCCGGGCCAGAGAAGACACCAGCTAAAGTTGTTTGTGTGCTGCACGGTGACACCTACTGCATCTTGCACGCGTGGGTGTAAGTCAGACAATATAGCCTTGTAAGTCTCTGGGAGCAGGCAGGTCATCAAACATTGCATGACTGGTATGATAATCAAAGGGTGAATGACAAGAACTTTAAGCTGTAAGACCGGTGAACGGTCAGGAATATGTCTGTCACAATAAACCAGTTTCAATTTATTGGATGCCACTATATTATATATCTTATATATGATAAGAAGAAAAACAGAGCAAACTGGTAAGTAGATTAACGACAAACACCGGCATTAGGTCCACTTAACTAGTGAATAGTCCCATACCTTCCAGCTGCTGAATGACCTGAATGAGGTCAGTGACAGTAGTCTGATCAGTGTGCTTTAGGATATAACCTCTTTCCCCCAGTGTGGACCGTGTGTCCTGGGTTGAAAGTGCATTTGTGGGTCTGAATGTAGCGTCACAGAGCAGGTGGCATGTGGGTCTTAGTGTGTTGCACAGCCTTTGCCATTGTTCTTCATCCTAAGGGGAGTCGCACATGGGAACACAACAGTCACATGATAATTTGATATGTTACAAGCACATATTCGACAAAGTATTGCATTTAAAAAAGGGATTAAAAAGATCTATTTTGGTACTAATGAACACGCGTGATGAATGTATTTGCGCTGAACAGTACATAGAACCAGCACGGGTCGCTAGTCGCTACTAAAGAGCGAAAACGCTGCAGTCATAGTTATTCGGGCATGCTGCGCGAGCCGGAGCGCGCGTGCACATGCAGAACACGCAGGAGTGCGCGAGGCGCACCAGTCTGTGTCATCGTCTCTAGCGTTTTAATTTACTTAATTGTTTTCGAAAGAAAAAGGAGTTAACATTAACACTGATGCTGCTTATGCGGTGCTGTACAGAACGAAGCTCCTCATATTGCTTGAAGAGTGTCAGTCAAAATAGATCATTTACACGAAAATAAGCGCTAACGTCAAACTCAAGACAGTTTCAGAAAAACAGATGTACGACACCCATTATAAGGCCCGGAGTAGATAAAGACCTGACGGTAAGAGATAAAAAAATATCGGAAAAATGGTAGTATATCCACGGACGACCCCCCTTCACATATCGTGTTTAAACTGGGATAACCACCGTGTTCCTTGAACAGTATGAGATTATGTGCCCGTATACGTTTGGTGACTTTTAGACCGCTTTCTACAAACATTTTGCGTCAAGATCTGCATAATATATAAAACAACAAATGTTTCTTTCACGTTTTAAAGAGGAGTAGATTTTCCGTGGTTATTTCTTGGTGTTTTTCATGTAACGAAATAGAATCGAGCTGTTTGGCGCACTATTTATACTTATTTATATTTCACTAATAAACCCCTGGGTCGTTAAATCCCAAATTGTATGCAACTGGATCGACACATATCTTAAAATGCTATCCTTAAGTAGTTTAAAATATCTACATTCCAAGAATAAATATTGAAATCAGCATGTATGATACAAAGTAATCAAGGATTCACGAAAAACTAATGCTGTCACGTACGCATACACGCAAGTGGCCGTCAGCTTACTTCCTTTCGTAAAGGATCGATCAGCGCAGTAACTGCAGGGTATTTGCTTGTCAGGGACGCGTACATGTCCACCAGCTCGTCGGGAGTCTTGGCGCTTCCGCTTACAACATCGTATTTGCCTTTTTGCTGCAGTTAGTTTAGTGAAAGCACAAACATCATCAGACATTTGTTCAGTGGAAAATTTAATATCATATATAGTATGAGATGGCCATGCAGTTTAATGGTTATCCTGGTAAGTAAACTGTTGGCAATGCATATGAAAGTTAATTAGAAAAATTAAGCACAAATATTTTCCCACTAGCAGTATTTTACACCCTTGCGTTTTAACTATCTCTCTGGGTGTTTAAGCATGTGTGGTTTGTTTTTTCGACATCCACTGCATTCATGCCGTCGGTACTTACATAGTCCATTAACTCCTGAGCGGCGCAGTTTATTGCTAAATAGATGTCGCTTCCCAGGGTCAGACCAATATTGCTGGAGGCCTCAGTCAGAAGGTCTAAAGCCTGTTCAGGCCGCTCATATCCTACCACCATCGCTCCCATGTCTGACACTGTGTTTGATACAAGCTGGAAAATCAGGAAGAAGGGCAGGTCATGCTTCCCAGGGCAGCTGTCTCTTAAAACATTTTCATTTTGGCAGCCACTTTTTTTTGCAGAGTGTTGACTACTGGCCTGCTTTATTTTCTCAGCAGATTCAGTAGTTAATGAGGGCTTCGCTTTGGAACAACGATAACCAGGACAATACTCAGATTAACCCAGCACTGTTATTAAGTTACAGGTGAGGAAGTGATGGTCTGAATTCCACTGCAGTTTAAACACAATTAATTATATACTGACTGAATTTGAACTAAATACTAGTGATGGGACAAACAAGGCTTCAAAACCCATAGTGGGTGGAAGTATCCCAAACTAACCAAACAATGCTGACTCTAAATGAGGCTTCAAAACCCGTGGTGGGTGGGAGGATCCTGAACTAACCAAACAATGCTGGTGCTAAATGAGGCTTCAAAACTAGTTTTTTCATTTCTGACTTCTACATTGTTATTTCAGTGCCAAAAAAAGGAAAAGGTACAATTATGGGTAAAATGTAGTTTATAATAGATAATTTCCTAAATTAAGTATTCACCCAGAATACCAGTGTGAAAAAAACTGTACAAGTAAGTAAATGTCTTCGCAGTTCCTCTTACCGCTATCTTTGAGGCTGCATTCAGTATCTTCGTAATCTCTTTTTGAAGCTCAAGGACCATTCCAAGAATCTGTTAAGCAGGTCACACATCACGTTACAGAAATACATGATTTATATTGCTGTCAAATAGGGTAATGTTTTTCAGCTCTCATTAATAATATGGAATAATTGTTCTCAGGGCATTGTGGGAAATGTTTCTAAAGAATGAAAGCTGAAAGCAAAGGATGGTTGAATTGAGGGTAAGTGACTGTACTTGTCTGATGCTTTGTTTTGTGCCTGGGATGACAATGAGTTCCTCCATCAGGTTCAGCTTCCCTGGGGAAGCTTTTCCACAGTGGAGAACAGTCACCATAGGCAGTGGCATCTGGATACTGCCAAAACTCTGAGAACAAAGATGAGCTTCAAAACAATACATTTACTTTTTAGATTTCACCTAGGGTCTTAGCCTAGTCAAAGACTATCAGCGGGATGTCTGGTTACAATTAGCTGTGATGGTTAAAATTTCCTTGTTTCTGTAACATATTAAGTATGCTCTTTGATAATGCTCTGTAACTCTTAAAATGGGTAAGCTTGCAGAGAAAACATTTGTTCTATTTGAATATTACATATTGTAGTGTACACTACAAGCCAGTACTGGATAAGTACGTGGATGGATGGATATAGAAAGATAAAATCAATTAACTGAGACCCAGGTGAAGTACTGTAATGTAATATGAAATATATTGGCATTTCAGTGTGCGGTTTCAAAATTACTCATTATAATAACGTAAGACAGAAGAACCTGTGGGACAACGTGCTGTCTGTAAATGACGAAGGATGAAGATGCCTAACGGCTGACTTTAGAGGGATGGACGGATAGATAGATAGATACATACATACATACTTTCATCTTACTGTGGGGATATTTCGCTTGGACTCCACAATGCTTCACTCAATTACATCAAAACTTACAGCACCGCGACTACCCTTTGGTGAACCCATTTTGGTGTAGAATATTTGAAGTTTCAGGGAACTGGCTGAGTCTCACACTACAGCCACAACCCCGACTCTGTCTTTTGGGCAACAGAGCAGAGGCACCCAGTTTACTATAGTGATGGTGGCATTTGTAACAGCTTCCAGGATCATATTACGACATTGGAAGTCCGCTAAAACTCCCGACTTGAGGGAATGGATAGACGAAATGATCAAGACAGCATCCTACAAAAATATGTTAGGAAGAATGTATGGGAGCCTGGAATTGAAAGATACTTGGGATAATTTCTGGTGTCATATGTAATTCAGTTGAGTTCATCGGGCTACAGTTCTTGTTTGCCTCATTCCATGGCTCATGTCTTTTTCAGTTTTACATTATATAATGTATTTTTATATGTTATACATGTTATGAATAGCCTTTCAATACCTTTCAATTCGTACGTAATAAAAACTTGATTTACAAAACTTACAACACCAACAGCAGGGGCGTTGCTAGACATAAAGCTCTACTGGGGCACAGGTCCCCCACCCCCCATGTATGAAGATATTTATTTCAACATACATGAACATAAATACTGGGGCACAGCACATAAATACTGGGTCACGTGCCCCAGTAAAAGGGATCTAGCAACACCCATGACCAATAGCAGAGACATCACAGTTACCCAAAGGTACTGCGAGTATGTTTTATAAGGCCTGCTATGACTTTGTATTCACAAGGAGGCTGATATTACAGGAGTACACAGACCTGTTGGGGATGGAGTGACCGGATGTGGTGATAGAGCGGCACACCATTTAACTGGGCTGCAGCCTTGGCTATGGCCAGGGACACGGAGCCAATTGCCACGCTGCCTGGGATGACAGGCTCTGGGGGCTCTGCCGGTGGAAGGGGCTTCTCTGTACTGTTACTCTTTCTCCCTGTGAAGGTGTCAGACGTATGATACCACCCTCTGTTGATACATAAGTGTTTATTTGCGAAAGAGGGATAGTGGTAAGTGATCACACAGCACATGTATGGAAGTCTGGAGTTCTTTTCATATTGTTTCCTTCTTCTTACTTAAAATCTCAGTAAAAATTGATGAAGTTCCTTATTTTAAATAGGTTTTAAAATGATCATTGGCTCCTGCATTTACTATGAGGTAAGAGATTAACTCAAAAACCTGCACTTCCGTTTTGCAGGTACAGAGATCTGAGGTGCCAGGCTGGTAGTTTTGGTTTTAAAGGCGTAAACGGGCTCTTAAGAAATGGTATGATGTGTGTGCTGTGGGCAGTCCAGGGCCTACCTTTATGCCCTGCCTTTTTCTGTCCCGGAGTCACTGGAGGAGGGTTCAGTTCACATGTGGGACCTGAAGCCTGCTTTTCTTCGATCTCTCTCCTCTGCCTCTCCTGCCTCTCCTGATGTTCAAATAATCGTGCCTTAAAAAAGTCACTGTAACAGACAAACCTTTGGTCTTTAGCTAAAAGGCACAGGAGCTGTCAGAAATAACAAGTTTGTAATTAATCAAACCAATTATCAAGCGCCTCATGAAGTGCTTTTTGACTGTAGGAGAATGTGAGTTATCCAGGAGAACATGCAGGAATCATACCACGTAACCATGGAGGTGTGAGGCTACATTGCCTGCTAAGCCATTGCACTGCCAAAAAATATATATTTTTTTAAATTGCAGTTATATCCATGATGCTTCTGTTACAGGATTAACTTCAGCAAAGTTGCTTCTTATAGTTCCATTGTGGTTCACTTATTCAGCTCTAAATTAAAGCAACACAATGGATAGTCCTGTTACCTCAAACAGTTTGGGTTCGAAGCCTGTTCTGCTGTGTGTGTGTGAAGACAGCAACATGTGGTTTGTATTCCAGATTTGAAATCCAATATTATGAGAATAAAATGCACTATATGGACATAAGTATTGGGACACCAGTTAATAGGTGGGGCTCACATACTTTTGGACTTGGGTAATTAAGCCATACTCATTGTCTGAGACTGGTGTATAATTAAATACACACCCATACAATCTCCAGCAACAAACACTGGCGGCAGAATGGGTCGTACTGAAGAGATTAGTGACCTTCAACGTGGCACAGTCATAAGATGCCATCTTCCCAACAAGTCAGTATCAAATTTCTGCCATGGTTAACTGCAAGTAAAGTGACTGTGATTTGGAAACTTCTATAAACAACAAGAGTTCAGTTGTGTTGTCACAGGTCACACAAACAGAAAGAGATCCGATGACCCAGCATCAATACCCAACCTCACTGATGCTGTTATGGCTGAATGGCAGGAAATCCCACCAACGATATTCAAACATCTAGCGTAAAGCCTTTCCCAAAGAGTGGAGGCAAAGGAGGACCAACTTCTTTATTATACCTTTGGTTTTGGAATGAGATATTACACAGGCAGGTGTCCCAATACTTTTGTCCTTATATAATGTATTTCGACAGTGTTCAGGTTGGTTGGGAAGAGAAGAATGATGAGAATTAACACTTGAGCACAAGTGTGGATGTTAGCCTGGATTTATGAGGCGGAAGCATGTGTTCTGGTATGGTGACCTGAACTTTATCTAGGCATGGCATGCACTGGTAGATTGAAATGTGGTGGAAATTCTTCATCGGTAACAATTCTAAAAGTGTTTGTTTAGTTTAGAAGCAAAAATCCACCCTGGGTATGGAGGGAATGTACAGCATGTTGACACATGTCCTGTCCTGAGTCTGCTGTTGGTCTGGTTGAGGTGGCAACATTTCCTGAATTTGTAAGACATTGAATTTGGAAGTGAGACATGAGATAAACATGTGTTGCTGACTTATGGAGCAGGACTCACCCTAATTGGCTGAAGGCCTTGGCAGGGGCACTGCTGTCACATGACACCATTGATGTAAAGGAGTCCATGTGACTCCCAATAGCAGCATCAGGCAACAGAATCCACAAGCTAGCATCTACTATGCTAGTGACCTCTCTTATGTAATGAAGCTCACATCTCATGCCAAGCCCTTACAACTTACTGCTTCTCTTTTCTAAATTGCTCTTTTTTCATTTCTGTAATTTTCTTCAGGAAGCTTCAATCTACCTGTCTGTCTGATCTCCTCTCTCTCTGATGGGATGATATTCTTTATATCCCCAAATGATAAAAATGCAGCTGCCTCTCTATTTTCAATCCTATCACTGTTCTTGTTGCATTTTATCCCTTCTGGCTTGCCTAGTCATGTGTCTCTTGGCATTTTGTGAAATCGCTGAGAGGAATATGGTAGTTGGTAATGCCGTGTGTCAAAATGAAGGTGAAACATATATAGTACCTTAGTAATTTGTCCACTGCTGATTGGTCAGTGGGATCAAAGCCCCTTAGCATCATGCTCAGTGGTTCATTGATCCAGTGGAGTGCGGTCGTCAGAGAACACTTTGTGTTATCACTCCCATTAAAGGTGGGGCTGTACAAACTCTCATCTCTGAGTTTGCACTGGCTTGATATAACTGCAGAGCATATACTCTAATATCAGAATACAAAGTGAAATGTTAGAACATAACTAATGACATGATTAACAAGCTACATTTTCCATTATGCAAAGTTTAGATATAAATATGCATCAATGTTCCAGAAAAATGTCTGCTTCCACATTTTATTTATTAATCTAGACTTTTAAATTTAGATTAAAGCACTTTTATTCTGCAGCATATTTTGGTAGGCTTTGTATTTAGTTATGTATCTGTCATGCCTCTCTGCTGTCTGTTGCAGGAGATTAATGTTGGATGTTTCAGTTGGACTGTTTGTCCAACAGTATGGCTCTCAGAGTTGGGACTCGGTATTTTGCATGGCAATAATGATCTGAGATATTACTGGCCTGACTAACGCCTGCTTGTGGCTTAATGACAGCATGCATTTTCCTCTCTCTGGAGGCATTCTCACAACCTGAAGCAGTTTCCCTTGACATTGCTTTCAGGCTCTGTTGACTTGTTTCATCCTCCATCAAGTCCTTTCATTGGTACCTCTACTTTTGCCCAAGTATGGTGAAATGTGACATCACAGAACCCTTTCCTCCTTGTCCCACTGATTCTCTCACTGTCCCCTTAAATAATCCTGTATGACTCATCAACTCCATGCTGTGTGATGTTCTGCACTTACACACAATCAAATTGTTTTCATGCCCTCTTGTTTTCCATCCTTGTTTTTAAATTCATATTTAGAAACTACAAGTATAATAATTAAACCTCCCAATATGGAATACATGTTTTGCTTGTAGACTTATTTGCTTTCATACTTAAGCAGAACATCTGTTGTGCACTAGGTCATCCTGGATTCATGTTTCTGTTGCTATATTTAACATTTGTAAAAGTGTATTTGTACTTCAGTTTCACGTGAAAACTAAATTTGAATCAGTTAAATCTGTAAGCATGAAACTGAGTGATTACCTTCTCTTCATTTCTAACGGTGCATAGGACTTCTGCCCGAACCGTTAGTTCACCCTTTCCGTCATAGACTTCGCTTCCCCTTAGCCTGCTTATCACTGGTCGAGCTGAGAGTCTTGAAAAGTAGTTTGCCTGGAGAAAATGGAAACATTCATATGCTATTCCTCTAATCACGGAATTTTAGCATTTTAAAGATGTGTACTTAAATCATTGACTAAATGAGTGTTTACATTTACGATTAAAACAATATGAGTGATTTCTAGATACTAAACGAATCCTTAGTTTTCGCTTGGAACTGTGGATATTTAATTCCTTGATTCTCAATGATGTTTTGACTTTAATATTAATAATTATTTGGTGTGATGTACAATGTAATATTAAGTGTTACTTTAAATGTTTCGTAACCGAAAATCAAGTCCTCAGCTAATAATAATGGATCAGGCGTTCTGTCAGAATGTTATTACGGTGTTGAAGTCATCTGGAGGTGCATCCGGCTTTATGCTGCAACTATATAAATACGTGAATAGGAACACAAGCACGAAAATTTGCCCCCCAGATATCTACAGCACATAAATATATTATATAATATTAACGAATAAGAAATTGTTCTTTTTAGACAGAAAATACAGGGGATATATCTGTTTTGTTGTTTTCTGTTGCAGTGAAGATAATTAAATGTTTTAATAACTTCCAGCTGCCAAACAAACCATAATAAATCTGAAAATATACTTCATACCAAATAACCGTATATATCATCCGGTTTCTCAAAAAACATTGTGTTCAGTACAGCTTCAAGCTTCTGCGGAACTCCATTGGCTCTGTAATACTCAGCTGCTCTCTGTTTAAGTTCGTATAACTCTTGCTCTTCTTTAGAAATTCGAATGTTCTTTCTGAAAAACTCCTCATAGGACATGCTTCGTCTGGGATCAAAATGATTCTTGTCCTTTTCGTTAGATTTTATTTCCACTGACCGGCTTCAGTGAAAAGCTTGTTTCCGACGGTTGCCTGGCAACGGGGTAACGTAATATCGCGAGACTATAACTGTAACTGTGGTACAAGTGTTGGCCAAATTAGTTTAGAAATGCTACATTTATGCATTTTTCATACGGATATTTTTTCATAATCACACTTAGTTTCGTGTGTTGCGTGTCTTTTTTTTTTGCATGCGCAATTAATATTGATATGACGTTTTCTTACAGCTTGTTAAATTTTGATACTTTTTAAACCGGCGATTGTAATTACTCGCCTCAACGCTATCTAAACACACAGTTCCAAATTTATTATGCGATAATTCATCAAAATCATTGACCTTATAGCATAGGTATCCAGAGATTCCTTGCGAAGTATATATTTAGATACTTAGTTTTGTGGCTTTTCTATTTTGTTCAAATTCCGGTATAAATTAAGTTTGGCGTACTAAGAATCATTAGTAATAACTTGCTTAAATGTTCAGAAAAGTCCAGAGAAGCAGACTAAAACAGGGGCAGAAAAGGCATCCCTCCTTTCCAGCGTAAAAATGACATTACAGTGAAAATATGCTTACGTGTTATATATAAATTAAAAATAACCACAAGCGGTTATGGGTGGGTTCAAGCACACATACTAACAGGGACACCATGCACCATTGACTAAATGAAAAGCAAAAGCAGCTTTGACCATCAAACAACTGCCTATGCCAGCATTGCATGCTTCAGTGCTTGTGCTGACATCGCCTGCTTCAACCCATGATATCCATTCCAGCAATGCCTGGTTCATCCATGCTGTCACTGTTGACTTTGCGTGTAGTAGTAGGTAGTGTTGGCATAGGAATTTGGGAGCAGAGGCTCTTGGGGACTGGCCATTGGACAGGCAGTGCTGGAATGGGTAGCATGGATTGTAGCATACAGTGCTGGCATAGGCAGTTAGAAGCATAGGCTTTTGGGAAGTGGCTTTTGCACAGGCAGTGATGGAATGGGTAGCATGGGTTATAGCATACAGCTGGCGTAGGCAGTTGGGAGTCATAAGCACATGGAACATGGCCTGCAGCAGTGCTGGCATAAGCAGTAAAGCACCCATAGGCTATTGAGGGGCCTGGCGTTTGGGATGTGGCCTGTGGCCACGCAAAATGTCATACATTGGATTTTTGGGATATTTTTTGACCAAATGCTCTTTCATTGCAAGCAGTGTTGATTAGGAGGTTGGCGTAAGCAGTACTGGATTGGTTAGAATGGGTTGAAGCATGCAGTACTGTCACAGGTGAGTGAGGGGGGGTAAGGATTTTGAGTGTGGCCTGTGGCCATGCCAAATAGCATACATGGGATTTTTGGGATAATTTTTGACCAGCTGGGTCTGTTGATTACAACGATACCAAATATGTACAGATTGGACGAAAATCCTTGAACTACTATGCAAGGCGAATTGGGCAAATTTTGCAAATTTGCCAAAATACTGGGTGGGAACTGCTGAATTCTGATTGGCTGGCCATTGAATTATGCAAATTAACAGAAATTTTAAGCGTTTTGATTGGTTCAAAACTCCGTAGAACCCATAATGTCACAACTGTGTTGCTGTAGAGACAATAAAACGGGGACTGTGGGCTCACTTCGTAGGCAACAGGCCCAATTTGGGTGGCTGAGTAGTGGGTGGGTATACGCATTTTGTGGCCAAATTTGGGGTTGCTGGGACTTACGGGCTGGGCTGGGCGTTTTAGGGCCAAAAAGGAATAATAATAATAACAACAACAGAGAAAAAAGGACTAAAACAATAGGGTTCCACACTAATAATGAAAAATCTGGACTAAAACAATAGGGTTCCGCGTGGAACGTGTTTGAACTCTAATAAGAAAGAAAAATCCGGACAAAAACAATAGGCTTCTGCACAGAACGTGCTTGAACCCTAAAAAAAAATCAGGACTAAAACAATAGGCTTCCACATGGAACGTGCTTGAACCCTAAAAATCAGAATACACTAGATGTTTAACATACAAAGTAAACTGTGGATTCAGAGTTTTATGTTTGAGTTCTGATTTGTTTAGTGGAATTAAAAGTTTATCGATTCCTTAAAAATGTGACGGGAATGAATTTTGTGTGGCAGGGTGGGCATTATCCTTTCATCTTCTCACTCCCTTATTCTAAAGCCTGGGAAACAGCAAATGTGGGCAATTTTCACAAGTCCCTGCCTTATTCTCATCTCCTAGGGGGCAGTTGTTGGGATTTAGCATCACTCCTATTAAGGGTCGTTATTTGTGCAGTCAAAACAATGAGCAGTGAAAGAATTGGCCACAATGAACCTTGGCTGGGCCACCCAAAACATCTGGTGAAACCTGTGAATTTGGTGATAACTGCATTCATAAAAGTGGTGCCTGTGGTGCCTGGAATTGGATAGGAGGCTGGGCTGCTGACCTTACTTTACAGAAAGGGGACTGTAACACATGTTGATGCTAATTTATCTGTTTGAGGGAAAAGACAATGAGGTTCATGAGACAACAGCAGTAAAATGGTGCGAGAAACTATAGGCCAGAATCTCTAGTACTTGCTTGTTCACCTTGCACTTCTTGGCTAACATATATACACACATCTGTTGCAATATGAGGTGAAGCATATTCTCAGTCAGCTAAAGGAGCAGGTGGAACTACTGGAATGGAATATAATTAATACCTTGCCAAAGATGAGAGAAACAAAACATTCAAGTGGATTTATTTTGTTTGATGAAGCAGTTATTCTTTTTTATGATAAACAGCAATTGCACCCTCAAAATCAAGCAAAATTTTTGCTGAAATTACTCTACACTTCGTTGATGTACATTTGGTTAGTTATGGTATCCGAAACATATTTAAACAGCATTATGAGTATGTCAGCAGAGATTATCAAAAAATGTTGTTTAAGAGACAAAATACTTAAACACTTGCTTAAAAGGATTTTAGTGAATCCAGGCCTTATGGTGCAAACCGTACGGACATTACTGCAGGCGTGCAGCAAGTAAATATTACATGATCTCAGAACGTAACATTCTCTAAATGTCACTTCTACTACTGGGTGACAAGCATTTCTTGGATTATTTTTTATAGATTTCATATTGTACTAAAATGTCATTCATATTATAATGGTTTAATAGACAATCACATTAAAAGAAAGCCGACGTCTCGTAACATTGCTATTGCGAAATATTTTGGGAATGTATTGTCAAAGCATTTCCAGGTCATTGTTTAAAAACTGAAGGTACCTTAGTTATTTTGGCAAAGGAGGTTGTGTAATACAGGTACAACATGAGACATTTTCTCGAAAAAGCACATCGCATTAATTTATATTAGTTTGTGCGGTATAATAAACACAAATGTAACAGAACGCGTTATATAGAAATGAATATAAAAAAGTTCCGATAACACCACTCGATATTAGTCAGACTTAAGAACCCACTCTGACATCCCCGTTAACCCCGTTACTGAATACAGGCATGGTTTCAGTGTAAAAAATATTGAAAACAAACCGATATTTTGTCCAAATACAAGAACGTATTTGGTTTGAACGAATTTTGCAATGCAGTACATGAAATAAATGTGGAGTCTAAATTTTATTCTACTACAAAGTAAACTGATCAGCGAGTTTAATTTAAGATTTTACTGCTGCGTGGTGTTAACCTTGCATCCCCACCCTTCATCTGAGCGTTTACGTGTAGACTACAGACATCGCGACTATACGTATATTTTGCCGGCGGCTGCATCTTTTTACTAGATAACAAGACAATGCTTTTGGAATTACAATATCTGTGCGTTACAGTGCATATGAGTTTTGTAGTTTATAATTGTTCAAAGATCTACGTTGTGTATTCGGCAAATTCATACATTTAACCTACAAGTTGTTTTGTGATGGGTTTTACTTTGGATTTTGATTCAGACTTAAGTATTTATTGACATGTTAGCTGTGTACGTAAAACTTTTATTGAATTCTTCAGTCACTGATTACTTTGTGGCAACGACTTCTGACATAACTCCGCAAGTTCGTATCGCACATTTCACTGAAAATATAAGGATACGAGGATAAAATGTAAATTTCGCAGTAGTGTAACTATTTGTGCAAAATTTATTTCATTTAACCCGTATAAATAATACGATCATAAAAAAAGATAAGTTAACATACTTTCCTACCGTGTTCTGTTTTTCTTTGACCTTTGTTGTAAGATTACTCAGTTTTCACGAAAAGTAAGCGCGCTTGATAAGCCCAGACTGTTTCATTGCATGGGGTAAGTGCATTTACTGAACTGCAAAGGAAGAATGCGGGTTCTTCACAACAAATACACCTTGATATTTTAACATATCGTGTATCGAAAGAGCAAGTACTTGTGTTTGTTGCGCTGCACGCATCAGGTAAATGTTCCCAAGGTAATTTTTCATCGTATGAATTTTGTTGAATTTCGGATTGCCTAGCAATCAATAACTATCAATGTTGTGCGCCGTAGTTTCTACATCAGAATCTCTTTTTACGTGTCTAAGGTTCAGCGGTTGAAGACTGGCTATGCATTTCCATCGTTTTTAACAAATATAATTATACTGTGCTGTGTTGATGCTATAAATTCCACTGCACCTTATCAATATTTTGATAAAGTAAAAGGATCTACAGGTTTCACTGGAATATTGGAGTCTTGAAGCTTGTTCTGTTTTTTAAACACTACACATATTTTAATTGCGGATATTCTATTTGTACCGATGCCTTCACACATATTAAACTTTTGATATAAAACATTAACTACTAACAGTAATGCATTCGTTCTGGCAAGCAGCCTTAGTTCAATGTACCTGTGCAGGGTTGCATTGGGGGCAGAGGTGAGATTAAGTGCGATAGTCTGCTCTCATTTTCCGCATTAGGGTTTGTCATGTAAATTGAATGGTACTGTTTATCTTTAAAAGTTAAGTGCTCAGGGATCATCTTGATTTGATCTTTTTTGGAGGCGATTTCGACGCGCGTGTTGTCTGATTTCAAACTGTATGGTGCTGCAGCGTTTTTTTTTTCTTTCTTTCAAAAATGTTGAAATCCCACAGATCCCATAACAATGTGAAAGCGCGGAGAATAAAGCCATTTAGTTCACATAGGTCAATAATACATTATTCCTAGTAACATGTATATATTATATTAAGTTATGGAAAGCTCCTTATCCGATCTGTTGACGAAAGCTTGAAAATGCGCATCTGAATATTTTACGTCAATGCAAACTATTATCTTTTAATGTATACCATTAAGCTTTTTAAAAAATAAATAAAAGGGTATTTATGAATTTAATACATATATAACGTGCCATTTCAGAAAAAATACAGTTCTTTTGTATCAATAATAACTATCGCTGTAAAGGTTTTTCGGGTCCTTTTTTTGAGTGACGACTTACCTTATATAAATATATTACTATATTTTGTGTATATTTAATATGTATGTGTTATATAAACATCGAGAGGACTACCAATCTAGAACGTAGCTTTTCACCGGCAACGACAGCTGGTGTAGGCATGGACAAACCGCAGCTTACTTCACGGAGCTTCTCCTATCGCTCCTTCTCCCAAATCAATAGCATGGTTTAAAACAAATAAGACTCAGACTGCAATGCTCAAAGAGCTGGGGCCCAAGAGGCTCACGTATCGGTTAGAGCCTTTAACCAGATTTCGCTCCAAGGGCGGTTTGCTCCAGGACGCGAAATCACCGAGAGGGCCCTAGCATCTGATACGTCACCGAATCCAATGCATTCATTGGCCTTTTTCCAGGTTGTGGCTGCTGTCCCCACGCTTGTGGTATATAATGACACAACAAAATCTGTACCCTAAAAAATAACATCTCTGTAACATTACCAAAACAACTTATGATTTAATATAAAAACTAAATACATCTACAAGATTAACGCTATACATTAACGCAAAAATACAAGAAACTCCGCAGTACCATTACGAGCAAAAGCTTTTGACAACACAATGATATAAATTTGCCGTGAACAGCATCTATTTAATTATCATTTTCCTCCCACCGGGATAAGGCAGCAGACAATGACCCACCTGACCTACATTTCATCACAACTATTTATGAAATTATTTTTGTAGTCGAAAAAAATCCAAAATGGTCACGGCGCACGTTTGTACCGAGACAAACAATTATTAATAAATAAAGTCACTCTACACAGAACGCTGCGGGGTTTGAAAGTTCAAGCGCTTCATATGACTACATGTTAAGGCTGCCACCATCTGGACGCTCGGCGTACAATCTTAAAGTTTGATATTCGTAACCAAACCTTAATGACACAAAACGGTCTTCTTTGGTTTGTAAAAACAACGGTAGCCGGTAAAAAGAGTAAAATATGTTCGCTATACAGCTAAGCCTAATCTCTACATGTAACAAACTACAAATGAATAAACATAACTAAAATGAACATTTTAGTATTCCCCAAATTTATAACTGTGCACATAACCATGTAAACCTATATAACGATAGAAAAAAAGTTTTAAATGCATTTACATATTAGAAAGAATGCATCCCTTAGCAGCGTCCTTATGAAACAATAATAATAATAATAAAATCTAAGTGCTTTTCAATTGCATTGACATTTTAGAGCTGTTCATGATGCTTAATCTTTGCTCTATAGCTTTGTGTGTAATTATAATATGATCCACAAGGCATATGCGCTGAGGAAAGCAGCGATCAAGTTAAGGCAAGGCTTCCGAAAAGAAAAGAGTCATCTCATTAAGTGGATATGCAGCCCGGCACATAGCTACACTATAGTAAAAACAATAGTTCTCCTTGCCCAGTTGCCTTTAATAGGCCTCACCTCCCTCATCATCATTGTGGGTGCACTAGGAACACCATTTTCAAAAAAAAAAAAAAAAAAAACACAAAGAAAAAAGTGCCAAGACTTGACGGGGAGTCCAAGCTTTTCAATACTCAGACCAGCTGGAAATAGAAGTAATACCAAACAACCGTACCGGGTGAGACATGTGACTGGCAAAGGTCAGAGCAGCCGCCTCCCATTACGCTTTAGAGCCAGACATGCTTTTCTCCTTCTGACAAGTCGCAACTATTCGGTCCCGGCACAAGGGAATTCGGGGGAGAGGAGGGGAGGGGAGAGGAGAGGAGAGGGTCGTGAGCGCCTCATTCTCCGTGCACGGTTCCTTATCAGCCTCCATAACGCCGCAGATCTTGCCGGAACGATGGACACAGTGCCAGTTTCAAATAAATATGTTGTCTCTGTATTACAACTAAACACATCGTGTGACAGGGTGACTTCTTCGTTATAGTTGATACTGCAAAAATTAAAGGAGAAAAACATCAACTCTTAGAGTATAAACCGTACAGTTTTGTAGTGGCATGTGTGCTGGTATTGCGCTAGTTTGCATAGTCGTTATGGTTGTTGCTGTTGTGCGTCTTAACCATGGTTACCGCGTTGCGCCAAGGAGATCATAACAAATACGCCAAGATAATAGGTTTCTGTGTGTCTGTCAGGCCTTCCTTGAGATCCTCGGGTCGTTCATTTACATTCACACGTCTTAATAGTTTAACTAATGATGTTAAACAGCTTGCCAAGGGTCTCGGTAGGTCACATGGAGAAGTGCCATTTCTACCTAATTAGCGCGTCTTTTCCAAACCCCAAGCTGCCAGATGCAGACCCGGACGAGCTGGAGGTTGTCATGTTTAATTGCCTTTGACGGGAATGCCAGGCCAGCCATGTTTTCAAACTTGGCCAGGTGTTATCTGAATGGGTCATTGGGGGATCTCGAATATCATTCTAATACTCTTGGCAATTAATATATTTACCATTGCAGAGGCCAGTTAACTTTAAGGTATTTTAAAGTAAGAGATAGCTGCAGTAAATAGACGATATTTCAAGAATATTAATTAAGCCGTGTTGTGAAACACATATACTGTTTATTTTGTAACGGGCCGGATTATAATAGTACATTATCAGTTGCAAGTGGTGCGGAATTGGCTCAGGATAATGGAAAGATATATGCTCGATGCATAATCTAAGGACTCCTATTTCTTTAACTCACCAGTTTGTAATAATGCTTAATCACGAGGGAAGTATACGGATATTTTATAACTGCTACATTATGTCCACCCCTAAAGGAGACTTCCCGGTATATTCATTGATATGTTCGTGAAATACGAACACACCTTTTCCGTTCCGTTTTTCAGCAACCACTACATTGCGCAGCAAATAACACGTTCCTTTGTGCTTTTTGGAGAATGTTTCAGCACTGGTGCAAATTGTGCTGCGCGGTTGTGCTCCGACGATACGGAGAAGCTCACACGAGGCATCTTTTCAGTCTTGTCCCAGATTCGACCAATTTAGAGAACATTTGTTTGGTAACTGCAAAAGATACGAATCACAACCATCATACTCTGGCCTCAAGACCAACTGTGCATGTACCAGTTTTATTTCAGTTTATGCGTACGCGAGTTTGTGTTCTAACTGAAGTACGGAAAGCATTAAAAATGCTGGAGGTAAAATATGTTGGTCTCAAGTTAACACTTTTCAGTATCATATGTTTTATGATTTGAAGTAATTTCTTACTAATATGCTCATTATTTGAGTGTGGTATTAGGTAAGCATACCCTTTCTTTGAACCGCTGGGCGAAATTACCTGTTCAAGGACCTTTTTGTTTATTCATTTGCGTTTGAACGTCCTTCATGCTTCTCGGCTTGCCATTGCCCTCGTCATTCTCCGCGAAATGGACGTTTTAAGTTGTGTTTCAGCTGCAAGCGTGCGCCATTGTATTCATCATTCCAGCGTTATAATGTTCATGTGTAAAGCTTTGGAAAGCTCAAGAGATATTCACATATATATATATTGAATCCAGACGGTGGTGCGTGAAGAAAGAATGGACGTCGGTTCAATATAAATCTCAGAATGATCCACGTAACTCTTCGGTTTTGCACGTCCCTTTCACAACCTAAATAAATGCTCGACCTGCCCGTGAACTTTCTCAGTGGCTTAATAGAGTGACTTTAATAAGATCGCCCGGACTCATTAAGCCAAGTCTTGCGAGCGTTAGTTAAAAGATCAGATTTCTGTACTTCTGTGGAATACTCCAATGTCGAGGGAAACGAAGTTGCCAAAGCACATAGGTACATCATACAGTATATTTCTCTGTTGTTATTGTCATTTATGTACACATATCCACTTGTGTTGGCTCCACAGTATTGGCACCTCAGTAAGTTGTGCAATAAGTTGTCACAATATAACTGTCACAATGAGCAGAAGGCACCACTTTGCTAGCAATATTTCGGTTTATTTATAATCAGTAAAATGGAGCAAGTTTGCCAAATTAATATACATCACCTAAAATGCCAACAGGAGCCTGCGGCAGAGACAAAAGAATACCAGGCCTATAGGTGCAAATGCTTTGGCGCGTCATTAAGGTGTTATTATCGTGGTAGCGAGAACAACCCCAGTTTAAGTTCTCTTTAATTTGAAAATTTACTTTGCAATTAAATCGTTGTTCATATTAAAGCTACACACTAGACTGAAGTGCAGTTTCTTCAAAAATTGCTTCAGATCTTTCCAATACTATGTATTTTCTCGTAAAAATCGTGGTTCTACTAAGAATTTTGTATTTATTCTATCGTAGGCCTATTTCGGCACCTTTAACGTAGCCTAAAAGAACACAGACAGAAATTTAACTATATGAATTGCAAAATTCTGCGCACGGAGAACGATAAAACATTTACAGTCTAAGATTAAAGTAAAAAAAACACTAGTTTGTATTTTGTTGCAACGCTTTTAATATTTTTATGCTTCATGCATGTCAATACGAGAGCTTTGCTAAAAACACAGATCGAATTATTATTATTAGTAGTAGCATTTAATAAATAGCAAACATATAAAATTAGAATTTGTATTTTTTCGATTTTAAACCACGTTGCATTGTTAGTTGTTCCATCATAACTTGTATATTTTCCCTTGTTTTGCGCTGTTATTTATGAAATATAAAGTTGTTTTTTTCCATCTTATTGTAATTTGACGACTACAATTCCTTTTAATTTAGATATTGTTGTAAAATACACATTCTTCGATGCGTACGTTTAAATTGGTTAGTTGTTTCCACAACCAGAACCTGACTAGGACATGAGGTTAGAAGATGGTGGTTAGCTGTATGTAGATATTAAGTGGTTATCGGCTTAGATGTCGTGAAACCTTTCTGTCATTGCGAAAAGTTGTGCTTGGTGATGACATCTGGCAATAATGCCGTAAACCTCGACAATATATCCGCTACCTTATATAGCTAAAATATTATCATATGTAAGACGAATTACTGACAGTTTCCATAGCTATAATATACGTCTTGCGACTGTTGCAACGGTTTGCATGGATTTAGAACTGCAAGCTGGAGCTCAGCTTTGTTGTCCATTAATATACAAATGTTTACTTTATTAGCGCTTGGCTTTAGCACTTCATGATCTATGCCAAAAGCCGCCAGATTCGCTTGGATATATGAAGTGTGCCACTGACAACAAACGTTTAATCCAAATTAAAGCCTCTTCAAATAGGAAAACATTCGGGACACATTACGTGTCCGACCTCTTTATGTAAGGCATGATGTAGCAGTGCATGGATGATTTTTGGCCAATAATCCCCGAAAGCGGGGGAATTGGTTTTCTTTTCCGAAGATCAGTCTTTCTGTTTTTTTTTCAGCTGTTGGTGCGTAAGAATTATTTTCGTATAGCACAATTCTAAAAGGGATGACATTTTTAAGAAACATTTATGAAAAGCAATCCTATACGTTACACCGATTAAAGTGCCCGTTGAAAAGACATGACCTTTTACTACATCTGAGCAATACGAGTCATTTCGTTGTAGTCTTAATGCTTTTCGTTAGTTTTAGCGGCACTTAAATTAATATTGTGATATAGTTGTCGAAATAGTTTATCCAGTATACGTAGTGCACATTTTTTGGACTACAGATTCATTTAATTTGACGCATAATATTTCTACACACAGTAACTGTTACCTGCGCATATCCAGAGCGACGTGTCAGCTTTTGTAGTTCAATAAATTATAGCCTAAATATTATATTGAAAATGGAAAACGTTGCTATTTTTTAAAATGTTGCACTTTGACAGCCTACAGTACGTGCACAGTATTGTATAGGCTTGTTGTTTTTATTAGCCTTCTGAAATGACAATATACTATGTATTTTCTTTTAACATATTTTGAGGTATCGTAATAGCAGCTAAAATATGGTACGGATGATTCTGTATTAATTGGTACCATTTTACATTTTCAGTGAGGAATTACACATGCTTATAAATATATTAGTATATTATTTGTGACACGACCTATGCAATAGAAATGTGACGACTCTCTATGGAGTTCATTCTGGACTTCGAAATAAGTGAAGCACGACGTCATATGTTTTGCAAAGAATAGCAGTGATTCAGAATGAAACTTAACCGCCTGGATTGTATAAAAATGACCTTGGCGTTTGTCATTGAGTTAAGCCAGCAAAAGGAGACAAATGTAGGATTATTTACTTATCCTTTATGGTGCTGAATGTGAAAATAAAAAGCAGGTGATGAATGAAGGCTTTTTTTTAGTTGCAAGATCAAAATGAAAAAATCTAAAATTAATGTAATGAACAAAATAAGACTGGTTTACATGGTGGTGTCATTCTTGTTTTTTGGTGTAGGTAAAAGCAAAACAGCATTATTAGTACTAAATGTGAATTCATATAATATGAATTAATGATGCAGTGAAGTCATGTTATGTACTGTGACAGAAAGTACCATCAGATCTTATCCATCCGAATACTGCTGGGGTTTAATGGTCAGTATCTGCTGTTTATCTCTCATATTGTTTGTCACTCATTTACATGCATCTGAATGTCATTAGACCTTTTATGCCATATTATGCCATCAGGGACTGGTCATATAATAGTTTTTTTCCTTCAAAAAACACTAAACCACTAATCCAAAAGCATTATATATAAATTGAATGTTTTATGTTAGCTATAATCAGGTGTACACGGATATTATAATTTAAATTTTTGCGCATTCTAGATGAGCACTGTAATATTTCCAAGTTGTAATTATGGGTGTATCATTGATAAAGGTAAACATAATTTAATAGTCACATTTAAAACGTTTTCTTGCAAAACTTGGCATTAACACCATGCAGCTCAGATCAACAGATGATCCTCAGTGCGATGCAATTTGCAAACATCCATTCAGCACTGACTTGAAATAGTCTTCATGTAGCACATTCGAAAATAGGTTCATACAGTTTAGACAATTTATTGTTTCCATTCTTGAATGGCCAGAATTACAAAGGCATTATATTCCTATCTCTAGTCTGTACTCTTCATACTCTTCCAATATCGAATCTGTACTCTTCATAATCGTCCTCTATCAAATGTATACTCTTCATACTCTTCCTATATTGAATGTGTACTCTTCATAATCTTCCTATATCGAGTGTGTACTCTTCATAATCTTCCTATATCGCATGTATATTCTTCATAATCTTCCTATATTGAATGTGTACTATTCATACTCTTCCTATATCGAGTGTGTACTCTTCATAATCTTCCTATATCGCATGTATATTCTTCATACTCTTCCTATATTGAATATGAACTAGGGTTTCCTTGGAGCTTGACAATGAAACCTTCTGGTCACCAGTATAGTTCCTTCATCTGTTTTTTTTATTCTTGGATGTAGCTTTACTTGTCTGACAAAATTGCTGCTGAGGCCTACGTTTGGAATAATATCCGTTAGATGTGAGTATACTATGATTGAAGTTCATGTGAAACTGCTCGGACACTTTATACTTACCAGGTCCAACATAATCAGAAGCAGATTTATTGGCTATGTATGTTGACACATTTAAGGAATTTGGTTCCATTGGTGTCTCTCAAGTAATACAGAAAGAAAATATACAGGCAATAAACATCTTATTTACAAACAATATACAATATGCAAGCAATATACAGATTAAATACAAGACAATGATAATGTAACAACGTACTTTTCCTGCTGAGAAGCCCCTTTCAGCTAAACATGTATCGGTCACAAAGTACGCAGAGAGAAGCTGTAGCTAATTGAGAAGGAGCTATCCGTGGGCGACCAAATGGCATGATTCTCAGAAGGTTGACTTTGAGATTCTGCTGACATAAGCCAGACTGCGAAGATAAGCAGTAAAGACTCGTGTCTGTGCTGTACTGTTCCCTTAAAAACAATGTAGCAGTCTTTCAGAGCTCATACAGTCAGTGTGTATGTGCGGGATGTGCTCTTAAATTTCCATTCACTCATAATAGGCATGAACTAAAGCTCTGTAGAATGGAGTGCTTTTCAATGTTTGAAAAATTACTAACTTAGCTCTTTGTTGGCTGGTTGAAAAATTGATTTATAAGGTCTTGCATACATATTTGAATTCAGAAACATATGACAGCTGATGCCACAGGGTAAACATTCATGTTCTATTTTCTACGAGTTTTACCCTATTGCTTTGTATCAGATGAATGAATAATGACCCTTGTCATGTAATTCCACCTTCAGTTGTAGTAAAGTATGGCTCAAGAGGACCTCTAGTGGTAAAGTGTTGAACTGCTTGTGGATGCATCTAGAGATCTGAAGAGAATCAGTTAACTTATTGGACCAAAAACTTGGACTGCAGCCTCATGAAAATTTTTGGATGTCTGTTATACTGTACACTTGTAAACTTACATCCTCTACTTACCATCAGCATGCCCAAACAGTGTCTGTATGCCTAGAATGACTGCATAGGACATACTTTACACATGCATTCAGTTTGCAAAATTGGTGATATATTGCTTTGTCAAGTTCAGTTGTCATTTTAACTGTTGTGGCTAGTACACGCTAACAGTGTTATTACTCTGGCATATACCAATGGAAAGGGTTCCAGTACATTTTGACATTTATATCCTTCTATATATCTGATTTGAAAAGTTGAACCACACATAGTATTATATAGTAGAACAAACAATGAATGGTAAACTTGCCAAAAGCAAACATGAGCTTTTTTAATTGTTGTGGAATCAAGTTATATGCTTGAAAGCTTGTGGATGGCCAACAGGACCATGTGACCCAGGGATTTGGTGGCAATAAAAAGTTTTGTTATAGTTTTTCTTTTTAGCAATAGACTGGGATTGGGTCCTGTTCAATATGCAGAGTATATGTTACTCAAAAACCCAGGACGTGGAATAATAATCACGTTCATCAGGGGTCTTCTTCATTAGCATAGAATCTCTGGAAATTTTCTAATTCAACAATTCAGTTTAAAAACAATAAAAATGAACTCCAGTCCTTTGCTGCTATATTTAGCGTTAGCTTTGATATGATCTTGTGCTGTTTCTGAATTCCATCCTGCTGCCAGGCATCATTTGATTTTATACAGAAATAATGCCTAAGTGGATACAAAGAGAGGTTAACAATACTTTTTTTCCCCCTTAGGCTGTACAGCAGTCACAGTTTCAGGTCTTGAAATCAAACTGAAAGTATTGTCATTTGTTAATATTTGGAATCTATTCCTAGTCAGTTCAAGTTGAAGGTAAAAAATGGTTATAAAGTGTTTTTAAACAGGATGTAGAACAAAGGAGCTTGCCAGCAGTAAAATCAAATGTAAGTACATCATTGGCCGTCTCCATCCACCTCTGGGTAATTAGCAGCACTTTTAGTGTTTGCAGGCTGGACGATGCCCAGTGCTTTCTGGGATTTTAAAATATTTTTCTATTTGGCTAATAAAAATTGATAATAGTAATGTTACAAGATTGTGTGAAGAAACTAGGCTGGTAACATCATTAGTGGGGAAAATGAATCGAACTACTTCAAAATGAGTCTGATTCATCCAGCTCTTTATTCCCTGTTTGAAAGGGGAGAAGGGCTCTTGTCCTCACAACAAATATAGACGTTTGAAAGCTCTTAAGTACCATCAGTGTGTTTATTCCTGGGTATGCATCATTAATGGCTGTTTTTTTCTTCTTTTTTATATAAAAAGATGATTACACTGATGTTTGGAGCCACTTTTCCAAGGCTCACACAATACTTTGCTGTGGAAACATGGAATTATCATTAGCTTAAAAAAGCAGGTACACAAACCCAGATAGGCCTTCTTTGTAGTTTCACCCTTGACAGGCTGATACCGACATATAAAGGCACCTTTACATTTTATAAAATTTCAACCAGCAAAATATGTGTGATGAAGAAATCGTTCTCTCATTTCCATGCTGGCTTGGCGTCTGGCTTTTAATATCCTCCCTTTTGTATGTCTTGATAAAACTAATTTGTAAGCAATTTACTTCGCAGAAAGAGGCAAGTCATTAGTAGGATAAGACGACAATTAGCCCAGGTTGCAATTCATCAGTTTCTTCCTACAGTACCGACGGAGACAATGCTGATTACGTTTACATTGATAAACAAATTACATCTGTGTGAATTGCTTGGCAGACTGTCGTCAGATATCTGCAAAGTGAAGTTCTTACTCCTTTTGCTTCCAAGAGCTTTTACTGCTGAGACTTATATTTTGACCTAAGTGCATGTTTGTTGGGTCTAATAGACAACATAAACACAAAACTGTGCAAAGTGTTCATGTAATTGCACCTGCACCCTTTTCTAGATTTGTTCTTTGCCTTGCACATGGGCTTTTAAAAATTGTTTTATCCAAGTGTTGTTAACCTCTCCTGTACAATCAATGTTAATTATGTCACCCTAATTGCAATTTCTTTGTGCTACTAGCTAGCATTGGTATTCCACCAGAGGACATACGCCATACCCTGAAAGTGTCAAGTCATCACCATTATCACTGCTTTTGAAGGTATGCCAGGTGGACCACACAGCGCTTACAAGAAAGACTCCTGAAGTGCTCCTGGTAGTAATTTGGATGTTGTTTTTAATGATTTTGTCATGGACAGAGAGTATCGTTTTGCATGTCATGGGGGTATCTAACCACAGTATATTAAAACAGCATGGCTATGTGTTATATTTTATCAGTTGTACTTGTCATATGGCCACATATATCGATATAGTTATTGAAGCATGACATCCATGCTTATCAGAGTTATCAGAAGGTTTACTGATGTACTTTTGCTTTGCTGGTAGGGGAGATATACCCTACCAACTCTGTCCAGATGGCTGAGCTGCTGTCATTGCTATTGTTAGTGATACAAGGAAAAAGCAAGAGTATACATCTCTAATTTCGACAGTCACAGTCACCACTAATTGGTATTTTGATGAAATTTGATCTTTTCACGCATGTTTCTGTATGTGCTTATCAGAAATTCTTTCTTAACTGCTGTTTTGCAAAATGGCGCCTGTGAGGATGGTTGCCATTGCTCGGTGTCCTCCTCATCTTTGCGTTTTTTTTTTGTGTTTTTAGTGTTATTTTCTAGTTTCCTTGCAACCTTGTAATGCACAGATTACATATGACAGACAGACTGTTCTGGATATTTCACAAAATTCGTGATCTGGAACTACGCCAACGAACAACAGGACAGTCAGATCGGCGCAACGCATCACCAGGACAGAGCTGTCAGCTATCCGGCACCTCTACAGACAGCACTAGGAGGAAGATCCAGCAGATCCTCTCTGATCCCAGCCATCCCAGCCACAGATTCTTCACAGCCCTGCCATCAGGCAGGCAGTATAGGTGCATCCAGACCCGCACCAGCAGGTTCAGGGACAGTTTCTACCCGCAAGCCATCAGGCTACTGAACTGCTGAATACTGAATACTGATCACTTTGACAACAACAGTCACTAGTCACTTAAACCTTACCTTCTGTACATAAATAGACTGGAACGTATATACACATGTATATATACGTTTACAAACAAACGTAAAAGAAACAAAACATAAAAACAAAAGTAAAATGCATAATAAAATAGTAAATATCAAAATAGTAAGTGTCTGTAGTGCACTGGATTGTACATGTATATATACATTCAATCCTTTGCACTACAGAGTTTCACTACTTTGACATTTACTATTTTATTGTGGATTTTATTTTTGTTTTTATGTTTTTTTTTAATTTTTATATGTATGTAACGTTAAATGTTGTTTTATTGTGCAAACTTGAAGTGGCTCTGAATCCAAGAATTTCATTGCTGGTAATGATGTTCCATTGTGATCCATATATCATAAATGAACTTGAAACTGAAACTAAATTGAAACTTTTTATCAAGGGATTTTCTCCACTCTGAGATATTTCCCTTTCTAAAGTACTCTAGTCCAATCCTGTAATATTGGCTGTCTTATTCATTCATCTTTCACTGCTTTATCTGGGTTTAGGTCACAGAGGCAGCAGTATAAGCAGAGGTGCCCAAACCTCCCTCCCCACAGCCACCTCCTCCAGCTCCTCTGGAGGGACACTGAGGGCTTCGCAGGCCAGCTAAGAGACCTAATCTTTCCAGTGTGTCCTGTGGTCTCATACCTGAAACACCTCCCTGGGAGGCATCTAGGACATATAGGGGGTATCCCAGCCAGATGCCCAAACCACCTCAGCTGGGTCCGCTCAATATGGATGAACAGCGGTTCTACTTTGAGCTCTGCCAAATGTCCAAGCCCCTCATCTTATTCCTAAGGCTGTCCCAGACTCCCTGCAGAGGAAGCTCATTTCCACCGCGTATATTCATAATCTTGTTCTTCTGGTCATTACCCGAAGCTCATGACCATAGGTGAAGGTAGGAATGTAGATTGACCGGTAAATCGAAAGCTTTGCCTTTCGACTTAGTTCTCTCTTCACCATAACAGAAAAGTAGAGCATCCACATATACCTGGTGATGCTGTCCCTGTCGGTCTGTCAGTGTCCCACTCCATTGTTCCCTCACTCGTGAACAAAACCCCAAATACTTAAACTCCTCCCCTTGACACAGCAAGTCATCTCCAAAGCAGAGAGGGCAATCCACCCTTTTCTGGCTGATAATCATGGCCTTAGACTTGGAGGTGCTATCCTCAACCCGGCCGCTTCACACTGCAGACCTCCCCTGAGCAAGCTGAAGGTGGCAGCCTGATGAAGCCAACAGGACCACATCATCTTCAAAAAGCAAAGGTATGATCCTGTGGCCACCAAACTGGACACCCTCTGCTCCTTGGCTGTATCTAGAAATACTGTCCATGACAGTTATGATCAGAATTTGTGAAGGGAGCAGCTCTGGCAGAGTCCAACACCTAGCCAGAACGAGTCTGACTTGCAGCCAGCAGTAAGAAGCAAGGTCTTGCTCCAGTTATACAAGAACAGAATTCCCCATAGTACCGTACCTGGTACTCTGTGCTCCTGAGCCATGCTACAAAGGACACCCTAAGGAAAATGGTCATATGCCTTTTCCATGTCCACAAAACACATGTAGACTGATTGGACAAACTCCCATGAACATTTCAGTATATTTGTGAGGGTAAAGAGCTGGTCCAATGTTCCATGACCAGGATAAAAACCTCATTGTTCCTCTGGTATTCCCTCTAGAACCCTCGCAAAGGCTTTCCCAGCAATGTTGAGAAATGTGATCTCCTGAAGTTGGAATATACCATCCAGTCCCTTTTCTTGTTGGTTTCAACATTCCCTATCTCCTTCAGAATGCAGTAGTTCTGCTTGTGGTGTTTGCTGAAGACTTCCTGGAAAGGGATCTGTGTTACATGCTCCCAGTGCACCTTCATTGTACAACTGAGTGGTACAAGCTTGTCCAGTATCCAGGTGGTGATCTGTCAACAGCTCAGCTCTTCTTTTCACCTGAGTGTCCAAGACATATGGTCGCAGATCTGATGATATGACTACAAAATTGATAATCGACCTACAACCTCGGGTGTTCTGGTGCCAGGTGCACTTATGAACACCCTCATGTTTGAAAATGGTGTTTGTTATGGACAAACTGTTTGGAAAGAAAAGTGGACTTGGTGTGGGTTATGGGGTGTGAAGCGGTTGGATTT
>JAACJT020000052.1:14020472-14054859 GCA_009936485.2 Gymnarchus niloticus | reverse complement strand
GCACACCGTTGTTGTTTAGTGTTCTTTCCTGATGTTGGCCTCCGGAACACTGACATTAGCCAATGCAAGGCCTGTAGATCTTTTCATGTTACCCTGGGCTTCTTTGTGACCTCCTGGAATATTACACACCTTGGTCTTGGAGTGTTTTTTGTTGGATGACCACTCCTGGAGAGGTTAACAGCAGTCTGGAATTTTCTCCATTTGTGCACAATCTGCCTGACAAGGTGTAGCTGGAGCCCAATCTCATTAGAAATGGTATTGTAAACTTTACCAGCCTGATATGCATGACCTTTTTTTCCTGAGGTCCTCAGAAATCTCCTTTAATCAAGCCATGACACACTACAACAAACCTGTGTGGTGAAAATCAGACTTTGATAGTGAATATAATAATGCAATGTAGTGATAATGTAATGTTTTCAATAAGGCAAGGCCTCTCGACTCACACCTGATTGGCATTGCAATGATAGAAACCCCTGACTCGAATTTCCCTTTTAAATAATTGATAATCCTAGAGTTTCACATACTACTTCCAATGTGTGTGATATTTAATCATTTTCTGGAATAAATTCGTAATTATACTGTTTGTGATCTAGTTTTAGGACTTGCATGACGATCTAATCAAATTTAAGGTCATTTATGCAGAATCAGAGAAAATTCTATAGGGTTCCCAGACATAATAGTACCTCGGTTTGTTGGTCATAATCAATAGTGCTTACACTGAGCACTGATAAAGCTGACCAATCTGATGTTCATGGAGATGCGATAAGTTTAAACCTGCCTGACTGGATAGATGTGCCGAGGCAGCAGTCATAATGTAGACCAGGGATGGGTGTTCCTGCCCCTTTAATTAGTTTCTCCTAGCACAGTATGCTCAGTGAGACAGCGGCTCATCATTTCAGGGCCAACACGCTGATCTGCAGGGGAATGCAGCTAATTGGAGTTCCTTTTATTGTCAAATTTTTCCCTGCTCCTTTTCTGTCTGGGGATCAGATATGTCTGGCAGGCGTGAAGCATATAGCCAGGCTCCAACCCCTCATTTGGTTATAAGGGACAGACCGTCCATCTATCTTCTAGCTGCTTATTCCGGGTCATGGGTGAGCTAGAAGATGGCTCCAGGCAGCATAGGGCACAAGGCAGGGGACACCCTGGCTGGGATGCCAGTCTGTCACAGGGCAGTGTCAGACCAGTGACGAAGACCTCTCAGAACAACTTGTTCCTGTGTTTACCAGACGCTGGGAGGGAGGAGACCCCGGGGTATCCAATCAGAAGACTCCCACTACCATTCTTTTGACCCCTGACCGCAAGTTCCACAGTTTTGGATTTGCGGCCCGTGACTTCTATCACGACCTGGACCCTACTGAGGCTAAGCACTGGTTCTACCTGGAGAAGTTCAAGATGAAGCTGCACACCTTGGCGGTGAAGATGCTTAAAACACCCATGCATGCACATTTTCCATTTCCACGCCGTATCAGACGACATGAAGTCAATCCTTTAACGCTTGTACCTACTTTCGGCAGCCCGTGCATTGCAGATGAGCTTACATAGCTACAAGGAGCTAACCAAACTTGACTTTATGGGCCCTATTTTGCACCGGTGTAAAGTGTGATGCAGAGTGGTTTTGCTAGTTTCGTACCAGCACATTCCTCAATTTCACACCAAGCGCGTGCGTTTTCAAAATAACAAATGATTCTGCGCATGCTTCCTGCTCGTAGGAGTGGTCTTTTTTAAATGAAGTGTGGCTGGGCGCATTGTTGGCGTGTTGCTATTTTAAGGCAGTGAAATGGCATTACACTTTTGACCAACAAAAACCACATCTAAAGTCAGTGGCGTATTGTTAAATGATATTTAAGGGGTGCGTTTTAGAAACGTGCGGGTGCACGCTTGAAGTGCGCAAATTTTTTTATTTCATTCATATTTATTTTATTATAGAGTACAATTTATGGAAAGAAGAGACAAATTTCTTTCCATATTCCTACTCCCTGCTTCACCTCGACAGGTTTAGGTGGAACAGTAGTGCTCCCATAAATGATTTGCTCCCGTCTTTTCACTTTGCGCACGAGGACGTCTGTTTCCTCGGCTGAAAACCAATCTGGTTTGCCAGGTAAACGTGCCATTATAATAGCGATCCGCCATAGCTCATGCGCCCCTGCCTTTTAAAGGTGAGGTGACATGCCATTTTGATTGGTTTATTGCATGTTACGCCCAAAACACATATCTGGATAATTAAGAGAGTTAGGACAACCTTATTGCGCCTTGGGCTGGCGCGAAGTCTGTTTTTTCCGCCGTTAAAATAGCAAAATGGATTTGGACACACCCATAAATGTTACTTGCACCTTGCGCTTTACGCTTTGCGTTAGATTGTCAAAATAGAGCCCTCTGACTCTGTCTTGATTCTATGTCTGCAGAATCTCTCCATTGAGACCGATATTCAGGCAGCCAATGGGAAGCGAGTGAAAGCCTTGGATATATTTGCTTATGCTCTTTCCTTCTTTAAAGACCAGGCCCTCAAGGTATGGCCTTTCTGCACCCACACTCCACTGCAGTGCCAGCAGTTTAGGATTCAGATTTCATGGGAACATGTTTGGGAAAGGGAGCCATCTTGGAGTTCAGGCTGCAGCATTTATCAGTGCGTCAGCTGCATGGCCAGGCCTCTAAATCCTCGCTGTGTAGGATTATTTCAGGACAGAATGTTTAGGGGATGCTGAAGCACTATTGACTCTGGATTGTGGCCGTTGTAGGAACTGAGTGACCAGACTGGAGCTGAGTTCAACAACGCAGACGTGAGATGGGTGATCACAGTCCCTGCCATCTGGAAGCAGCCCGCCAAGCAGTTCATGAGAGAGGCTGCCTACAAGGTGAGGGGCCAGAAAGGAGGTGTGGCAGAAATGAGGCCCCCAACTGTGAGGTCACCTCTGCCCCCTCTCATTGGAGCTGTGTCTATGCTTTATGGGAAGTGGACAAATTTTTACCATTAAATTTTGTTGTTTCTCGGGGTAAGTATTTTGTTGCTCCGCTTTTCACCATTATGAGACAGTGGTTCTGTCAGGCATTGACTAGTTTATCGAATTCTGAACTTGTTTGGTTCCCGTTAGATTAAACTAAGCAGTGACTGACAGTGTGCTCATCTCACCCACTGCCAGGTTCAAAGCTTCATTGCTTCAGTCTCACCTGTAAATATGTGTGTCTTATGGAGAGCAGGATGGGATATGTGAAAACCATGGAAATTTGTTGCATCTTTACTCATGGTTATTTGGTGACCAATACAGTATGACTTCAATTTTAAATTTTGAGTGAGGACAGCCTCCCTCTGGTGTCAGATCAGTGTCACTGCAGCTCCCTGAGCTAGAGTGAGTCTGCATTACCTCAGCTTTTCTGCAGAGGATGCATCAATAATGCAGGAGCACCAGACTAAGGAGAAGGGTGTGGTCACTCACCCCGCCCCCCTGAGTCCTGCAGAAGTAGGAGGAGCTCTGTTGGGGGCGGGGGTGTGACACACTAGGGAGGTGCAGAGGAGAAGGGAGTCATTGCTGAGAGGGAAAATACAGGGAGGGCAGCAATGTTATAGGACGGGGCATTAGGTTGGTGCTCTTTTAGTGAACATTGCTATGGTTGTGTGCATTGCTGAGAGGCTTGTGTGTGAACTGTGTCTGTCAGCTGCATTTATAGGAACAATGTAGCTCGATTGCCGCATTGCTGGGGTAGGGGAGGATTAGGCCGTCAGCAGTGACTCAGCACCTCCACTGGATCCATTGTGATTCTAGAGAGGAAATCAGACCCCTCCCCCCACCTCAGTACTCTGTCAATGCCGTAGTCGGACTGCACTGTCCCTGTGAATGCAGCTCACAACAAACTGCCAGTCAGGGGATGGTGATTCTAGACCTAGAGCCAGCTTTCCGCAGGCCAGCAGTGGGGTGTCCTCACTCTCGTTCACATTCAGTCCTGAATTAATGTTTATGTTTGCTGTGTTATGGAGCAAACGAGCACTAGGACTATGATTGTAGCCGGTGTGCTAATGAAGGCAGTGTGACCTGTTACCTTAGTGGAATTGGAGGAAATGGTTGGTTACAATTGCAGCAAAACATCCTACTGCTAAGAATAGGTTCCTTTGAGCTCTCACCGTATGTTGGTCACATTCCTCAGAGAGATCTGACCTTCGCACTTTCTTTTGTGATCCCGACTCAACGTGCTAGGCAGGACTGGTTTCTCGTGACAACCCCGACCAGCTCATCATCGCCCTGGAACCAGAGGCCGCCTCCATCTACTGCCGCAAGCTCCGTTTGCATCAGATGATTGACCTGAGCTCTAAGACTGCTGTGAACGGATACAGCCCCACAGAAAGTGTGGGGGCGGGGATGGTGCAAGGTAAAACCCCACAACACGCTGACACCGCGCAGCAGTCACACCTTGGCTTCTACCAGACCCCCTGCCAATCTTCAGCTTCTGCGCAGGGGTTCCTGAGCTCTTTTCCTGGACCCCCACCCTTTTGGCTAATTCAAGGCTTGATGAGTAGCTTATCAGTTAAGGTAGCACTGGTTTATAACGACTGCTCTAGAAGCAAAGAGCCCTTCATCTCAACAGTAACAAAGGCAGTCTTAGTCTAGTCTCTGGATCCCCATACCATGTGACCATTTTGACATTCCTGAGCAGCACCATTCAAAATCCCATGATTTTTAGATAGGAAGCTGTTGCTGTACCTCAGGGCAGTCTTTACTGGTACAGCTCATTCACAATTACTTTAAGCCAAGTCATCTAAAAGGGATGCGGCAGATTAACTCGAGAGACTCACCTGTTATTCCAAATCAGACTGTGACTCAGTTTGCCTGGTTCTATCCATATGTCTCAATGATAAAAAGCGGGAGTGTTTTTAGAACGTGAACAGCAGGATCTGTGTGCTGTACTCACACCTTCCTGTTGGTCATTTTTAATGTTTTGTGCTGTCCAGTTAAACAGATGTGCTTCTGCCTATATCAGATGTACACACCTGACTGCAAATGGTTTTCTGTTCTTGCATGGTGATTGTAAACGTGCTTGTGTATATTCTCAGAGATCGATACTGTTGTGAGATCCTGTTTGATATACACAGTTCACCTTTGTGTTGCCATTCCAGTCCTTGTAAACAGTGTGTCTGGTCTTTGAAACTTGCTGTTTTTTTATTTGTGTGTCATTGCTTTGTGTATAAATGCATGCTGATGAAGTGTCACCCATAGGCCCTCGCTCCCAGGGAAATGCCATCTCATCCTACCAGTTCCTCCTGCTTGCTCCTGCTACTTAATCGTCGCGTTTCAGCAATGGTCTCTCCTACTTACTACAACAAACCGAAAGCGCTTTGGTTTGAATGTTACTCCAGTGCAGCTTGTAAGGCATACACGTAGTTCAGTCCAGTCGTGTACGTAAGCAGTATTTTAGACATTTTTGCACGCAGATTGTTGCATTCCCTGACTTGAACGTAATCTGGACATGTGTTTTAAATATTTACCTACATTGATTCCAGATGTTGCCCCACTCCGAGCTCAGTGACATTCAGTCGCATTTCGCCAGCAGCCAGAGAAGCAGCAATAGCAAACAGGGGTGAGATGCCCCTCCCTCTTCTTTCCCCTTGCATGACCCCTCCCCCCTTCACACGGACATGCCCCATCTGTTCCCTCTCTCATTCCCGCATATTGCGAAACCCCCATCTGCCCCCACTAATTTACGCCTGGTCGGGGCTGCTTTTCCCAGACACACGATGAGCATCACATGGAGTCTTTGGGAAACGCAGCCTGTGTCTGCAGCACCCGTGCGACTCAGACCACACTTTCACGCATGTGTTCTCTCTCTTTTCATCGCCTTACCACTGATGAGCTTGGAGACTCCTTTGGTTTGCATGGTACTCGGCCCACTGCGTGGGGGGATGGATGCAGTTAGCTCTCACTTATGAAGGAGAATTCATGCACTAGTACCAGTGTGTCCTATACTCCTCAGCTTATTGACTGAGGTGTGATGAGTTCACATCAGTGAGTTATGCTGCCTTTAGGGAAGCTTCCGTAAGACGTACAACGTGCTTTGGCAGGATTTGAGACGAAAGTCACCTTCCCAGTTCGGTCGTGAGTCTGATGGATGCATTGTTTTTTTTTTTTTTTGTTTTTTTTTTTAAATTTTTTTTAAACATGCTGGATATCGAAGTAAAGAATGACCTCACTAGCCATGTGAATATTCACTGATTTGCTTTATTCAAATTAATGATAGAAGTCTTGAGTTCTCTTGATGTTTCAAAACAAAATTACTTGTGTAATGTCCTGTATGTACACACAAATCATATGTAAAGGTACATCTAATCATTTATTATTAACTGTGCACATTGCAGTATGGGACTCCGGGATAGAGCAGTCCATCATAGGACACACACTCACCCAGACAGCACAGTGCATTCAGGGACTCCGGGATAGAGCAGTCCATCACAGGACACACACTCACACATTTTGGACAATTTAGGGACAGCAGATTATTGAAGGAAACCAAATGGCCTGAGCAAACCAGCAGAAACATGGGGAGCCCATGCAAACTGCAGTGCTGCTCTGGAGGAGTACTGAGCCTCGCTCCCATCCTGAATCTGCAGGAATCCATCAAGCTTCTTATTTTAATGGCAAGAGACCCAATCAGCTGCCCCAGTCGGAGGGAGGTCAGGAAAAATCAAGACAGTGTTTCAGAGTATGGACTTCCTTGGTGTGTGTGTGTGTGTGTGTGTGTGTGTGTGTGTGTGTGTGTGTGTGTGTGTGTGTGTGTGTGTGTGTGAGAGAGAGAGAGAGAGAGAGTGAGTCAGTGTGAAAGCACTGCTTCTACTCGGAGCAGGAATGCGTCATGATCTTGCCACCTACTCCGTACTACAGCAGTTTCCCTTTGGAAACATATCTGAATTCAGTGTTGCAGTCCTGCCACCATATCATCAAGCCTTAAAAAGCTCAGTTTTCAACCCTGTCTGTAGGTTTCTGATTAAGGCTCAAGTGCAGAATATAGTAATCTCTGCTGATGAGTGGCATGGCCTCGTGGAACACTATACCCAGTGACATGGAAGCGTGCTTATCTTGCTGCGTCAAAAGCCGCTGAACCTCCAGCTGTCCTCTTTGCACAGCTTCAGTAGCTGTGGATGGAGCTCATTAGTGATTCATTTTAATATACAGACAATGGACACTCTTTGTCTTTTGGCAAGGCTTTTGATAAAATCCTAGGAAAGTGTTTGTTGTTTTGATTGGCACAGTTCCTAATCAACGTAGCTGTTGTGCGTCATACAATAGTGAAGAATAAAAAGGCTCGTGTGCTTATAATAAAGTAGAAGGCTACAGCCAGCTGTCTTGTTAATGAGCTTATGGTCCGACTCGACTGCCTTCCCACAATGGCTCTCCCTGTGTGCTTGGAGCTAATGAGTGAGGCTGTAGCTCTGAGATCAGTTTAAAAACAGGCACATACAGAATGAGAGCTCTGGGTTTCATGTGGCCTAAGCAGCCATCGGACACTGTGCTGCACGGTACTGTCTTGGCGGGGAGATGACGGAGCTCAGGACTGTGGCTGTGATGGGCAGCGCCACCGTGAGATCAGCTGTTTTCATACCTGCTGCATTATTGCAATGTTCATGAAAAATGATTCTTTGGGTTTTTATAGGTTTCTTTCAGAGCTGCTGAATTAGCCTCAAACTAAGGAATAAGACTCACATTTCACAGCTAACCAGCAGCTGAGTGATAGCTTATCACGCATTCTAACCCTCACTTGCCCACGGGCCGTTCTCCCAACCTCGCTGCTGTATTCCCATTGCTCATCATAGCTTTGGGAAGAGTGTGACGTTAGTTGGGCCCCAGGGTCCTCTGTGGCGTGGCCGCACGATGGCCCCGTCACCCTGCTTCTTTCCTCACGGTGCTGGCCAGCTGCACCCAGCTTTTTGCCTCCTCACGTTCAGCTCACCTTTTTTCTTTGTTAATAACCAGCAAAGGAGCACGTCCGGCGCAACAGGCAGAGCCGTACCTTTTTGGTGGAAAATGTCATAGGAGAGCTTTGGTCGGAGCTGGAAGAAGGTAGAGTCACTCACTCTTTCTCTGTTCATCTCCTTCCCTTTGCCCCTCACATCGTTTGCTCTTGCTGTTTCTAACACTGCTGGCATTATTCTAACGAGATGTACTGCCGCTTACCAGTGACTGCTGGTAGCCCCCACCATCTTACCGTTCAAACTTAGATTTTTATTTATTTTTTTCTCCCTCCCTTAGACTTAGCTGCTTAGCTTAGCTATTTGGAGTGTCTTTGAACTTGTGTTACATGTGATGGGTTCTTCCCTTTTGGGCAGGTTTCAGCGTCTTTCATTTTTAACATTGCCGCTGGGAAATCTGTACAATATGACCTCATCTTAATGCATTATTCAGCAAGAGCTGAGTGTAGAGTATACAGGGCTAAGGAAATTGAAATCATTTTTCCTCCTTATCACAGTCCACTGCAGTCACACAGTGCTCTCAGAGTGCATTCTGGGAGCTGGCAGACTCCTCATCTGTAGCCTAAAACTGTTGTGGGCTTGCGGTGCACATATAAGCTGGGTTTGCTCATGTCCTCTGAGTGGTGTCTTGAGCATGAGAGGCACCTGCTGAGTGCTGGACCCCCCAGAGCCCCAATGCTGACTTGCCTGGTTCACCTTCCCAGGTGACCGTTACGTGGTGGTGGACTGTGGCGGTGGCACCGTGGACCTGACGGTTCACCAAATACGCCTGCCAGAGGGACACCTGAAGGAGCTGTATAAGGCCTCAGGTACAGATCTCTCTCCATTTCACTGTTTATTTACTCACTGGCATGGAAGTATCACTGGGCGATTTAATAGTGGAAATTTAACCCAATGGCAGGTGTCCTTGGACCAAATGTTGCGCTGGTTTTTTATTGTGAATGTTTAAGAGGGCTGACCGTCACAGTTAAATGGACTTTCAGTATGAAATATTTTTAACACATTTGCTTTTTGTCCCAATCCTTTTTGGCCTCCAGGCTGACTGTGTACATGCTGTGTGCCTGTGCACTGGCTCTCTGTCTTTAACTGATTGAAAGTGTCATATCTGGACTCTTTCTAGGTGGCCCCTATGGCTCTATAGGCATTGACTATGAGTTTGAGAAGCTTCTCTGCAAGATCTTTGGGCCGGACTTCATTGACCAGTTCAAGATAAAGCGTCCAGCTGCCTGGGTCGACCTGATGATTGCTTTCGAATCGCGAAAGAGGGCTGCAGCTCCGGACCGGAGCAACCCCCTGAATATCAACCTGCCATTCTCGTTCATCGACTACTACAAGAAGTTTCGTGGCCACAGCGTGGAGCATGCATTGCGCAAGAGCAAGTGAGTCCCCAGGACCTGCCCCATAGTGCTGTGACCTTTAGGAAAATGTGAAACTTTGAAAGCATAGTCATTCCAATGCATGCAAAGTTGAATTAGATGTAGTATTGAGTTCTCTGAACTTTAAAAGGCCTGCCTGGTTTGCTATGAGTCCGGCGGTGCCTAAGGGTTTGGCGAATTAAAGGTTTGTCAGGGGAGGTCGTCTATACAGGAATTGCATGTCCCAGACATGCCAAGCTGACACGATGTTTTGTGTTTGGTATGATTTCCTGTGTGAACTGAACCAACAAACAGTGAAAATAAAAATACAAACAAATGAATAAAAAGTCAAGGGCGGTGATGATTTTCCTGTGATAGGCCTATTCAATCCTGGACTGCACCCAGCACATTACCGGATTTGTTTGTGTGCCTGGGTAAAAGTAGCTCTTTTAATGGGATTCTCAGACACACACAATCCAGGTGACAGATTAAATGAGCACTACAGCTTATGTTGTTCATTTACAGTAAGTGGTCAGTTGGCTGTGTCAGTTACAAAGTGGTTACCAACCTGGAGTACAGATCATGTCTGTTCATCCGTGTGAAGTCTCCCTGGAAACAGGGCTGTGATGCAGCAGTTCATGGCGGACGTGATGAGGTCGGTGTGCAAGGTGTCTGTTGAGAGACGTCCCCAGAGTCATGCAGCCAATCAGTCAAGGTCTCTGCTCTGGTGTTGCTGCATTTACGAGTACTAAGGAGTGGCCATAGCCATTAAGGGGAAATGTGAGCCTTGGAGAGTTCAGCACGGTGTTCCGGGTTCGATAGATGCCTTTGGTCTTTGTAACTTCTCCCTAGGGAGCAAAAAGGTACAGGACAGTATATGAATATAACTGAAAAATATTGTCCTTATGGGGGCTTGCATTCTGCTAATAGGCTGAATTATGGGCATGCTCGCTAATGTACTCCGCTAGTAGATGGTTATGCTGTGAGTTTAGTTTTTACCAATGTGACCTGCATTGCTTTAGTTTAGTTACTGATAAGTGGAGTGGAATGGAGAAGTAAGTGAAAAGCCAGAGAGTGTTATTTCTGGATTTGGGTTAACCTGTTAATCCATACTGGGTCTCAGTGTAAATCACCAGTCAGTGAAGTGTGCTCACTTCTGAGTGGCTGACGCCCACCTGTTCTCCTCCCAGTGTGGACTTTGTGAAATGGTCTTCCCAGGGGATGCTTCGGATGAACCCGGATGCCATGAATGCCCTCTTCAAGCCTACCATCGACCACATCATACAGCACCTCAGTGAGTAAAGCCACCTCCTTCGCTCTCGGCTATGTTTATCATGATGCTGCTGCTCTCACTCACCTCTAATGAGACTACTCAGTGGCCCAGACGAGTGTCAAAGTGTGTCAATGAGAGCCGAGCCTTTAAATGGAAAGCAAGCTTTCATGTGCAGGTGGGGTTTTTACTGTGCAAATTCTTAAATCATGCTGACTGCATCTGTGAGTCCATCCAATTCATATTGAGATTAAGTTGATGAGGATGAAAAATGTTCATTAATGAACGAATTGGGTCATGCAATTATGGTGCATTCTGCGAGACATCCAGATTACCTGGCACCACGGCCTTTTGTCTGAGGTCAATGAGCTCAGTGTAATTCTTTCCTCTGCTGAAATGTGCTGCACAGTTTGCACTGACAGTAATATTTTTAGCCAGGATACTGTATGAGTAAAGAAAGGCTGTGTGCTGATTCATCCCTTTTCTCCTCCTCAGGTGAACTCTTTGATAAGCCTGAGCTGTCCAACATCAAGTTCCTGTTCCTGGTTGGTGGCTTTGCGGAGTCACCTCTGCTGCAGCAGGCGGTGCAGAACATGCTGCAAGGGCGCTGCCGCATCATCATCCCGCATGATGTGGGCCTGACCATCCTTAAGGGGGCGGTGCTCTTTGGTCTGGACCCAGGCGTCATCAAGGTGCGCCGCTCACCGCTGACCTATGGGGTGGGTGTGCTCAACCGCTATGTGGAGGGTAAGCACCCACCCGACAAAATGCTGGTCAAGGACGGCACGCGCTGGTGCACCGATGTCTTTGACACCTTCATTGCCGCCGACCAGTCAGTAGCGCTGGGCGAGACGGTGAAGCGTAGCTACACTCCAGCCAAGCCCTCCCAGCAGGTCATCGTCATTCACATCTACTGCTCGGAGCGCGAGAAGGTGGCCTTCATCAGCGACCCTGGGGTCCGCAAGTGTGGCACGCTGCGGCTGGATGTCAGCGGCACAGAGAGCCCAGCTGCCCGGCGAGAGATCCAGACACTCATGCAGTTCGGGGACACGGAGATACGGGCTGTGGCCGTCGACGTGGCCACCTCCCGCAGTGTCAAAGCTAACATCGACTTCCTCAACCAGTAGATGGGATGGGGTTAGCGTGCACCGTTCTCCCAGTCTTCCCCGGCAGCATGCTGCAGCACAGGTGACGCTGGGAGGACGCTGCGCGTTCACCTAGGGTATGGCCAGCAGAGACTGTACCCTGAGAAAAGCCTCCAACTCTGGTTCATGGTTAGGTCAGGTAGGATGGGCAGGAGCAGAATTCTCCTTTTGATCAGTACAGCAGTGAATCCTTGATTTTCTGTAGTGGTGTCACACCTGGATTATAGCAAATTTTAAAGGAGTGGCTATTCTTGGGTGTCAGCTAATTATGGAAGCGTCTTGATCGTTGTGAACCAGGGTTGGAGAAGATTTAACTGAGAATGAAAGATGAAAGGTTTGCTTTGGAGTAATCAAACAGCGGTTCAGTCTGATAGGCAGAAACATTGAACCTTGTAATGTCACCAGTCTTTGTGAGCCAATAGGCAGTGTAATTGGCCAAACTGAACCATTCCAGCTTTTATCATCAGTGTTCCAATGATTCTGAGAAACTTAGGCAAACCAAAACATTTTGGCAGTCCTCATAAGAAATGAGATTTTTTTTTTTTTTGATGTAGTTCCCAGTGGCCATTGCGAGTGTCTGCTTCTTCAATTAGTTTTATGAAGGAATGTCTTAAACATGGTGTCCATTTTCTCAAGACATATTGAGGCTGTAGTCCTTTTAACACCAACACTTTTTATTACTGTAGTATTTTCACTGTTTTTGAAAAACTCAGAGGCCCTTGGTATCACTTGCCAGAGTAGTTACTGCCTGCTCAGCATGATCCTCTGTACTCTGTCTGCTGAAGAACGCACTCATCCATTGCCTGCACCACTGGCTGGATTGACAAGCGTTTGTTTGTTCTCATGAAACTTTGTCACTGGTATATATGTTGTGCTGAAAAATAAATATAAATCCTAGAATGTGAAATGTTAATTAAATATGAATTAAAATGGCTTATTTAAAAACGGCTGCTAGATGTACATGCAAACTGATTTTGACAGCCGTAGCGATGTGCCTGCTGTCTGTGTTCTGTTACGCCTGCCATGCTAAATGGGATTGAAGCTTTTATTTTGATTTTCACTTTGAGAGCAGCGAAACATCACAGTGAAATCCTTTGGGATTGATGGGGCATAAAAAAGAGTGGTTGTTTCTGTAAATACAGTATTTAAGAAGTTGTACAGTTTTTTTTAGCATCGTTGTTTTAGCAGCTTTAGGATGGACAGTGTGCCTACTTTTCATGCATTACTCTCAGCCTACTGTACACCCTAGTGGTGGTGGTTGATGTGACACAGCTCTTATTGAATCAAGAGGGACAGAATGCCTGTGCCCTTCACTTTGCAGTAGCTTGGAATTTTGAAGGAGGATGAATGTGAGAAGCAGGCTGACTTGGCAGAGGGTTGTGTTGGTGTTGAGGGATATCTATTTTCAGATTTTTATTAATACCGCGAAAACATGAGCGGATTTTGCAAAGCTTGGCGTGTCCAAAGATTGTCAGATGAAAATGGTTTTCCCCCTAAATATCGTAACTCTAGAAATGTAGCAATATTGTTTTAATGCATTCTTAAATACTAATTTTCTCAATGTCATCCTTCCAATTAGCTCTAATCTAATAATGTACTATGCTGTAGTGTGCGGTGGTATGGTTCATAGTATGTTGGGGCCACTGCAGAACTGAAAAATATATTACTTTTTATTTTGTGTATACTGAATACTTTAACACTTTTAGTTTAATGTAACCTGGGAAGTAAAATAACCAAATAAAAGAGTCAAGGATCATAACACTGATGTGGAGAAATATGTTCAAAGTATCAGAATATTCTATTAACTGTGTTGCTTCCTGGAGTCCCTATTAATTTAGCTTCCTTTGCTCTGAGCTAAGATTGACGTCTTCATGTGAGCTTGCAGAGGACAAATAGTGGATTCCTAACCTGGCCTTAAATGTGAGACGAGACCTCCTGTCTCACTGCCTGACTGTTTCAGACCAATTGTTTTGGTGTCTACTGAAAATGCGTTGAATAGGTTTGGACCTTCCTGTGATGTAACCATGTAGGTTGACTGGTCTGTCATCTCTGCCACCTCTATGGCTTATTGAGAAAGGCAGCAGTTGATTATTATCTCACTGAAGTATAATTTTAAAATATACAACATCATAACTTGCATATGGGTTAATATCAGTAATACGTCCAGTACGTAATTTATAACTCATACATGCATCCATATGGAGAAAGGTGAACAGTACGGTAACGCGTTGCGTGGAAACAGCACCGCCTGTCATCCTTCAGGAATCTGATGCCGATTGCCGCACTTTATTGAATATACTTATAAAGTATCCTGTACTAAAAAAATAGTAGGCGTCAGACAGTCGATCGGGTCAGTTTTTATTTCCCATTTATTGTACATGAACAATTGTAATGTTTCGTTGTTAGATACGGGAGTTGTCTTTCAGTCGATAAAAATCGTGTAAATTCTTGTAAAGATTGAAGTGTTTTCGGAATTGGGAGCCACGTGGCGGAGGCGCGTGGGTGCGAGGAATTGGCGCTTTGTGCGCGCAGGTTTTCAAAATTTTGGCGCCCGTGGCTCCTTCGAACGTTGCGATCTAACTGACGTTTTCATAATTAGCGGTGTTCCGTTTGGTCAGTTTCGCAGTGCTAAAGGCGGTCGTTTTAAATTGTTGTTCATTTAAAATTTCGAACATTGGACACCGGCAATGGACTGTCTCCTTCTTAATGTTACACCTCGTACCTCGCCCCTCACCATCTCATCACCTCAGGTAAGTTGAATACCCAAGCAATAGGTATGTGTAGAAAATATTTGCTTAAATATGAAGTAAATTAGGAAAAAAACAGACCTGCGCGGTTTTCAACAGTCCAATCCCCCTTATCGCTGACTCCCGGTATTTCCGTGTTCAGCATGATGGAGGAGCTGACGTTTTTCCACGGAATGTGGGCTCGAAATGGTTATTTTATGCCAGTCTCTAACATTTAGCTAGCTTCTTATTAGATGATGCTTACATTTGGCGCTGCAATACTCTTAAACATTAATAAGTGAGAATTAACACATTCTGTTTGTACTAAATGGCAACTCACCCTGAAGCGTTTCACTAAATTGTCAGTTTGTTTCTGAGTACATACCTCCATTCTTGGTGGGTTTTACTGTGAAATATCTCTGGTTTCATTTGATTCTTGTTCTCCCCATTTGCACACACAAATTGTCTCACCTGTATCCCTTCTAGCAACAGTACATGACGTAAATAAATAACTTAAACATTTGTATAGCTTCTGTTGCTTTTTTTTTGACTAATGTTTTGGTGTGTTCTGATTGTAGCCTGCTAATTTTATCACACATAGAACATGCATCTTTAGGGTTTGGACCATGAATTGCCTGCACCAAGTCATCTGCATAAGTACCCCTACCGACGCATACATTCATACTTAGATTTACAATTTACAGCCACCTACACTGTTGATGGAAACTTGTATGGACAGGGCAGCTTGCAAACTTTACTGACACCTGGGGCACAATCATAGCCTGCTATCGAGGATGTGTGAAACTAGTTTCCTGAAATTTAAGTTAAAACACAAACTGAATTTCACTGAAATTTCTGAAAACTGACAGAAAAATTTCACATATACTGGAGTGGTGTAAAAGGTGGAGGAGGGGTGATAGTAGGTATGACAATAATTATAAAAGGAAGAACTTGCATGTTTTTCAATGCCATTTGATGCTAAAAAGTCATTGCAAAATCACCCATCTTCCAAATGCTTGTTCTGATCACGGTTACAGGAAGCCTAGGCCCTATCAGGCACCATTGGCAACAAGGCTGAGGTACATCCTGGACAGGATACCAGTCCACACACATGCATAAATAGTCATGCACTGCAGGTGGAAACCCATGACATCTTAAGAAGAACACACAGACCACACATGCAGAGGGGGGATTCAAACCACTAACCTTGCAGGTTTGAGGTAACAGTACCATACACTATGCCCTGTAGTAAAATTATTTTTAAAAACTTTAACTTGTGAGTTGGGAGATGTACCCTCTTAGTTACTTATTTCATGTGCTGCTTGTCACTATTACTAATGTAAGGTGTTAAAAGTACTTTATATGTTATTAATAAGTGGACATGATTCACAACTCATATTTCAGTGAGAAGCCATTTAATAAAAAGCCTTGAGAGACAGCTGTAAAAAGTAGATCCTCAACTAATTGTAGCCTTTGGTAGGAATTATAGACCCCTTTTATAAGCACAGAGGCAAACACAGACAGCATTAAAATTTCACTGTTGGGCCTTCTGGTTTTAGTGGCTACTCAGAACCTTATTTTGTCTGTTTTTTAAATTTTTTTTGCAAAGTTTCTTGTCTGATGGACACACGTCTTCACTAAAATGAAAACCTTCAAAATGACTTATTTTTGGGCAAAGCTGAATCACTGGTCATTAATGACCCAGTGCTGTTCTTTAGAATGTTTTAGTATAGATCTGTAAAAATGTTTTGGAAATGAAACTGCTGAAAACAACAGAGTTATTGAATGGGCTGGTTTCATATGTATACCTTTGGTGGTTGGAGGTTCAAATGTTGCCTGTGTTCTGTATGCATGGAGTGTACCTCATTTCCGTACACCAGTCCCCTCCCACAGTCCAAAGACATACAGCCACCTACACTGGGGGATCTACATTGCTTGTAGGATGTGATTCTGTGTATGTATGTGTAATCTGGGTTAGACTGGCATCCCTTCCTGGGTGTTTTTCCTGCCCTGTGTTCTTTGCTGTTTGGGATAGGCTCCAGGTAAGCAGCTGACAGATGCATGATGTAGGCCTACTGTATGTTAAATAGCAACATTGCCATCTAGTGGATTTTTAAGAAATTGCATTTTCTGTAAAAACGTTTTGTTTATATCTTGCCTTCACATGCTTGCTAGAAATAATAATCCTTGGGTCTCTGGCCTTAGCTTGGGCAAGCATTGCTGGAAAAACCACCACACATTGACATGGCTTGGGATTGATATATGGCAATACAATGAAACACCGTACCGTTGTATGTGAAAATGGTGTCAGTTTGTGTAAAGTCACTAGATGCAATTATTCTCAAGATTTTTTAGTGGGTGTGCCCATTGTTAGGTTCTTGGTGTCCACGTGATGGCTAAGAGGCAGACCATACATAGATCTCATCATTAGTCTTGTTCTTCATTTTCTCACTATTCAGTGCAGTGGAGTTATGACTTAATTATTGCCTGTCATTGCCACTGCAGTTACTATGGAGATGCCTAGTAGAATACCATTAGAGTGTATGTCTGGAAACTCTGGCACCTCCACACCACCTCTGAGTATTACCTTTAGTGGGAACATTTGTTTGATCTCTGAAAATGACTGTTTTTCTTTGGGCTTCTGTTTTGAAACTGGCAGCTCTTTCACTGTCCTACCTCATCTTTGTCATTGTTTTTGCCCACCCTTTTAGTAACGTATGCTGTGCCCTATTTCGCTTTTCAGTCACTCCAATCATCCTGTCGCTCGTGTCTTTTTGGGGCCCTGAATATTTTGCTACCATATGTACAGCCTTTCTTTTAACTGGAATTAGGGCTGCTCCATTTCCCCGTGTTTCTCTCTTGCTGCATGCCATCTGAAAGTCAAGACCATCTTTGCCATTTTTCCCATGATGCATACAAGATCGTGCCTGTCAGCAAGGCAAGCCATGTTATTGTAAGGTTCATGTACATAACTATACACACACAATGTTGCAAACCTCTTGGTTTCATCTAGAACACTGGGAAGGGCTGTTGCCCAACATCCAGTTTTTATCTCTGTAGTTTTTAAACAGATGAATTGTATCTTTACCAGTGATTATAATTTACTGGCTGTACGCGATAATTTGATACATACACCCGTGCATAAATATGTATTTTATGTGATCCTAATGATGACATTCCACAAGAAGACACCTGTCTTCAGGAACGGTCTCTTTATATTTCAGACCCTGTGAAAGCAGCACTAGCTCAAACAGTCTTCTGCTGTAGTGCTGTGGTTTTGATGCCCCTAGAAGAACATACAGCCTTTCTGGCCAGAAGCTCTAAGCTATAAACTCAGTGAAACACTGATTGTTTAGGCTAGAATTACACATGTCTTGTGCGGAGAGGAGTGTGAGGTCGAGCTGTACATCATACTCCACTGGTGGAAAAAGATAAACAAAAAGAAGAGGTGCGTTGACAACCCTTCATTATGAAGCCTCAGCCACCCTCAGGTATCGGCTAGCATTGCCATGTATAGAGCCTCTGATAATTCACTTGGAGAGCGAATGAATAGCTCTCAAATGCTGGCAGTTTGAATATAAAGTGGAGTTAATATTGGCACGCTAAAAGCACAGTTGAAAATTGATGACTTCCAAAGCTTGTGAATAGAACTGATCAAAAGCTGCATTCAGCAGATTCTGATTCAGTCTTGTTGATTAAAGCACTTTAATTCTTAAGTTTGCCTGCTTTGTAACTATATAGGCTGATTGACTAATAAGCAGCGTTACAAAAACACACAGTGTAAATGCAGAAAACAAAGCATAGGACCACTTTTTTGCATTCTCACCAGTGCACAGATCCTTTTTACTTGAATTCATGTAAGAGGAGCTGGCCATGGTTCATGGCATACTAAGATTTGGCTTTATTGCAGTTATGTGCAGCTCGCCATCTCTTAATAGTGCGATGGGAATGTGAAACTAAGCGGGGACACTTCTGATTCAATAACTGTGCATTTGAGACATGAGTGTGTTATTTTAACAGTGATGTTCATGGAGAGAGTCTGTTAACCCTTACAGGTCACGGCTCTTGTTTTTCTTTGTCAGTAGGGAGGTAGGGTTGATGATGGGGCGCTGAGTGCTCAGATAGACATGATAGGTGACACTATGGGCGTTGCTGGAATGAAGGCAGATTCGAGGGAAGGTGCAGCAGTATACTCCCCCTCCACCCCCTCCTACACACATGCCCCTGGGTGCTATGGGAAATCGGTGCCACTCTAGTCCGTATGCCGGTAAAATCATTGGCTGGGCATGTTTTCAGGTACTGATTCCGGACTATACGATTGGGGTTATGTGGCCTCGCTTAAATGGTTTTATTATTTCTGTAAAATAGTGACCCCTGTTCCCATACTTCTGCCCAGATATGTAATGTGGCTTGAAGTAGGCCAGTGCTGTGATTGTGTGTAAAACCAGAGGGATCAGTGAAACTCAGGGAGCAGCTCTGCTCATCCCTGCCTATATTTTTCGGCGGAGGAAGCTTCAAAATTGGATACAGGCAGTAAAGAAGCTGATATGGTGTTGATTATTTTGGGGAGCATGGTAGGGCAGTTAGCACCGGTCTCCAGGATTGGCCCGCCTCTGATACTAGTTTGATCAAATTGCATTGGAAGCCACTTATCCTAGTTCTCACATCTTCCACATTTGAAGTGCAAGCCAATAAGCTCCCTGATTTGCATATTAAGCGCGTTTTCTGCCTTTTTTTTTTTTATTTGGCTGGACAAAATTCAGAGCTTGAGTGAAATCCTCTCAGCTGTGCTCAAGACAGAGTCTTTACTGTTGCTTGTCCACTGCAGAATGACAGTTAAACAGACGTCTTTTGAATCATTTGATATCAGTCGTTCTACCCTCATCTGCAATCACTCACCTCTGCCTTTGCATGTCACTTGGTTATTGTGTATGCGTAGCTAATTTGTGTAGACAGTCTGTACAAGCTAATGCTCATATTATCCTTATAGAACAGCTAGAGTTCTAAAGAAGAGATGGTATTTGTTTGACTGATGAGCATATTTGTGGAAAGGGACTATGTTTCTTTGCCCCTGGTATGTATGTTGGACCTATTTTGCTTATGTTTAAACATAGATTTGCTGTTTAAACATATTGTAATTTTTTGACCTGTCTGTATTTTGTTTTACCTCCCCCACCCCCAAACCCACCGAAGTCATGTCGAGTGGATCGAAATGAAAAGCTGTCACCCTCAAATTCCCTTAGACAAACGCCTGTAATTACTGGAATTAGCAAGCTATTTTGTCATTAGCCTCCTTATTGAAGGCAGCAGTAAAAAAAAGATAAATAAAGAAAATGATGGCTGTCTGCTGGAGACTTGGGGGGTTGTGGGGGTGGGTATAGACAACCCCCAACATTTAATTCAACATTTAATACTATAATGTAGTCCTGCTCCTACTCTACAAGCTCTGTAGCAGTGATTGTTTTGATTGTTATTGTGTACGATGACGGCTCGGCCATGAAAAGTCAACATGAATATAAATGCACTTTGTTAACATTATGATGGAAATGGCAGCTCGCTCTTTAATGCCTTATTTCACAACATTGATTACAGGGTGGGCATTCAAATAAATGAGTGCAAAACAATGACTCGCAATCAAGGCTGCGCTTGCTCGTGAAAGGCTGCGGACAGATACATGAATACTGCATACATATGTGGCCTATTGAAATTATATATATAAGTGACACATCAAGCCAAATTTGGCTGGTGGGGACAGTGCCTAAATGAGAAAAGAAGAGAAATAATCTTAACGTGTAATTTAGTGCTGATTTCTGTTTGCGCAAAATGCGACACTCAATCTCTCAACATCATTAATAGTAGGTAATATTTACCAGTCTCCTCTTTTCTGCCCAGTTTTAAGTGATAAAAGACATTGCTATGGTAATGAGAACGGGGGAGAGGCACTGAGACACAGGACGGCAGTCTGAATGTGCTGTAGGGCACACGTTATTCAGGCAGATGGGTGAATTAAGCCCATTCTTACATACCTGCCATGAAACAATAAAATGCCCACAAAGGGTGACCGTGGGGAGCAGTGAATAGCAGGTGTCACTGGTATTGTTGGTTTTTTGGTTCACAATCTGTAAGTGATTCAAAGCCAGTGGTTTTTATTGCTTGAGATATGATGTCGCAAAGGTAATCTTTGAAACCCCAACCTATTCAATCAACTCAGTAAATTTAGGTCGTGTCAAGATAGAAGGACAAAAGCATTGTGGTTAAGTGTGCAATGTGTAATCACATTTAGAGATGTTTTAAAATGTTGCCCTTTTTCATTTGGGTGGGTCTCTTGTCATTTAGTCATTTTAATTTTTCTCAGCATTTGTGATTTCACCTTTCCTTTGAATGCTGGGGGGACAGTCGCTCAATGGTCAGCACTGTTGCCTCACACATTCAGGGGTTTGAATTCTGCCTCTACTCTGTGTGTGTGTGTGTGTGTGTGTGTGTGTGTGTGTGTGTGTGTGTGGAGTCTGCATGTTCTCCCTGTGCTTCACGTACATTCTCTGGCTACTCCGGTTTCCTCCTGCAGTCCAATAAACTTGTGATTTAGGCTGATTGCACATAGTGTGTGACTGGGTGCATCAATGCATGTGCAGCTGCGGCCTACAATGGTTTTGCACCCCACCTTATGACCCAAGCTGCCTGGGATAGGCTCCAGGCCCCGCGGCGATTCTGAACAGGATTAAGCGTTGTGGAAGATGGATGGAGGGATAGAGGTTTCCCGTGTACTGCTAATCACTGTGAAGCGTCTTATAAGTGTCTTAATAAAGGCAATGTAAATGCTGCAACACCCATCCTCCCACTTTTTGGATAAAGTACCATGGTAATCCTGTTAGGGACTTAAACCCAAAAACCAGCAGTGCTACATTCGTTGTGCAATTCCCTGTGTCTGCCTCTGATGGTAAACTGACCAAAATGGTCTTTTCAGATTTATCAGTGACTGAATCATTCCAAGTTTTTCGATACGACCTTTTATTAGGTAGCTTGAAGTTTTTGAAGTGGGCATAATGAACCTCCCTAGGCTGTGCATGGGTCCAGGGTCTGAAGGATGTTCTCCCGTACTTTGTCGTGGCCACAGAATGTGAAGCTGCAACATGGAGAGAGAACAGGAGAACCAGGACGTGGATTAATATTCGCTATACATAGACAACTGCTGCCCTCTGGTGTTCATGCTTAATTCTTCATGCTGTCGTTTATACTTTCTTTTTCCGGGATTATTTAAAACCTATCCCAGGGTGTTTGAAATTGAACTTTTGACTTAACTGGAAGCTCTCAGTGAATATGTTAAATCAGTAGTTCTATGCTGTACTGTCCTCCTCAGGATAATGGCTGGGCTGATAACATAGATTTATAATGCTACAGCTAAACCCATAACTTAACACTACAAAAGCCCTGTGGCTCCAGTGCCTTGTTGGTCCATACTGTTAGCAGTATGCTTGCACGCTCATGCCCCAGTGATAGTGTTGCGTGTGTGTTTGTGTGGAAAGGATACAGGTTTGATTTTAACACACACCTTACAGTGTGACCTAGACACATCATCAGTGATGTACCCTTGGGTCATCGGGTGTTTTGGGTCTTTCAACATCATACACCAGGTTGACTTAGACATTTAGGCCTAACTTATGACTCAGTGGATGGGCAATTTGTATAATAACAACAACAAGTAAGAAAATAATGTGATTGAATGATAAATAGGGTTGCAAGAAAACAAAATTATATAGATACAATAAAACATATGTAAAAAAAGTTATGAAATGTGAGCGATCAGCAGGCCATACAGCTTATCATCTCTCCCACGTAGTAGCGCCATCTTGGTGGCCCCAAACTTGGGCAACAGGGGGTTCACCATCTTGTTGTTCCAGAGGAACTTCATCTTGGTCACCTCCCCCACATCAAGCTCTGCATCAATGTATGTCTCATAGGTGTGGCCAGGAGTGAGTAAGCCACTATAGAGATGGGAATATGGTTGTATCCTTAATGCAAACTGGACTTTGTAAGTGGGTTATACAGAGCAATTTCAAGCAGAGCTGAAATAAGATTATTCTTTTATAATAACACTTCATTGTAAATGTCATTCCTAGACAATGTTCTACTGTATCCTCACCTGTGAATATCATATTGTCTTGAGTTTCCATTGAGCCCGTAGATGGCTGCCTTTATGTAGCCAGTGACTGTTCGGTCACCAGAGATAGTGACACTTAACAAGTAGCGATATCCTAGAATTTGGGTATTTATTCAAGAGAAATATGAGAAAAGAAACATGAAAAAGAATATTTCAGTGAGATTATACAACTACTGGAAACACACTGAATCTTGCATAAATTGATTAGTACAAAACACAACAAGTGCTGCACTAACAACATAAGTATTAGGGCATCCACACTACTGTAAGAACATTAACATTTGGTTGTAATCTGGAAAATCTGCCTTTCACGCCACAGAGGTTGTGATTATCATGCCTTGTCAGTCACTAGTTGGTTAAACCCACAGCATAAAGCTTAGGCCTATATCATCAGTTAAATCAGGCACTGATCTCAGAGTAACATCCCACCAGGAGTGTGTCCGAGGACAGTCCTTCAATCACTAGCACTGAGACACACATTAAGCATAACCACGGTGATGGCTGGACTCATACGTTCAAAAGGCTTGGCTTCCCCGGTGTTCAGGTAGAACTTAATTTTCTCCTGTCCACTGGGCATGTGAAATTTGTCAGCATGGTGACCCATGAAAGGACAGGCTCCCTCGGTGCAGGGAAAACACCGGCCCTGCGTGACACAAAGTCAGCGTCATTCATCCTTGCTTCTCAGATGTCACCATGCTAAGAAGCCGTCAGTGCTAACAAGTTAACACTTGACAACCTACACAGTGGGTAACAAGCTGCGTTCTACTCGGGGTTCATGGAAGATAGTGTGGACAATGTATTCAAGCACTTATCACTGCTAAGTGCTTCTCAGCTTGAAGCACCTATGGAAGTTCTTTTCCTACCACTGGCATTTGGGCACCATGTTAGCAGTGGATTTCAAGTGTCCCTGCATGGGTAGGAGAGCAGGACATTTTCTGTCTTCTATTTTTTTTTTAACTATGTGGCTCAGCCTTTTACTTTATAAACATAGATAATGAGATGGCAGTTATTGAATTGTATAGTCTGACAATGACTGTGTTTATACCTCTTGATTGAGGTGATCAGACTACAAGACTGTTTGTAGTTTATACGATGGAGACATTTCCATTCCTGTAGAGCGAGAGTGCTGCCACACCCCCCAAGCTTCACTGGGAAGCTGACTACACCGGGAATGACCTGTCATTAGCATGGACAGCTGCGCTACACTGGCCAACAAGTAAGGGGGCCTGGTCCTCCATGTTGAAATCAAACCCTACAATGTGCAGTCATTTCTACAGCCAAAGAAATGCTTCACAGATATGTGCCACAACAGGTGGCCCTCCCTATCCAGTGTGTGCAGTATGTAGAAAAGTCCTCCAGTTTTGATGTCTTAGTAAGTGAGGTTCTATGGGCATCTGAACACTTACAATCTCGTTAAAGACTTCCCCATCGGAGCAGGGGTACCCAAGGAAACCCTCGGGGTTCAGGATAGTGCCGTTGTAGTACTTGTAAGACCTCAGATGGTTGCAGGCCGCAAAGTCTCGGGTGCCTGGTAAAGAAAGAACGGAATAGCAGGGAAGTCGTACTGTATATGATTTGCTTTGTGTATATGGTTGAGAGCGAGAGAGAGAGAGACGTCATATGTGTGAGCTGCTGCAGGCCCTGTCCCAAGCCCTCTAAGACTTTCAGCTATTTGACCTTGTTCCTGCTTCATCTATCGCATCAAAAGGAGCAGCTTCAGCTGTGCTCCGCCTTGGCATGTCATGAATGCTACCACTTGAGCCTTTTGCCATATAGCAGGCAGCTTCAAAAGCAGTGGCAGCTCTTTAATTTCTCCTACATATGGTCTGGAGAAGTAACCTTTCCTCTTTTCTTTAAAACTTTGAGTTGGAGCTACTCCATTGCCCTGCAAAACTGGTTAAATGAATCACTCTTGTGTAACAATATTCTTGTGTTAACTGAATATTAATTGAAACTATTTTTTATTCTCTTAAGATACACACTGGCACGTCAGCTGTGATTTTACTCCTTTGTGTCATAAATCTGTGTAGAATTGTAGAGTACCTGATGATCACTTTCTAATTTAATCCCAGTGATCACACACACATGCCAACACACCACACATGTCTATTATTGTACAGTCAACACAATACATGTTCCTTTTTCTGATACCAACCTTCCCAAATGCCATCAATGTCCACAATCTGGGAGATGACATTCTTATCACAACCAGGCATGTGTTCGCCACCATTGGGGTAGAAATCGAGATGGCCGACTGCCTGGGCCATGCCAAAACCTGAAAGAGAAAGGAGATAACAGATTATGCTCAGTGGATTTAACGTTACTGAAAAGCTACACTTCGTTCTGAAACGTATTTTACTCTGTTATATGAAGTCACTTAGAATAACTGGGACTGATGCACTTTCTTTTACTGCCAGGTTCAATATGTTCCTTTAACAAATTCTTTTCTAAACTGCAGCATAATCTACCGTAAAAGTGTGAAACTCACCAAGATATGGGACCATGGGTAGTGAGTCTGTGTGAATGACGTCCACAAACTTGGCATCACTGGGGTCCAGACGCACCAACACAGGGCATCCCTGAAAGTATGGCTCAGCTGGATCCAGACCTGTGTGAAACACCAATCTGGCTCACATTACCACTATATCCAACACGATCCAAGGATTTGGAAAGAGGAGCTTTGAAAAAATGTCATTGAGGACCGATATGAATAATATACAGTAAGTCTGCATGAAAATAGCCGGACTGGTTTAACTTGAAATCTTTCACAGATGTCAAAATGTAAAGGATCTGTGATAGTTGATGTGTTTCTTTGAGTCATTGGCAGCTAGGTCAAAGGGAGCTACTCGGTTTGCTCATTGTGGTTCGGGTATCAGTAGCACATGCCAGCTGAGCACATGACTCCTCCCTACCGGTGATCCGGCCAATATTGGGGACCCTGCGGCCAACTTCCCCAGCACAGTGCGCACCCAGGCTGTGGCCGATGACATGAAACATCTCAGGCTTCTGTTGGTAGTGTGTCTGAGCAAGAGACCCAAGCATGAGACCGTAATCAGTTGAACCTTCAGGAGAGCCAGGTGTGTTTGGTCTCTTTGTGAATGTTACAACCTGTGTGTAGGTGTGCCACCGTGAGAAGAGTCCCATATGTTAGTGGGACTCAGAACTGATAAGGGACTATTTGATGACACTAATATTCATTTATTTATATATCCAAAACAATGTTCCAGTAGAGATGATTGCATTGTAGGAGCAGAGCCAGTAAAAATAAAAGTAATTATTATCTCTAAACGTGATGAACTGTTTGTACAGTTAGTTTGCATATCTCAGTACATAATATGCATTTTAGGTGTGCTACTGCTCTCCTATGTTGTTATTTGCTCTCTGTGCTCTAAGAGTAGCATTCGGTGTTTTGGCATGCAGTGCTTGTGCAGGGTAAAAGTGCAGTAAGTGGGCCTAGATCATCCATCCATTTTCCAAAGCACTCATCCAATTCAGGGTCGCCTGGAGCCTATTCCGAGCAGTTTAGGGCACAAGGCAGGGGAATAACCCATTGCAGGCAATGGTGACCCATAATCTCATTATGGGCGATTTAGGCACACCAATTACCCTACAAAACATGCCATTAGCATGCAGGTGGAAACTTGAAAACTCCACACCTACAGAGCAGAAGTGGGATTCAAACCCCCAACCTTACAGATGCAAAGTAACAGTGCTAGCCACTATGCTGCCCAGGACTTGATTTTTTTTACTCTAAATGGAAAAAAGCCTGAAAGTGCTACAATCAATACTCACTTGGAGGAGCTCGATCAGGTAGGCGGTTTCTGCACCCACGACCCGGATGTTGTTAGCGCTCTGTGTGTAACTAGCCCTTCCTCCCCTCTTCCAATCCACACAGATGCAGTTAATGTCCTCCACCAGGAGCATGATCTGACAGCACCAGCATCAACAAGTGCAAATCTTGTTAATATGCTTTAACTTAAGAAGAGTCTAAGAACACTATCAGCTGCAAATGACAAGTGCTAGACATTGTTAGCAGGGAATCTGGTTGTAGATTTCCATTCTATTGCAGCCGTATCAAGTGCAGAGTAAAAACAATTTAAAATAACTTCTTTTTATAAGAAACATGCCAATGTAGACTTGCATTACATTCTAATTATTGTACTATTAAGTAGCAAAGGACAGGAGTCAGAGAGGACAGCTACCCTGCACATATCCAGAACCCAGGTTTCCTCTCCTTGGTCGATGTATCCGTGGATAATAAAACGTGTCATCTTGTCTCCTTGGTAGTTTGATGATAGAAGAACGTCCTTGTTGGTCATTATTTCCTGTTTATTGAAACAGAAGCAACATCAGCTATTAGTTAGCCTAGATTAATTTGGGACATTTAAATTTTGGTACTTGGATTGGTCAAAGCCACCTTTATGTTTGTTTGGCTGTTTCATACCTTAGCCTATATCTATAGCATAATCATAGGATACTCTTTCCTTAAGGAAAGGAAATCATGAGGAAAAAATGTGACTTTTTATATGAAGTGTTCCATAAACATGACTATATTAATGAAGAGTGAACTGCACCAGTTTACCTGGAAGTTGTCAGGGTTTTTTTTGGTGAAGAGCAAGAAGCGGGTGCCTATCTTCTCTGGGCTCCAGGGTAGGCGAGTAATGGGCCTTTCAGCCGTTCCTGACCATGGCCTGTCATCAGTGAAGCACCCCAGGTTCTCATAACAGACCTCGGCCCCTGTTGGAACAGGCATAGCAGCAAGATAATTCGTGAATCCTTCTGGACACCTGGCTTGTCAGACCAAGGAGTGATTTCTCAAGAAGATGCTAAGAATCACTAGCTGAAAAGCTGATACAATTATTTGAAAACCAAATGAGGTTATACATTTCTGAACACATCAATGACATTCAGAAGCCCTTTTGACTAGTGCAGATATATGGAAATAAACCAAGCATTCAGAATAAAATGATGCTGGAGCACCAGATCAGCCATCCATAACTGGGTATTTCTGTTGCTGCAGTATATTTGAACTTGTGGTTCCTCAGTAAACTTGCATGTGTGCTGTAAAGTGCACAAATGCTACTTTCTGCCCTTTTGAAATTAGCTTGTGCCAGGAAAACATACGATAGCAGCGCTGTTGTTGACAGCTGAGTGGAAGTAGATGTCCATGGACAGATAGATACTTTATTAATCTGAACTGGGCGAACTGGGAACGCGAAGCAGAGTGAAACTCCATGGCCAGAAAGGACTGTAGCCTTGTAGACCACAAAGCCTGCAGACATGAGGTGCTGAGGGAAATAACTAAACAAAAGCAGGAAATGAATGGGCTGAATCAAACTGAAATCCCTCCAGCTTACCGTCCATTATGAACTACTCAGGCAAAGTAGGCATGAAGTTGGGGAGGTCCACTCATCTTTTTTAAATGGTAAAACTGGTGAAATCTACCTTGAGAGACAGGAACGCTGTGCTGCGGTTGTGAAATAAAGGTAAAAAGGAAAAGGAAGAAGGAAGGAAAGAAGGAAGGAACAAAGGAATGAATAAATTCTGTGCTTTACCTTGGGCAAAACCCAACAGGAAAAGACTGACACTCCACACCAGCAGCATCTGAAATGCATCAGAACAAGCAATGATAATTGCATAACCTACTTTATGGCAGCTGTACGCAAAAGTTACACTGTATCCTCCACTCACCTTAAAAGCTGTGGCGTATGAATTGCAGCCATGCCCATTTTATAGGCTACTAGATGCATGGATGGGGTGAGAAAGGGCCAGGTGAGGTAGAGTAAGTAGAGCATATCACCTGCCAAAGGTAGATAGCGGGCTTGGCAGGACAAGTAACCTTGGTTTAAAACCACCTTTGCTTTTACCCACCAGAGGCTACACAGTGCCAACAGGCCATACACACACCTGCCCAGTCAAAGTCAATTTAGGGCATGGTGGTAAAAAGCTTGTATTGTCCATAGTTGACTTTGAACTTTGCCCTATGTGCTTAAAATAAGAAAAAAAAAATTTTTATGCTGTCATGTACACACCAAAATGTTGGTCCACTTACAAAACGTTTCTGAAAAAGCCTTAACGTGGGATGGAAAGGGTATTTTTCACCTGTGGGTTTATTTTGATTGTTAAGCCCCTCCCACCGTATGTCAATCATCACACGTATGACACCTCTCCCAAAAACATGCGTTTTGTACAAGGATTACATTGCTTCCTGTTTTTCCACAGAAGAAACCCAAACATGTGAGAAAGAATGACAGCAAAGCAAATTTTTACTCTCTTGTCTTTTTAATTATATAAGCTTTGAAAGATCTGACCAGTGAATAGCAGGCAATCGGAAAGAGTGTGAAAGGAGGCCCAGTGATTTGGTGCTTCAAAAAGTTTCTGTATCTTATGGCCCCAACTCTCTGCAGGTGTATGTATTCTGCATAGCACAGCTTTCCTCCAGTTGCTCTGGTTTTAAACAGTCCAAAAACATGTGATTAAGAGAACTGATGTCTCTAAGCTGCCCATCATATGGGATTTTAGTCAGGTCCATTATCCGAGGGCCAGTTTATCATTCTGTACCTTGGAAAATCTTTTTATTTGCAGACCACATCAATGATGTTGCACTTGGATCTGTAGGACTCAGATAATGTCAACACTGGACACCATACAGACATGTGGGGAGGAAAGGAGAGTATGTAAACTCAGATGGATACTTCAGATTTCAAGAGAGAGACCATAATAACAAATATAATACAATTACAGTTTGTAATATGGGGTGACATTTGTGGTGATGCAGATTTGAGAGTTGGTACTTTTTTAATGCCTGTTGTACATTGCTGCTAAGTTTAAACTCTTATTTTTTTTTTTTTTTTTTAAGAATAAATGAGTCCTTCTTGGTTTTGTCTGAAACAAAATATAAATAAAATCAATTTTCTGATAGGGTTTTAAAATATTTTTTCCTTTATGTATCATTCAGCCCTAATGTATATCATTTCACCGTAATTTATATCAAAAAAGTTGGCCACAGGTATAATGCAGCATTGCAAAATTACTTTCTAATACCAAGTGTTTTTCATAATTTAACTCCCCTGATTCCAAAACTGAAAAGATATTGTAACGAAAACAAGGCTACAATTCTCATGAAGGTGACACACTGGCATTTAATAGACTTCTGAACCTAGTGTTGCACCAGCTTGGGTAAATCTTTGCCAGACAGGGTTTTGGTCTTGGGAAAACATTTAAAGAGTAATCATGGAGTCGGCTGCTTTGAGGACCAGGATAATCCTGTCGGAAAATATCCCCCAGGTGCTCTTCTTTTCTGTAATTCTTGCACAAATAGAGATGAATTAAGAGCGTCTGGGTGTGTGGGGGAGGTGGCGTACGAAAGAAAATATCTACATCCCACTCTGTGAGGAAAAGAAAACATTTATGCTTAAATCTGCAAGGTTATACACAGTTTGGTTAGCATGCTACATGGTGCTTTGAACAGGAATGTTTTCTTTCTACAGCATTCGAGGTATCCTTACGTGCTATGAGCTTCCCTACACTGGCTCTGTATTACAGGGTTGCACTAACATGCTATGGCAGGTCCCATGTTCTGTTCTACAGCTGAGTGTATGTATGCGGAACGATTCTTTTCCTTGAAGCGCTACAGCGCATGAGAGTGTTTACATGTGTGTACATATGTGTTCTTTTGCGATTGTGCATGCTTATACACAAGCCTGCATGTGTCTGCGTCTGCGTGCATGTTTGTCTTTATATATCTGTGTATTAAGTTCAAGACAGGGCACGCACAGGGTTACCTGAAGCAGAGCCAGTCGGTTATTCGGCGGTCTTACGGACGGAATGTTAATCCTGCTAATGTATTACAGTTGGAGTGGAGGGCCACAGTTTAGCTTGGGCCTGGAGGGCAACAGCAAGGCGCTCTGAATGACTGACAGCCAGGCTTTCACTCAGGATAGAAAATAACATGCTGGAACTTTGGCGTGCCATTTAGGGCTTCTTGAAAAGAAGGCCGTTTGTGTTGCCTGCATTTTAAGGGAACAAAAGGTCTGTCTCATCTGTAGGTATCTGTTCTAAAGGGTTGATGTTTAGACAGGTTCGCCTAATTTAAAACCATAGGAATGCCTGTGTCATTGGCACATGGATGCAGGAGAAATCTCCGTGAATTATCTGCATTAACTCAGGCTTTCTTCCCCATCCAGTTGTGTGGTCCTCCACAGGGTCCAGCAGCTTGAATGGCAGACCAACAATCTATTGTTCGACTGCTAAATGAACGCAAGCAAATAAGAACGTTTCCACAAAACTTGTGTGTTCACAACATTTGTACACACTGCCATTTACTGAAGCAGGAGTTCTGCAGCCAGAGCACACTCATCCAGGCCCATTCAGCTCAATTGCAAATGCCCAGGTTTGGCCAGGTTTGAAATTCTCCTCTGACTGCAGTCACAGCTACTTGGCATCTACTCTCTTCTGTGGACACACATACCCCCCCCCTCAGAACACCACTCCCATGTTCGTACAGACACATTCCCATTGTACGTTGTGTTCTTGCTTCATCATCTGTCTTTTCATTCTCTAACTACTTGACATATCAGTTCTCTGCATGTGAGTAAAGTTGTAGTGTGGTGTCATTTTGCCCTTACACTACCTATTTCAGCATTATGAAATGCAGAAGACTAATTGATATCCTCACAGATAGGTTCGGGAATCGAGTTTAGACAGCAGGTGTCAGGGTGGGGTTAGAGATATCACCTAAGTTTTAAGGCTAGGTTTGCTGGGAATGTAGATGAGTTGGGGATAAGACAGACTTGTGATTCTGGCAAAGCTGTTGGATAAGTGTTCTACACTGATTGAAGGTTGTCAGAGCCGTGACAATTGAGGGTCAGAACAAGAACCGCACCTGAAGAGATATGTGTCCTACCAGCATGGCACATTGTCAAAGCTTTCTGACAGGTTAGCCATGCTCTCTTTCAGAAAGCTGCCTTACTGTACTAATACTGGGCTGGCAATAAGCCTAAAAAGTTTTAATTCCTTGTTTTTCAGTTTATTCAGGTTTTGCTGGGTTGTGCAAATAGCTCATGAACTGGGAGTTTATTAAGACATTTTCTTCTACTTTCTTTCTGTCTGATTAATTTGTATAGTTAATAAGGTCTAAAAGCCTTTCCTCCTGAGTTTAATTTCTTTAATCCTCTTTTAGAACACATTGCTAAGAGCTCTCAATTTTTCCTCTTCTCTTGATATTTTTATTTCTAATTGCTATGAACATATTCTCCGCTCATCCTCTAGGTTCTTTCATCAAGTTATCATGCACACTTCTTTGCCTGTTATAAAATAGGCAGTCAAAAAGAAATATTAATCAAGGTGTTGTTTCAAACTGCATGTATGTAGAATTATCATTTTACTGTAGTTTACATGCAGATGGAGCTTCTTGGACAATATTGAATAATTTAGAGTTTGTAAATTTTTAACCAGTCCTGAAACTTGTGTGAAGGTCTATACTAATTTAGTAAAGTTTGTACACTTTACACTCATGAAGAAAAAAATGTGGATAAAAAACAATTTGCAGGTGAGGATGCAGATTTGATACGATTTTTTGTCATGGCCTCTTTGAGGCAACAGTAACAGATCCTTAGAGCTGACATCACTTTGCCAATAATAGCCTTTCTTATTCTCTGGGTCAGATTCCCAGCAGCATTCTGTCTTTGGTGCCTTTATTTCCTTTGGTAACCAATTGTGCTGTTGTGCCCTCATTAACCATAAAACTGTATCTTGGCCAGAACTTGTCTGAAGTTCTTTGATTCATGGACCCGCTGCTGTGTCACTGTAGTTGACCATCTGTTCAGGGAAAATAAGCTCTGTGACATCCTTTCGATTCTCCACAGTCTTCCAGCATTGAACCACAAAGGGCTCACTTCCACCGGCCACTCCCATAAGCGTCAGTCCAGAACATAAACAGCAAACTGATCAACGCTCGTGTGAATAAAATGTCTCTCAGAAACACAGCCATTATGTAATATTTCTGATTCTCTCTGGAGATCCTTTCAATTCTCGCTGGTGTGGGGGTATAGTATATTACTTTTTCACAACCCTAAAAGCCAAGTGCCTGTTATGGTGTGGTGCCTTTCCTACTCTTTGAATCCTTCTGCCAAACAGCCTCTTAAACTACAGACTCGTTTTGTCTCAGTCTGTTTGATTCTGTGGATTATTTTAAAAGCCACTGTTACCATTTATGACACTTTGACACTGTCGACCGTACTATTTTATTAAAACGCCTGAAATGTGCTTTTGGCATCCAGGTTACTGCGCTGAAGTGGTTTGCCTCTTATTTAGAAAACAGAATATTTAATGTCGGGGTAGGAAATTGCTGCTCCTCTTCATCGAGAATTACTTGTGGAATACTTCAGGGTTCTATTCTGGGCCCTGTCCTGTTCTCCTTGTATATGCTCCCCCTTGGGTCCATCTTTCAGAAGCATAATGTATTGTATCACTGTTATGCAGATGACACGCGGTTATACCTTCCACTCAAGCCGGGTGAAAATGGTGCATTTCAACGCATCTCTAACTGTCTGAGGGATGTGTGTGCAGTGCTGGATGTCAAACAATTTTCTTAAACTAAACCAAGACAAGACTGATATTATTATCTTTGGGACTCCTGATGCTGCCAGAGCTATATCAAGTGATTTGAGCCCGCCGTTAGCTAATGTACACAGCCATGTAAAAAATCTTGGTGTTATTTTTGATTCTGCGTGGCAGCTTTTTCAATTTAGGAATATAGCGAAACTCAAACATATTTTGTCTTTTAAGTATTTGGAAATAGTCATTCACGCTTTTAGCTCATCTCGTGTTGACTATTGTAACTCTCTCTACTTGGGAATCTGTCAGTCAAGCTTGTCACGTCTGCAGTTGGTCCAAAATGATGCTGCGAGACTCCTAACAGGTACCAAGAGAGAGCATTACCCTTGTGCTTGCATCATTGCACTGGCTGCCTGTGAAATATAGAGTTGAATTTAAAGTTTTACTATTTGTTTTTAAAGATCTACACAGCATGGCTCCCAGCAATATCTCTAACCTTATCAGTCTCCATTCTAATGCTCGATCTCTACGATTCTCTGACCAGATGTTTTTAGATGTTCCACGTTCTCGTCTAAAGACTAAAGGTGACCGGGCCTTTTTAGTAGCTGCTCCAAAACTCTGGAACAGTCTTCCTTTATCTATAAAATTATCCCCCACACTCAATAGTTTTAAGTCAAGTTTAAAAAGCTGTTTATTTTCTCAGGCATTTTAAAGATTGTAATCGGTTGTCTGTTCTGTCTTGGTTTATTCTGTCTTGGTGTCGCTTGGCTGTTATTTCTCAATTTTTTTTAACCTGGTAGTCTTTCTTTTACCTCTGGTCTTAATTTATTTATTGCTTGGCCTTTACCCTCTGTTTTAAATTATGTGCATCTCTGTCAATTGTTTAAATGTTATTTTAGGTAGTTGATTTTATTGTGCAGCACTTTGGTTGACACTTGTTTGTCTTTTAAATGTGCTATATAAATAAAGATGACGACTTATGGCTGCTCATTTCTTGTCTAGGTTACATTATGTTACACATGATGATCTGTTAGTTAATTGCTGCACCTGTATACCTGTGCTTATCTCTTATTTTTGTTTGCCTGTTGTGATGCATGCCTCTGTGCCGTTACTGCAAACCTACAGTACATAGCATGCATACATTATCTATATACACTCAGCCTCCACTTCATTAGGTACATCTTGCTAGTACCGGGTTGGACCCACTTTGACCTTCAGAACCGCC
>JAACJT020000052.1:13997216-14020372 GCA_009936485.2 Gymnarchus niloticus | reverse complement strand
CCGCCCACACCAATGGTATCGGAAGAGAAGCTCAAACAGTCTTTGTCTGGTCAGGTCATTTATACCCTGCAACTTGTAACCCCACCCGCTAGTACTTTTCCACTTTGTGTGAGCAACTTTACTGATGCACGACTCCTTGTCTGGTTACGCTAAACCCAAGGTCTCTGCTTCCTTATCTTTGCATAGCTTGCTTGGGAGGTGTGCACTCTTATCACTCCCTCCCAGCTACATTCTACAATAGCCTGCTTTCTTCTACAAAACAAACACCATCTGGTTTCAATTCTTGTTGCAATTAAGTTCGTTTTACCAGCCCTTTCCCGGGCCTTCTGCCTGCATGCCTTTTCCCAGGTCACCCTACTTTGTGTATATCTTATTTTATGTTCACCCCTCACTGGCCATTCACTACGGGTTCAGTTGATTTCAAAATGGCACCACTACCAAACTAGGAGTCGAAGCTGCTCAGCTAAGGTACCATGTGAATGTCTAAACCCGTGCCACACAATGCAGACGATCCTTGACAAGGCTCATCACAACCTGCAGTGTACCTAACTTATAGCTTAGCTTTATTTCTCTACAATTTCTGCTGTTCTAACTGACCTCCATTTTACTGACAGCACAGGGTATGTGTCTGTCTGTCTCTCTTCGCATCCACAAAGGGACATTAAATGTCTGCAATGTCATTTACTATTGGTTTGTCTTAAAAGCAAGCACAGTACAAATCTGGACATAGATATACAGTATTCATAAATTTTTCAATTCATAAACATTTTGCCATTTTCTGGTTAAATCACACTCCCATACCTTGGACATTTTAAAATTACTTCATTGCATATCCTGAAAACTAGAGCCAGTAAACAATATTACATATTTTCAGTGACCCACAATTAGTAAATCTATTTTTACTTTCAAAGCATTTTTGCTGTACAGTGTAATTTCTAAACATGTTATCCACACGCTTTGAGGTGCTCAGTAATGCAGTTGTGTAGAGGGATATCATCCACAACACAATACAAATATAGTGCAAAACAAAGCTGGAATTTATTAGGATATGAGACACAATCATGGTGGATGCCAAATGGTCCATTCCACCTTTGGTCATCGCCCATGTTGTACAGGTGGGAAGGTGTGGTTTGTATCATATGCACTTACGTAAGAACCAACGCTATATTGTAAAGTACACTGGCTAAACTGTTCTTACTGTTATTTTACTCATGTTTTTGACCTATGGTGCGGTGGTTTACAGCATTTTCAAAAAATGTTGAAATCAATATATAAATTTCCAGAATTAGATAGATGCATAGAAATACCTATTATTGTTAAAAAGTTTAATAATCTACTTCTGGGCCTCAATTTGACAACATTGAATATAGTTCTTTGTTGCACTTCATAAGCTTAAATGGGAAAATTGTTTATTCAGTAAAGTGCATGCAGAAGTTTAAAAGTTCCATTTAAAATTGAAATGAATGGTAAGGATGATGTGTAATTTGATGGCATAGAGGTACTGAGAGTTACGCGCCTGGTCTTTCCATCACTTGAAACCCCTGGCTTCTGTTCCTTAGGGACATCGGCAGTATGTTTGCATTGTGTTTATGCAGCCCAGAATAGTCTGAGGCTCTGTACCAGGAATGTTTCCCTGAGATGGGATAGCCTGAAGAGTTATGTACAGCAATCATTCCAAGTGTAGGTCAAAAGTATCAGTGAGCAGGCAGCAAGTCTGTCTGGCCATTACATAAGATTTCAGTAGCACTAAGGCGCCATAGCTGTTTTGTTATGCATATGCTGGGAGAACATTTTTATATATATCAGTATATATAAATACATGTGTGTGCATGTGTGTGTGTGAAGTAGCTGGGTGACTGCATCAGGAACCAGAAATAAAGACATCAAGAGGCCTAGTGACTTCTTCAGTGCTATTTTCAAATACATGTGCTATTAATAAAACAAATGTCTTGTTTTTTAATGAGACAAACTGGGGTACACCAGGAAAAGCATATTTTATGACAACTGCACTCTTACATACATTTTTACAGTCGTGGACTCCCTCTTGGTAACACCACACAAACCTGTAAATTCAATGGCTTTCGTTACTTTTTAAGGTCGCATGTGGAAAACAGTGCTTTTTTCTTTTTGTGGTTTTACTTTGGGAGGCTACTCCTTGCTGACATTCCTCTTTCTCCTGTCAGTCACCTCTGACCTTCTCAGGCAAATGGAATTCACAACAAAGTTCAAAATCCCTAACGGATGCACTCAAAGTATGTCAATCTAGGTTCTTCTCTTGATGAACATGCTTTTTCATCTTCAGAATACTAGTTTATACTTTTTATCACATAGAAAACAAAAACATCCATTATATACATTGACTAGCCTATAGTATAACCATAGGTCCCCTTTACACGGTTATGATTGTGAAGGCACTCATGCCTTCGCTGGCCATCAGCATTGTTAAAGGATTCATGGTATTGCCAGTTCACTCTAGTCATGCAGTCTAAAATTTTAGTGGATATTGTTTGGAAATCATTTGTAATAGTTGGTCAGGTCAACAACAGTGTCTTTTTGTTGAGTTCCTTTGTAGTATGGTCCATCATGAGAGAGGCCTTGTGGTGAAGCTTAGTCTTGTGTACAGTCTTGTGTACATTGTCACTAAAAAAAGCATACGTGTTGTTAACCAGTCCATGTTGTTGTAGGGTTGCTCAGAGTCAGTGATCATGGATGGGCGGGTGGACATTAATACTTCATACAGGTCGATCCACTGCATATTGGCAGGGGCTGAGGTTGGACACTGGGTTCTGCACAGTTGGATAGGCAAAGTTGGCATGCTGCTTGGCCTTAAGCCGCAGGCTAGCCAGGCTGGAGTTGCACGTGTCCCGATACATGTAGGGGCTGGCTGCCGCTGCGGCATACGGGCAAGCACTGGCAGACACGGCTGAGTTCAGTGTCGGGCTGTTCAGGTTATTCAGGTTGCTCAGGTTATTAAGGCCGGAACCTGGCACAGCAGCCACAGCCGAGGGCACCATGGAGGATGCCATGTTCATGGAGGAGATGGAGCTGGGTGGGGAGAACATGGGCTGTGAGGACAGGGGGCTGACATTCATAGAGTTAAAGAAAGGGAAGCTCTTAGCAGACAGTGGGCTGCTGGCCAGGCCCTTGGTTGCCCAGTTATTGTAGGAGTAGCCTGAGTACATGTCGTCATAGGGCTGCATGAGTCCATTGAACTGAGTGCCAAAGCCGTTTTTGCAGAGTTCGGCCTGCTGGTTCCGCTCTCTCTTTCTCCACTTGGCACGACGGTTCTTAAACCATACCTGGAGAAAGAAATGTGAGGACATACTCAGTCGAAGGCTCCAAAAGGTGGAATTCAGCCTCATAGGGTCTAGCACTGGGCAGACTCCAAGCGTAATTTACATGAGAGTTTGCTCTGTAGTGCTTATTCTGCTCACAACCATAATTCTGCAAGTTTTCACTCTTTATAGTGACAGATTTAACAGCAAAACCCCTTTTCTTGCTTCTACTTTGCTGCTGTTTTGGCATTATGGTTTAACATAACAAGAGTTTAAACATGTTTTTTCTAAGCCACTTTTGTACAGAGCAAATTTGTTCTGCAAAGTGTGACTTCGACACCTACAAAATGTTTTGGGTGAAAATGGAACAGAGTTTAAAAGTGACCTGTGCAGAAACTAAATTAAACAATTAAATCTACATTGTTCTTGTATACATAACATTTTTGAATATAGAACAGTGTCGTCTTCTCAGGTTGCCTGTATATAAAAGACCATTATATATTATATTTTTATTATGTTACACTTATTTGTCATTTTAAAGACACATCATTAAAATAATACCTCTATATTCTGGATCATTTAAATTATTGTCATTGAAAACCATAGTCTAACTTGCTGCATTTCCTCTGTTCATCATGTTCTTTTATTATCTTCAGAACTACATAATGTAAACTTAGGAGAAAACATGGATCTTTTTAAGACCTGCTTCATTGTGTTTCTGTTTACTTAATGTTTACAAGGGAATCTACCACGATAGCTGCTATGTTTAGACAAGTATTTCATTGTGTTACTCTTGTAAAGTTAGGAGTATTCAAAGTTAAGAACACAATATTCTTATAAACACGTTTGTCAACTTTGTGTAAACAATGCCAGAAATTTTGAAGAGATTTCACCGAAAGCTCTCTTAGATGAAGCTGCTAGAGGTCTGCCCTCTTTCTTTGAAATGTATCAATTATAAGGTAGTCTGTCCAAAGTATCACTTACACAGATACTAACAAAACATTACATACAGCTATACAGTATGCGAAGCCATAAGTAATGGTACTGGAGGGATTGATCCAATGGCAGACATCATTACATGAGTTCTGCAGTGAGTGCCTAAACATGCTAAGGAGAACGATGATCACTCGGGTACGACTGCCAGCTTTGTGGAAGGATTACTGTAACCTGGCAGACTCCTCATTTACCTTGTGTACATGGGCCACTCTCTATGTAACGCTACACTGCACCTCAGTGCTAATGATGCCAATGCCTGGCTCATGTTCTCACTGGACCGACATCTGTTGCTAATAAGAGGGTGGTGGCTGTTTATCACTGCAGTGGTCCTACAACTTTCCATAGTCAATGCACATATTAGTCAAAGACCCTAGGGCCATAAACCGGCAAGCTGAACAACTTGCATACAAACCTAGGCTGCCATGCCTTTAAAGACAGGCACAAAGCTTGAAATATAGCAGTTAAAAAGTTAACTAAAAACTCTGATAATCTAGTCAAACTATATTATTAAACTGGCTTAGGGAAAACTAAAATAATTTAAATGACGATCTCCAGAGTCGGGGCAATTCACATTTTGTCAATTTTAAAATTGTATTTTTAAGAGGGAATCAAGGGAATTAAAATTATAATAACAAATGTAAAATTAAGACATTTTAATTCACTTCCCTGCTGGGAGGGGGAGTACCATTTTTAATTTCCAGAGCATACATTTTAGGTGAAGGAGGTGTGTCCTCATTTTTGTGAAATTCAAATAAGAATCTATCACTATTTTATACATGAAAACTGACTATTCTTTGCTGATTTCTGTAAGCTCTCTGCTGACTGGTACCATACGAAATAGCACTGGAACTGTTAGCTATTTGGCTGCATTTGAAACCAGGCATGACCCAGTACTGGATAAATAGTTAGAAGATGGATGTTTATGCCACACATCTTAGGAATCATGTTACACCACATACCAGAATCAGTTTCCAATATACTAAGCTACTACATTCACTTTTGTATATTTGAATGTGTATGTATATTGATTTCTTAAATGTACAGCTTACACTGGTTAAATCCAAAACTTTACTGGTATATCATTTCTATGCACTTTAATCAGTGGTAAATGTAATGTTAACTTCGTGCCACTAGAGGTAGCCACTGAGACAGCTTTTTACCGCCCCAATGAAATGTATTTGTACCTTTACATTTTAAAAAAGGCACATTAAAAACATTTCTGAGTCCATCTGGTAATTAACTATAATTCTGGCTGTCACAATTATTTTGAGAAGTGCTCTTTAAGTTTATTGTTGATTTTTAAAATATACTTAAATCTCATCTACAATATTCAATCACCAAAAGCAATATGACATCAGCAAAAATTATATATATTAAAACCATTGCCTTATAGATGTCGTAATAAAAGACATTTAAACAGCTAATGTATAGTCTTTAAAAATTTGTGGTATTGTACCAAAAACTAATCATTTTTAATTATTATTAATTTGTAAGGTATGTATAGCTAGGTAAAGAAGGTACCTCCTTAGCCCAGGAATCAGTGTAACTGGCAGATTTACATTTACAAAAACTACAGGGAACAAAGTAAAACTGGTGGTGGGGTGTACATTAGCTATGTTATAGATGAAACGCTGGCTCAAGTCTCAAGTCACCAGCATGCACATCTATAAATGTAAATATCATGAAACACTCAAAAGCCCAATAAGATGCTCAGGTCTAGTAGTGTGAAAGAGATGGCTTCTTCTCCATCACTTAAAAAAAATCCATTTTGCCTGAATTACTGCTCCACTGACTAGCTTAAAAAAAAAGTCAAGCAATTAAGGACTTCTATGTCCAACTCACAGAAAGTGTGACATGTAACAAAAAAAAACAGTGGCATCATTGTCCAATGCACATGTAACAACATGCTGTTTTTGATTATGGAGAGCAGTCATTGGGGGCATTTAATTATGTATATTTATATTAAAACAGCCTATATATGTTTGTATAGATATATATAATTTATGCCAGAAGAACCTACATAGCTGTTTGTGTCTGTATACCATGTTTGCATTATTAGAAGCCCTGTCCTAATAGTAAGTTTCCTCATATGTCTGAGACGACTTGGTCGATGAAATGATTCAGGCTCTGATTTACGCTTGGCTCCTCTCAGCTAACACCTGGGCAGCCCTTCTCTAACCACACCGGTGACTGATACATACTTTTGTTGTGGTGTGTCTTTGTCAGTGTTTTATATATTTAGCAATTTCCCACTTGCCTTGTTTACAGTAAATTAAAAATAAATTTTAAATTATTTGATCATCTGAACATAGGTATTAAAAACACTCAAAAAAAGTAAGAACCTTATTGGAGTCTATTTAATCCACTGCTGTTTTCAGAGGAACACTAAGGAAGTACATTTCTTTGTCTTAGTCTATTTCACCATCTTTTCTATACTGAGACGTCTCCAGAAAAACACAAAAAGTCTCATAATGCTGGTTTATTGAGCCAAGGACAAATTCACATTAGACTGCATTAATCATTTAAACCTTTATTTTATCATTACCCTATGCTCAAAAGTTCAAAGAGAAAATTAAAAAACATTGTTAAATGTTTTTCAACCCAAAGGAGCAGCGTTGAGGATATGGATTAGGTTTATCCAACAAGGATTATTACGGGACTTTGTATACACTACTGTTGAAAGGTTTGGGGTCACTTTGAAATTTCCTTGTTTATGAAAGAAAAGCAAGTTTTGTGTCCATTAAAATAACATCAGATTGATCAGAAATACAGTGTAGACATTGTTAATGTTGTAAATGACTATCGTAGCTGGAAACGGCTCTTTTTAATGGAATATCTACATAGGTGTATAGAGGTCCATTATCAGTAACAATTAGTCCTGTGTTCCAATGGAATGTTGTCTTTGCTAATGCAAGTTTATCATTTTAAAATGTTAATTGATCATTAGAAAGCAATTTTGCAATTATGTTAGCAAGGTTTGTAATGCGGTAATTGCTGCAAATGGAAGATTCTTTGACGAAAGCAAAGTCTGAATCACAATTATTATTTCAGTTAAACATCATTATTTGTAACTTTGCCAATGACTATATTTCCTGTTCATTTTGCTATAATTCCTTTTCAAACTCATGTCATGTATGTAAGGAAATGTCTAACTGACCCCAAACTTTTGAACAGTAGTGTATATCTGGAAAGCCCACTGACAATAGGAATCTAGAATTGTTTCAAAATAACAACTGAGACTTTAGTTATGTGACCTTTTATCTGGCCAGTGTGGATCTGATTCATCAGTTGCCAGGCAGACAGGGATTGTATTGTCCTCCACCACACAACATTTTCCCCTGCTTCATGGAGCAGGTGTGCCTAAAACCTTAGAATTGGAGGGGACATTTTCAGGTCACTGCAGTAGAATGAGAACATCACTCCAAAGTAGGCTGGCACTAAATGCATCCACTACTGGTTTTACATTTGTAACGTGGGGAGGTTTGTGTACTTTACTTAATGCAAATAACATATTTTCACTTTTTATGATTTGTGTTTCCATGCAGTGACTACCCTGATGTTGAAAGAGTAATCCTATAGTTTTAAAATGCATAAAACAACAGTTATTCTAACAAATCCTAAATTTTAAAAACAATAATAAAAAAATCTGCGGCACTTGTGCGTTTTGCTTGAGTAAAAACGCAAGTTAAGCACATTATAGGAAAAAGAGCAGACTGGGGAAAATAGATATATTTCACAGGAAGAGTAGGAATGCTGGCTGTGGGGTGGTCTGGAGCAAAATTAATAGGCTTAGTTTGCTGCTGATTTTCTTCGAAGTAATTGAACCTTCCTGTCGTTGCAGTAACCCAATCTGACAACACTGACCATTATTAAAGCATCACTGGAAGCCTGCGTTTAAAGCAGTTTCAATCTAGCATGCTCAGCTTTTAGTGTCAATTAACAACTAAAATTGAAGTTATTATGATCCTGTAAGCGACAGCAATATCGTTGAAGCGCACGCACGATGACGTTTTATAAATATGACGGGTCAAAAACGTTCGCATTATTTTTCTTTGTTTTGAGACCCGACGCCTTATTGATCGGAGCGTGTACGCTTTACGTTCCATGTGCTCCCAACTCACCCTTACTCGCGCCTCTGTAAGGTTAGTCCACACCGCGATCTCCTCCCTCGTGCTCATATCGGGGTAGCGGTTCCGCTGAAAGGTGGCCTCCAGTTCTTGTAATTGTTGGCTGGTGAAGTGTGTCCGCTGTCTTCGCTGCTTCTTCTTCAGTGATCCGTCCTCGGCGTTTGATTCATCGGTCTGATTCTGGTGAGATTTTTCTGTGTCTTCGAAAATAAACGAATGAATACAAACAATTTAAAGTCCTAACCCTTTTCTGACTTTCACGATAAACAGAAAAAGAGTGTAACGAATAAATCACACATTGCCTATAATATATACTATTTTATGCTGCGTTTAGCTCGCGAATTAACAAGTTCTTCATGCGTTCTTGAAATGGGATGTAAGGTTGAATTGCAGGCTCTACCGCTTGTGCAACCTATTCCATGAACACAAACAATCTGAGAAATTCACAACACTGACAGTTTATTTTTTTTCCACGTAAATCGGGCGAAAATAATCAATGATCCGAGATACCCAAACAAGGTTGGAGTAAACACCTCAGCCAAACGGTAAATGTTATGTCTGCGAAAGTCCTATCTCTCTTGATCCGAGCTCTGCAAATTGAAGACCCCACAGAAAGAGCTAAATTACTTCGTCACCTAATCCAGGGGATCGGCCATTTTTGACAGGATAGGTTTTGGACTGTTTGGCAGAGGCTTAGCCCTTCTAGATGAGTTATAAACGCTTCTCGTGTTTAGATGGCTCTTCGGGGGCACCTGAAAGGCCGATAACGCCCTGCCTTGGTTGCTATCGCCCGGTAAACTCACACTGACGCAGCATGGCCTTGACTCAAAACGTTACTTCATGCAAATTTTATTAGCATCGCAATTAAAAGAAAAAAAAAAAGTTCAGGCCTACCGTAAGGTTAGCTATATTGATGGAGTATTATTAAGGCCATTTGGTAACTCTACGAAAGATTTCAGAATTTATATGCCATCCATGGAGCAAATGTTTAAGCATGCAGGTTTTAACGAGGCATGAAGAATAAATTACCTAAATTCGTCATATATGAAAATAAAACTACGTGTTGCATTACGTATTGGTCAAAAACGGTAATTTCATGTAATTTAAATTCTTTGTAAGGTTTTTTTTTTTAAATTACCATTATTGTCTTGAATGACTATCTGTGTTGTTACCTCCCGTTTAAAAAATCTCCCTCTGATAAACGAATTAATCACTTGACTCATTTCTTAGTGACATTAGATTTATTATTTGTAGACACACACACGGGTCCGAGTAATCTACGTTATACATTTGATTCCATTTTTATTCCTTTAAGAGATTCGAAGTCAATTCAAGAAAGCGAGTTACCCGTTCGATAGTTAATACGTACAACAGACATTAAATATACTGTACAAAGTATAGAATGGCGTCGAAAGGTTATAGGCCTATATTGGATGTTAACATCGGGCATAAACGATTGCATTTTTTGCACAAAATACATCTATTTTATTAATGCATTATGAATTTTATTCTCAGGGGACAGCTTCTTTATGAGTTCTTTATGGGAGATGATGAAACGGATTTAGGGAAAGTAAACAACTGCGGTAGTACAAACACATATGTCTTTAGTGACTCGATATTGAGTTACGATCGATATTACGAACAAACTGAAATAGTATTGAATCATAATTAAGTTAAACTATTGGATTTTTGTGTTGTTCTGAAAACAAACCTTTGCACTATACTTGTGAGTTTCTTATGTGTATTATGTAGCAGTTTCATAAATATACGGAATAAATCTATGAAAGACCCGGTAAATTGTTTTAGAGAAGAATAAATGACATTAATCCCGATTATCCGACGTTTTCTATACGCCATCCAGAATCTTATTTTCCTAGGAGTTTTGATTGGAGAAAGTAAACTGCTGTATGGGTGATTTGTGTGTAGGTGAGAATTAGAACACGTTGCAAAACAAATAGATACATTTCTAAAGAAACTTCTCCAATAATAAAGTTAATACCTCACTTCCCCTTGCCCGTCAAAATACGTAAGTTTAGTTTTATAATGCCTTGACTGACGTACTCCGATATCCTCGGCTCTAGAACGTCTGAAGGCTACTTAGAGGTCGATTTACGAGCGCAGACCACGGCCGGTTGTAATTAAATCTTAATTTATCAGTCTGTGGCTATGACCCCTGTTCGTGGCAATATATTTTCTGACTCGAGCAATGCGGACTCCTTGAAGTGTAAATGTGGTGCTAATATTGAGCACATTTTAGCACTTGGACAAAAATGACATTAAAATAGTTGTTTTTGACTCGTAACTTTTTCACGTAAATTTTACGTTAAATAATCGTCAAGTCACCATTGATGATCAAATCTGTCATATTGTTAAATGCTATTGCGCTTTTTGTATTTCTTGGTAAATAATGTGCATTTTGTGTAAATTGGGGTTTTATTCACAAATACAGTTTATAAAAACTGAGAACCAACATTTGCCAAAGCAACAACAAACGTAACCATTTATTTTGACCAGTAGGCCTATACATTGTCACGTCCGGACATGTGAAGTTAAGCTGCATACCGGTGGAGCACCTGCTGACTACAAGGGCTATCCAGTTTATTTCTAATGTTTTTAAAGAACAGCTTTTCGATGAGCGGTAGTTTTAGTTGTCGTTTATTCTTTCCTCAGTCCTTGCAATACGCCTTTGGTATCCTGCTTTTAAAGGTACTTTTATTTGCATCGATTACGGAGCGAAATAATATACCGGTCCTTAACGCGATATTTAAAAGCCGACAAATAGGTACAACACAGCTGAACTTAACCTGTACTGACCTTTCGGTAACGAGTTGTATTCCGACAGCTACATTCGTATAAAATCATTTCAGTTCCAACTTATTCTTCTGGGACTGGAGACCTTTAAATCGTTGCAGTTAAATTCATACATGATTTAAAAGCTTATAACACTAAACTACGGAAGAGAAAATAACTACCTTGGAAACCTTTTTTATTGCTTCATAATATTTTGTTTCTGCACCTCGTTATCATTCCCGGTCGCTTATATCTAATCCCTTGTCCACCTTCCCACGTTCCCATAAAGCTGGTGAGTACATTTATAACTACTTTTTGTATTCAGTTTACATTAGTCACACGTCTAAGATCTGATAGCGTCGTTTGATTCTACGAAATGTCATCAATTAGTTCGCACGAACATTATAAATGTTTGCTTTTCCCCCCTTCGAATCCATTTGTCAAGTAGACAGACGGTTTTACAGACGGAAGAAGGTCTGATTAGGCAGTCGTATGGGAGGACGCCATACCGATTTTTTTAGAGGTCCAAAGCCATTTTGCTGGTTTGGGCGAATACATAACGCACGCACAATACATACATTAGGTACGACACCGTTTTTACGAGATGGGTCACAGAAAGCCATGTGTTAATCTCTTAAGAGCACATGACCTATGGGTTATATCATGAATGCGTTACGAGTACCTGTCTGCACACGCAGACTATACCGAATGCAGGGTTATGGTAAAGCATTAAACACCGTCTGTATCCCAATTTAATGTTATTTACTAAAAAATAATCAGTAATGCCTTAAATTGGCGCAATTCCCATAATTAACATGAAATCAATAGATGCGGTTATGTTTTTCGTCAAACATATCATCTTGTGGAAAATCATTTTCGGTGTTTTCAATTGGAACGACAACTCACTTGACAGCGCCGAAAGGTCAAAGCATTGTGTGATACTGTAATATCATACCCTTCTGTAGGCAGTATATACTGGAGATATACTGACAAAGCTTTGGAGATCCGAATACGAATGTGCCCACCACTTGACGAGTTGGTTGCACAAGTTGAAGCACACCGCTAATGTAACGACGTAAGCGTTTTTGAGAATGCCGTGACGCTTGAGTCCGTTTAATATTGCATTCTAATTGATGCACATCATCATATCAGAAATCATCATACATGTTTCGGACCCGAAGATGTCTGCACCAAAAGACATTTTTTTTTCTAGTCAATTTCGCACACGGAAATGGTTTATTTTGTTAAATATACACTGTTTATTTTGAGTTAGTCCCTTTCTAAATTCCTATATTGACCTTTTGCATTGCTTACATTTATGATACAGATAGTTATGAAGCTTGTTCTCAAACTGCTTTAATAAGGTCTTATGGCTAAATCGGAGGCAGAAGTTCATTTTTACACAAATATTCCATAACAAAAATACTTGAAAAGCAAAGGCTAAAGACTTCAAGACCTGTTTGAAGCTTGACTGTTTGAAGCCCCCATCAACTCCATCAAAGATTCCCATTTGAAGTACAGTATGTTTGTACTAAATAGTTGTATAAAATATAGTTTAATAATTTATAGTCTGCTTTCCAATTATTTGCAAAATTATAAGTATACTACTACTGCTCATCATATAAATAATAATACCTGTTATTAATATTTGCATGATCAGCAGCAGTGGGATCCTTATTATTTTTATACATGTGGCTAACTGTCTCTGAGAGTAGCTAGGCAATGCAGCTACTTGGTGCAGTGTTTCAGTGTCATTGCACTTAAAAACTGTAACATGGATTCAGAGCTGCGGCTGGAGTACCGACCACTGTTTTCTTGGCCCTTGCATCCCTGGTCATGCTGGGGGGTCCCGGTGTCCGAGAGTGACAGCGCTGGGCTGCGTGTCTCACTGTCAGTCAGCAGGTTAAAATCCATAACCCCGACCGCCAGACTCTGTGGACAGGGAGGTAAACTTTTTAGACAAGAGTGACAGGGCGAAATCAGCTCTGAGAGAGTGCTGCATGACAAGTACAGTAAAATAAGATTGGAGGGATGACACACCATCACCAGAGAGAGACTAGGTATTATCAGCCCAGTGAAATCGCCTGATGGGGCGCAGCAGCTCAACAGCCAACCCAGCTCTGGTCTTCTGCCAGTTTTGCTGTTCAGCTGGCACAGTGAATCCATCACATACATTTTTACCTCATAACTTTAGTTTTCCACCCTCATTCACCTTCACAATGTTTCTAATGATGTGGGCAGTTTTTGACCCTGCGTGTCCTCCCGACAGACCTCCTGAGACTTCCTGTCGGTAATCTGCCCCTGCGTTGATTGATACACCTTTACTCAACAATACACAGCTTGGCTTCAGATGCTCAGATTTCACTTGGAAACGATGGTTTTTCACTATTCACACTGTTTCTATATGCAACGTGCATGCAGTTCTCGAGGGGGAAAAATCTGCATTTTAGCAAATACAAAATGAAAATTCTCAGTTATAAGGAGATGGCAGACACACCCCGGGGCAGTCAAGTAGTAAGGTAGCAGTCTGGAAACTTCTCAGCATTCAGCTCCATCAAACAAGCCTTGTCCTACATTACAACATGTGCCATCTGCATGTTTGTGCATGCAGTAACTGCATGGAACACGTGAGAATTCATCTTAAGGATAAACTGGATCTGAAATAGGGTGCCAGTGCAACATGTCAGCAAAATCATGTACACCTGATGAGACACACATTTTTAGTTTAAATAGAAAAATGCATCCTTTTTTGTACAGCCAATATTCTTGCCATAATGGTCAAATAACTCAGTCGGAATATGGGTCTTTGTTTGTTGCGAAGATTAAGATTGATGTTTTTTTGTTTTACACAATGATGTATTACATTTTTTTTGCTTCCTGACAAACCATGTGATCACAGGCTGTGGCCTTCAAAACAGCACATTGATTTAAAGGATGAATCAATATTCCCAAGATCTGCAAAATCAGGACTTTAAATGTCATAATCGGCACACTCTGTTTTCCTTTCTAATCCTTATTCCTTTAATGATAAATTTGGTTATCTCGGCAGAGGTCATGGAAGGTTTTATGTGTTTTATTTAATTTTATTTTGGGATTACCAAAGGACTTTTGTTGATGTATGTAATTGTTAGGGTCTGCTTGAACATATATGAGTAGCAATGAATTCAAGAAAGAAACAAGCAGATCTTTGAGACCAAGTAATTTATGATTTCTAAAGTCTCATGGTTTCCAATGATATTTATTACAATTTTGCTATTTGTAAATGACCAATTAAGGGGTAAAATATGTGTTATTTGTGTACCAGATTTGATAAATATTAAGTAATTTAAAAAAAAAAATTTTTTTTTTTTTTTTACATATTCAGAAATCGCTATGTGTCCGTAATATTTTTGTCTTTCGCGGCACGGTATGACATACAAGTGACACTTCAAAGTTAAACCGCATCATCACCATCGTGAAGGCGGCTGATACGTAACAGACCCTAAAATAACAGGTCATTTATTTATACAGAGGCAGTTAACACCTTTAGGAGAGGAGCACACAGTGACTCGTTTAAAGCCTGTTTAAGATTTATGACGCCGAGGCCAGGAGTGGGATCGCTGTGCTCTTGCAATATATCCATGTGTAAGGGTGTCGTTAAGAAGCACGTGTATGCCTGCCTCGGTTGATTTTCTCGACGTGATATATTTTTGAATGACAAGGAATAAGTTGTACAAACGTTTCAAGGAAATCAAACAGAAATTAAAAAACCGTGATGTTTTTATTGTGTCTGTCAGGTGTGTTTCAATATTTTGCAGTCCTGTAGAGCCAACTTTCAGTTTTCACAAGCTTACAGTTTATTTTACAACAATTATTAAAACCTTACTCTGTCTGTATTGCAAAAATATGGGAAACAGTGCTACCGAAGAATGTGGAATTATTAATATTTTAAAATGTTGAATTCTATAAATCTGTTTACTGTGTTTGGCGTAATATGAAAATATACGTAGGATATTTAGAAAAGTAAAACTATTCATGTCGTAGATGTTTCTTTACCATAGTAATTAATGGGATTGTACAATTAAGTAAAATATATTGCCTGTTCCTGATAGCGGTAATTTGAGGCAATTCAAAAATTAACTAATTTTAACTGAGTGCAATTAACGCGTTATTTGAATAAAGGGTTCTCCATTTCCATTCAGCAAAAAAGTTGATTATACCACTGGGGTGTCTATGTATTCAAATGCACAAAACTCGTATGTCAAGGTATTCATTCATCGTCTTAATATTAATCTTCATTTAAACAGAATGTAATTTTTAAAGGTTAAGCGACCAAGGCAACAAAGTAAAGGACTAGCCTAGGTACAATGACCGCAGAATTTTCGCGGAAATTTTAACTAAGCCACTTAGTAGTTTAACAAACACTCATGTATAATTGAACTGATGATTTCTCCAGAGAAAATTTTGATGAGGTCATGGTCATATCTCTCTGCAATGCGGCACTAAGGTATTCTAGACGCGAGGAGCAAAACATATAAAGTGCACAATAGAAGATGCCGAGGATCAAAATTAAATACAGGGCCCGTCTCCGTAGTAAAAAGACGGAGCCCTCCATTAGCAGTGAAGTGTGCTGGGTTTGGACGAAAAGGAAGCGATAAAAGTAATAATGGTATTGTGTGTTTTTAAACGAAGCGGTCTAGAAAAATAGCTTTCCATCAAATCTTTTAAAAAAACAACACATTTATCTGTATATTTTAATGGAGAGCCGATAGCAGCCCAAATAACTATTCATTTCACGTTCGTAAATGTGTCAGTGTATTGTATTAGATTGCTAAAATATAATGAAGTCAGACATACACTTAAAAAAAAAAAAAAAAAATCGTGATATAATCTATCACACTCTTTTCCTTTTAAATGAAGGCGTTTCATATATTTTAAAGTTCAGATTGACGGGTAAGATACTATTCGTGAAATTATTATAAAACAGACAGTTTCGGTACTGCATGGTTGTTTTCTCGGATTTTACTGATAAAGCAACGCCGTTGAAGCGCCGGAATAATTATCTTATTACGCCGTTAGATATTGTGCCGTTGACACTCACCGACATCCACCGAAACTTTTGTTTAACAATCCAAAACTATATAAACAGTAATTCCGGGTAAGTGAAATGGGAGTTTTTCCACTAGATGTGGTATTAATGGGAATATAAAAACGAACTCGTAAAACTAGTCAGTAATTAACAGGCTTTCAGTAGTTTATTAGTATTTTATTTAAAAATGTGATGTGCTCAAGAATGTATAGTTTTATTTATCTTCATGAGATATTTCAATTGATCATGTTGAACTTTTTATAAACTTTTAAATGTGAACGCTCATAGTTGTTTTAATTAGCACTGTTTTGTTAAAGACTGTGCGCACAAAGCTGTAGGCCTACTTTATTCAAGGCTCAAGCTAAGATGGCCAGCCCCTTGAACCGAGGAGTACAGTATGGCCTCTCGTTTAGCAGCACTTTGAAGCAGTTATACTTCACTACAAGTGATTCTATTTTTACATTACTGCACTCACTAAGTACCTGGACTCATACATAACAAAGTGTGTCGGTATCACAATTCAGCTAAATTCAATATGCTGACAGTTATTTAATGAAATTACTTAAAATTTTCTTCAAATTACTTTTACAAATGTGCATCCTCCTTTAAAGAGGAATATTAGTCTTAAATAAATCATCCAAAGAAAACACAGAAAGTATTGTGCACCTTAATAGAAGCGTTACCACTCTGAAACTGACAGATGAAGCAAACAAGACCAATCATTTCCATAGCTCATGTTTCAAAACTTCAGCTGCAATTATCATAGCAACAGTGAATTTCTTTAGAGCTAATATTTACAAGCAAGCTGACAGGCTTGGTGGCAGCCCTTGAAGCCTTTTGTTTACCCAACAGGGGCAATAAACAAACATCCACAGCACACTTTGGTTATCAGAGTATTTCCATGGCTTGATGCTTGACTGTATCCCTGTCCATCTGAAATAACCCTACTGTCCCACTACATCCCTTCTATAGCAACAGCAAAACTAAGATGGATTACTATTATGAAACATGAATTATGGAATGCTGTAAGAGGACGTTGCTACAGGGAATATCTATACCTACATCTATATAATATAGTAAATGCGATAACAGATTCACATGCTATATCATTATATCACGTTCTTTATCTGAAGAACTCAATAATGGTAAATTTCATTTTTAAAGGACAGGCCTAGTTCATTTGTTTTTAACCTGAAGTGCATCCATTAGCTTTCCCTTGTTGTGATGATACGGTAAGTTAGAAAATGCTTTGTCAATGATTCAAGCCTTCCCGGAATGTAATTCGTGGATGCAAACAGTTTGGCTCTGAGACAATTTGTTTTAAGCATTTTGAAGATGTAACATAACAGTATGTGACATAATGAAGGTTAGCTATTAAGAAATGGGCTTACTTACTGAGTTCCCATGCTGGCTGTGTCCTTTACAACTGTGAGCCATTTGGAATGGGTAACAAAGTCCCTTTTCAGTTTGACCACCAAACCTAACTTAAGTATTACTTTTCCAGAACATTCTGATTTCCAGGACTGCCAAACTCACATTATTTTAAAGAAGTCGCTGCTGTGTGTTTGTCTTGGTATTGAAATTGGCACCATGGCCATTTTCTCTGGCCACGTTTTGCACATATACGTGTCTGACAAAAATGATGGGGCTCTGTTGATGTTGCCATGAAGGTGTTATGCACTACAGTGGAGGCTGTGGACATAGTCAGTAGGTTATATCCACATGATGGGGACACAATTCTGTTTCATAGCCCATATCAAGCTGTAAGAGAATGCCAATGGCTCATGAGCAGGAAGTGAAGCTGTTAACATTGATAACCAGCTATTAGGAAACCTGTCAAAGGGTGACCTGCAATTTAAGTCTGCAGGCATCCTAGTTCCCCCTGCAGCTACACAGATTTTCAGCCAGTAGGTCAACAGAGTATATTACACAAGGCATCTCAAAGTAGCACTTCTTGTTAAAGCAAACATGAATTACCAGCTCTGACATTGCTTAGCAAAATCAGTCACATCTATGGTAAAATCAGCACTTAGAATGCGTAATTATTATTATTGTTGTTGTTGTCGTAGTATTAGTAGTATTGTCCACTATATGAATAACTTGGATTATTGTTGAAGCCGTAGTAAGTTGTACCTATAATAATGTAATTTATAAATTAACACAGCAAGAAAATATTAACAGAATTCAAACAATGCAAAAATGTAATATCACGCTACCTTTAAATAACATCAACTCGTTTTAATATTTAACAGTCTTCATTTGTGAATAAGAATTCCAGCAACGGCAGATGAATGGTCCCACGTTATTGTGGCCTGTTAAACTTGCTCAGAAAGCATGAGATTCTCCGCAATGTTGTTCGATATGTCGTTAATACATTTGACACGTCATTTCAAATAAGAATTGCTGTCTTCTATGCAGTACTATTACCGTTCAACTGGACCTAACTTTGATATCTATTTTGTTAAATAATGGCAACAATGTTCCCATCGACTTCTTTGCTGCCACTGTAACACTTTTTTTTTTTTTTTTTTTTTTTAAATTACTGCAGACGCGTTAAGGATTTGGCGAATATTCTTATGCAGCTTCCTAAACTGCGAACAAATCATTTTGGGGCCCTTTTAGGAGTCTTATTGACAGGTGTGTGTGTGTGTGTATGTGTGCGTGTGCTTTTATCTGTGTTTCTGTGTATGTGTTCACACACAATCAGAAATCAGCCTAGATTTCATTTTGTCTCTGTCGGCTACACGGTGCGATACGTATTAAATCTGAGCGAATCCTACAACAACTGTTAAATTACTACAAATGTGTTTTTGAACGGAAACAAAAACTGAAGCTTAGTTCTGAAGTTCTCACACGTATAACGTTTCCATCCTTTCATTTTCTAGGAGGCAGACGAATCCATTTGCTGGCTCGGCTGAAGTGTTCTGTTCCTACTTTTCCTTGGGTTCGAGCATTAGGTCTGGAATTATTCATAAACGCGTCGCGAATTAATTCATTGGATTAAGAGTTGATTAAGATGTGTGTCACTTTGCTGTCTGAGAATTTATTAAGGGCCTCCTTGAGAAGGCAGCAGATGGAATTTCTGCTCAGTGTTTGAAGATGTTAATTTTTCCTCCTCTTACACCAATTTGCATATGATTGCGTGTGTCAGAGAGCGATTTTTCATTTATTCTCTGCGCCGCATAAACACCTTGTAAGGATTCCTCCCCTTGCGCTTCTGTTCCAAGCAAACCTGAAAATCTACTCACAGACACATTTGATGTGGATGTATAATTTTTTTTATCCATATGTATTTAAATAGGCTCAAATAACAGGCCTATTTATAATGAATTATCATATTTCATGAATATTATGTTTTTCATCGCGCAGTGGTTAGCTTATTATATGGAATCATAATACATGTAATTAATGTTTATTATTGATCAGTCTTAAAAATACTTAACAGTACTAGATGCATTAATCAAAAATAACCAAAGATAACCTTCCCGTGTTTGTATTCCCAGTATTAGAATGTAAATAGGAATTACTATTTTGCATTTCATCCATTTTCAGTGGTTTCTTTTTGTACCAAAGCATTTCAAAAGGTTTATGTCCATACACACCATCCAAATAACACTAAGTAAATTTTCATTCGTTATGTTTTTGGTAAAGCTAACTACGAATTAAGTTTTTTCGAATATTAAGAAAGTCGATACAATTACAATGTCTATGTGTATAAATTAAATAACTGTTAACTATACCTTAACTTTTAGAAAACCGGATAATGTGATGATATCATTTATATTTTAAGTAATATAAATTAATATAACGAATGGGCCAGCAGAGGAACAAATTATACCTCATAAAAATACTATATATATTTATATATAATTTTCATTCTTCGTGATATAATTTTGCAATACATCGTGGCGCCTGGAACAAGAAGACGAATGATTTCGGAATTTAAGCGTATGGTTAAATGATAATTTTGAAAATAACGGATTTCAACGGAATAAGATCGTATTACATCAAGATGTTTGCATTGCAGTGTAACCTGTGTGCGAAAAGCTGTATTTTGTTTCCCATTAACATTTCAACTTAACTCCGTAGCTTTCGACTGTGCTGCTAGTTTTGGTCAAACCGTGAAAGTGGGTTGAATGCTTCATGCAAATAAACACCGTTTGCAGAATTATGGTTCCTTCAATGGGAATTAGAAATACCGTGCATTTATTTTAATTAACGTATGCATGTGCCTCTAGTATAAATGTATTATTACTGTATTATTCACATTGGACTTTTGTTTCACAGGAAACCCACAGGATATATTCTTTATAATACTATTTCTTTGTGGTGCCATAATTCCATTTATTTCCAAGCATTGTTTTTTCGCAAAGCTAAACAATATTATCAATTTACGTAAACATTTCATTCGTTGTATTTTTTTAAGAACGAAAAAATAAAACTGTGTCGTTCGTATATTTGACCAATTTGATTACGGTCATTTACTCACAGGTATCTTCTAAAAAGAGATGTTTTGAACTAAACGCACGGAGTGTTTTACCCTGATACAATAGCTTAGTCACAAGGCCTAGCAAGGTCTTCTGTGCATTTTTTCTTAACAGTCTATAGCTAATATATACGTTTGCTATCTGCAGATCGATCTGTTTATAATTTGGAAAACAGACAGGAAAAACTCACAGAGCATTTGACCAAAGTTTTAGACTAAGCTCGAAATACCGAAGACGTACTACGTTGTACTACATATATTCTTAAAACCAGGGATATCGGGATTTGAAATATTGAACGCACAATAAATAAACGTAGTCATTATTCATTAAAAGAGAAGCACGTCTTCTGTCTTCAGAAGGCCTATACTACTTGAAAATTGTTCAGATATAAAGCGGAAAATAAAAAAGATATTTTTAAGCAATAGTATAATTTAAAATGCATTATGAAATAAAAATGTCATTTTCTTGGTAGTCCGTTTAAAATCCATTCTAGAGCTTGAGCATTATTAACTGAAGATGTGAACATACAAGTGTGACAGAGAATTCAACATTGAAGTGACACAACAACATAACGATTCAGTTTTAATACCACAGGCCTGTTTTATTGTGGGGACAAAAATAGCGCACTGAAATATTTAGTATTATTGAGTATTTAACCGTGTAGCCGACATCCCCCGGCTCATACGCCCCTGTGAACATATCATAAACTGTATAAATCATTGATGTCGTGTTACCTATTATTTACCGCTCTTCGACCTATTAAGAATAAATATGAGTTGCATATATATGCATTTTTGTCTACTGATTATGTATGAACAAAAATTTGCAGCGTTATGATGTTTGTTTTCATGTGTGGAACCGCATGTTCACTGTAATGTTTCTGAATGGTATTTCGAAATATGCAGAAGTGTTAAAAAGAGAGGGAGGGGGCTTGTAAGTATGTTTTTCATACTGTGGTCTCCCCTGGCTCCAGAGCACCTGCCACCCATCAGTTTAGATCAGATCCCCAAAAGTCTGACCTCTACAATGCTCTTTGTCAGCGGCTTTACAACACACACACACACACACACACACACACACACACACACACACACACACACGGTAACATCGCTCTAGCCTGCCGGAAACCAAAAATCCGATTGAATTTGCGTAGTATAGACACGCTATATGTTATATTGGTAGTATACGCAAAGCGCGAATTTAATGTTACAAAGGCCTACACATGCCGACCTTTTATACAGTCTAGGAAAGTTACATCTGCCATAAATCGTTCATACGGCAGTAAATGAACGTCCCTGGTCGTACAACATGGTAAAAGCATTTAAACAATTCGTCTGGTTATTCACATAGTATAATAACTTTTCTTTGCATGGTCCTTTTATACACCACTTAAATGGGCTGAACTGATCTTTCGTAAAACGTTAGGTCATACGAAAAATGATCGTATGACCTAACGTATGATCATACGGCTAAAATGATCAAATTATTGCGATCAAGGAAAATCGTGTCTTAAATAGGGATAAGACATCGTTAAACTGAAAACAGTGATCGAATATATTTTTCCTATCTTCGGTAGCGTAGACCTATATAATAGGACCAACAGGCTGGAGCTGAGAGCGAATCGTCGAAGCACATCAAGTCAGAAGAAAGGTACACCACCAATTCTTGTGACGATTCTTCACATTTTATATTCATTGTTCATCTCTAAACCTTGTAAAAATAGTTAGGGTGTAACAATAAATTATTTAGATCAACACGAATATAATTCATTCACTATCATGAACGTTTGCCAGTTGAAGTACAGTGACAAATGACCAGCAGCAGTGTAATTGTTGTACCTTTACATATCTTTTGTCAGATTTGATCAGTTCCACTTCAACGTAACCAGCTAAATTGTGCTTATTTTAAAATCTCTGTACACACGGCTATGCAGAATCTTTACTTTGTTTTTCAAAAGCGTGGTTTATCAGACCGTGGATGTAACAGACACGCATTGCCCGCTTTTAAAGCCATTCGTCGCTTAATGTAGTGCAAGTAATTTCGCAAAAGTCACACTTCTGCCGATGAACATCACGCCCCAAAAACCCACAGACGAAATAACCGGAATATACCCGATGTCTCAGGGAAAGATTCTATGATGTTTAAGAAACGCGTCGGTCGAGTTAACTGACCAATTTGACCATGAATTATGAGAGTCCACAAAATGGTTGGTAATACTTTGTAACGAATCCTTCAAAGAGGAAGCATAAAATAACGTGCTGCTAATTGTTACAGTCTTTGGCTGAAAATGACCAAAAATCCACAGTGCGAGCTGGAAAGTGACAGAGGCTGTAAACTTACGTTAAATCCTAGTTTGAATAATCCTCGTAAAAGACAAGACTTTTGGTTATGTGGTTGTCCCGTATGCTTGTTT
>JAACJT020000052.1:13980161-13992741 GCA_009936485.2 Gymnarchus niloticus | reverse complement strand
AGGTGGAGGTATGCTGGCAAACTTGCGTCACCCAGATTCTTGCAAGTGGGTTGCGGGCATGCTTCACGCATGGCCTATGCCATGCATCGTGTGGGGCTTTTCTGTCATCCGTGATGAGTTTTATCGTTGCCAGTGTACTGTTACTTACAGAATGTGAACTGTGCAGTAGTTCAGGTGCCCTAAAATAAAATTTCAGCGGCTTGTTTGTCATGTAATGTTTATTTGGGTATGAGTTTCAGTTTGTTACCTTTAGGCTTCTGTATGCTTTGGCTAACAATTGTTTAGAGTACTGTAATAATTTTAAATTCAGTGTTAAATAAACATGAATGCGTAGGCCACTCGGTGCATAAGGTCAGGGGTCAGTCAGTAGTGACTTGACAGTTTTGGGGTCTGTTTAACAGACAACTTGAATTTCAGATGTCTGCGGGCATGGAAAAAATGGTGTGTTCTTGTGGGCCTTTAACTTAGGAACGGCTACACCAGTTTGCAGAAATGCTGTGGTCTCCTTCATTGATGACAGAGTATTGTTGCGTCGTGTCTGACATCATGATATGTAAGCTGCTTTCAGGTTGCATGTGAAAATGTCTTGTGTTGGTTTTGTGGTGGGCTGAGTGCTAAACGCTCCTGCGATGAATCCTGTCCATGTGTTTTTGCAAGCTGGCAGATTTTTTTCTTCCCTTGTCTGATCTTCATCCGTCTTTGTACTCCCAGCATTTGCTTTTTAAATCTTCCTTCAACCCACCCCAGCTGCAAAGGTCAGATTTTTGACAAGTCTGCAGAGAAAGCTGTCCGGCTAAATCCCCTCATTTTTATTCATACAAATGTCGGTTTAGCCATTCTGACGCTCCAGAGACCCTGCAGGTTGTGAGTGACAGCTGGGCCGCCAGCTTTCCAACAGTGCCGAGATTCACAAGCACACTTCTGATTGAGTGGAATAATCGAGACGGCACTCATGCTGTACGGCTGGGGCACCAAGGTTGTTTTGCGGTATTATGACTGGTAGTCCAGGCATGATAACAGGCTCTAATTACTAATTGTGCTGCCTCTGTATGGGGACAGATCGATTTCAGTTCTACTGCCAGGCATGTAGAGTTCAATTGCTTTACTTTACCTTGCCTTGTCGGTGTGGTCGTAATGAGTCCAGAGTGACATCAGTCTATGCATTGTGATGACCTGTTTAACAGTTCCCAGTAGTCATTGGGACTCCAGCTGAAAGGAACATCTTTACTGAACAGTCGCATTGGGCTGCAGTGGTTTTCAGTGTAAGCTTTGTCTGCGTGGACCTCTGTCTTATGGGTTTTCCATGAGAGGCTGGTTAGCAGCTACTGAGCCACCTGAGTGTCTGGCAGTTTCACTGGTATGGACTGTAGTGCATGACCACCATCTATGCCAGGGGTGGCCGACGAGTGGTTCATCAGCGACTGGCAGTTCTTTGTTTGCACTCTTGGAACTTTGCTATACCATCATAAAAAACAACAACAAAAAAAAAAGAAATCAGCAGCAAAAACAAAAGAACAGGCACTAACCTTCACTCTTTAAACATACAAGTTATAGCAGGCTACATTCAGATATCATACTGTTATTCCTGAAGTTGCATCCAATCTTAAATCATTTGTGGGTGAATATTATGACATGAATATTATACCCTGGTCGCACCATTTTCTTGCTTGCACCCCCCAGCCGGTTGCATGATATTCCCCGTGGTTTGCTTTTTTCGCCGCCACTCATTCGTGCACTTTATTTGCAATAGCTCTCTGCCCAGCACTGACCTCACCTCCTTGCGCTCATGTCTTTTGGGACCACACATGCATGGTTCTTCATGTCCAACCAGTTGGCCACTTCTGCTCTTTGGCCTTGGAGGTCGTGGTCATGCACAACCTGGTGATGGAGCAAATGCCAAGAATGCCATTTACTATGATGGGCTGTTTGCCTGCACTTGGTGTCTGACTGGGGTTTTTTGGAATGCTTGTCCGGTTGTGCTCCAGGACAAGGCAGCTCTGTCCCCCTCGCAATCATTACTCTACCCATGCAGTCTCGTCCTCTGGCTCTTCCTGTAAATGGACGCACCGGTGGCGATCACCCGAGGCTCAGCGTTTGGCCTTCGCATAGCTCTTGATGAAGCCAATCTGCTGGCAGAGCTAAAGATCAAGGTCAAGCTTTGTGCAGAGCCTGGGATGCACAACTGTGGCAGGGAACTGGAGTCAGGGGCTTTCGCTCCATACCTGGGCCCAGAGTCTGCATTTCCACAACGTGCGACGCCATACTGAACCGCAAGAATGCGACTGGCACATGCCAAGTGGGAGGCAATGCCGTAACTAATCCCACCTCAGTGTTTGTATTTGGGGGGAGGGTGCCCTTGTGTGCCCTTAACTGTACCAGCCTGTACTCTTAGTTAGGCTCTTTCTGGGCTCTATTCTTGTTACTGAGTAAGTAGTAGGCTACTGTGTGTTTATATTCGGCATTGTAAATGGTCATTGTGGAATTAAAAATATATTTTTCCGATCATAAGAATAACCCTGCCCTTCCAGGATTAGAATGGATGGCTTTCCTCCACATGAAGGAATCTTATCTTATTGTTTATTTTTAAACTCTTTGTAATAAATGTCAGGCACCCATGCACAGCGTGGACCCAGAGTACAGCAAGTGTGTGGCCTTCTCAAGAATTTACAACTGGTGTCCCCTAGGAAGGCTGACGTTTCCTTTCCAGCACCCCAATCTGAGGACTGTATTTCCATGACAGTGTGATACTGTCCTGCCGTCTGGCCCTTCTCCCACACAATCAGGCTAAACATGATCTGGTGTAGGATTCTCTGGCTTAGCGCGCTCTGTCCTATGCTTTTTCAGTTTTGCACCCTGACTCTTCATAGAGATCAGTGAGGAAGCTTGCAGGTAATCCCACACTGTCTCTACACAGAAGAAGTGCTCTGACCACAGAGCTGGCTGAAGGATGTGAAAATCCTTTCAGGAATACGTCATGCATATTTACTCGTTTAATCTTGTGATGACTTCTGAAGGATGAGGATGTCCTTGAGGTCAGGATGACTTTCATGGCCACTTCCTGATAACAAATAGGAACAGCACCCTACGGCAGGTTTACGGAGGGTGGGACATTTAGCTTTAACATTTGGCAGCTCGATGAAAGCTGAGCAGGGGCTCAGTAGCCTGGTCATAGTGAAGATGTCCCCTCATACGAACTCTGTCGCTGTTAGTTATGGACTGTAAATCTGCCTAGTTAATAGTCCTCTAACCAGGGACTGACAGGCTGGGCTTAGGCCCTGCGTGAAGAGCGATGAAGCTGCTGCTGCCCTCATTCAGAGCTTCTCGACGATGTGCTGAGTAGATGGAGAGTCCCAGCAGAGGACCATTAATCATGGGCCGGAGTATGTCATTTGCGCTTCTCTGCTTGTCCAGCCAAGGGAGGCGCATGTGCTGACAGGAGCAGAGGGCAAGGCGCGATTGCAAACACGCACCCCCAGCCTTGAGGTACACATGTGCCAGACTGTTTCCTGTGCGCCCCGCTCCACGGAGTGCATCAGGCCGGGATCATGCACACACTCCCAGAGCTCTCAGCGGCGAGATGATCGTGATGTCAGGGGTGATGGTGGCAGTGTGTCTCATCATCTGGTGTCTTTTTGACTAGCCTTCTATAAATGTCGTCGTCGCCAGCTAACATTGTAGTTCTGCTCTGCCCCAAACTTTAATACATCATAACTTGTGAACCAAGGTCAAGGTTTTAAAATAGCCCGTTTTATTAAAAATTAGTTATGATTTAGTACTTTTGAAATAATGGGAGGTGACAAGTTTAAGCATTTTATAGGTTGTTTTACTGTCGCAGATGTGCATGATTTGGTGGTTAAATGTGGGCTTTTTAAAATGTTTATCCATCTGTGTGAGCAATTCAGCTTATTCAGTTCAGTCTGTGTCACAGGAGCTGCAGACACATAATGAAATTAATTTTGTCGTGTTTGCCTTCTCCTAGTTCAATATTCGGCCAGTCTTGTTCCTCCAAGGCGGTAATTTGTTTCCTGTGTCTGAATGCATGCCGTCCATTCTACCACACACCCGGGATGTAATGGGTTTGGTTTGGCTCAAGTAGCTTCCCCGACTGCCCAGTCGGAGTTGGCGGCGCAATAGTTAAGCAGGAGTTATTGAAGTGGCTTTGGGGATGTTTCAATGCATCATCATTCTGCTCGTATCCCAGCTGGTGCTCTGAGCTAAAAACAGCCAGTGCCAGTCGATTGCATGGACTGCATTTTCGTGATGAGCAAAAATACCAACTGAGATGACCACCTCCATTCGATGGGTCTGTGGCCACATGACTAAGTTTGGTTTAGCATTGATTGCATGAGGTTAATGCGATTTGAAGCATAGGCATCTGTTGCAATAATTCATTAAAAGGTACCAAATACATTGAAAGCTGTGGAGGGGGGTTGTTAAACTTTAAAGGAATGCACACGCGCAAACTAGTGGCCTGCTCTACATCGCAACACCATGGCTAAAATCCATCTCGTATATGGTGTTATTAGTATTGCAGAAGGCCTAGACTGCGCTGCTCGCCTGAGCTTGATGTCCCAGAACTCCCCTCTGACAGACTTGATGGACTGGCCTAATTAACCCATACCTACACACCAGCTGCTTGTTATTTCATGGCCCTAATTCACATACATCTAATACATACATCTCATTCAATGAGTGTTACTGGTTCTGTTTGTCCCTGGCAGCCAAAGCCATTAAGCAGGGTAACAAAGGCTGCTTCTGACTGGATTGATGTCTTTCTCTGTCTGATTCTTAGGTAGGTTTATGTGTGGTTTACCGTGGTGTATCAGTAGGGCAGGAATGATGGAGTGTCCCAAAGTGCACAGCAGTTCACATTGTTACCCCTGGAACAGATTACGTAGTGAGCAATGACGTTACATTTAATACCTTTTGAATATTAATTGATAATGTTTTCAACATTTTATGTCTGTCTGATGTTCATCCGTTCTTATTTCAAGTTCCTGAGAGAAGCTAGTTAGGAACTTGAAATAGACAATTTGTTTTTAGGTGACTGTCCTCACTGTTCTCAATGTCCATATGGATAATTCACTGTGACACAACATCCTGCCTTAACTTTAATCTTCATTCTTTTCTGTTTACTCTGGTTAAATGAGTGACTCAGTTTACCAACTAGTAGTAAATGTGTGATGCTGAATAAGAAGCATGTAAACCCAGAATGCTTCTGTTGGGTGAGTTTGGTAACCCTTGGTCCTAACGCAACGGTGCACTTGTCACTTTGGTGGAGTCTGTTATTTGTAAACGTGCTTCTGGCTACTCAGAGGAATTTTTGTGGCAGTTGCTGTATAGTCTAGTCTAGTCAATTTGCAAACAGCATGCCAATACCCCTGAGGCAGGCTGAAGGGTCCCATGCTGATTCTCTTAGTTTTTAACACCTGAAAATTGAGGGTCTTTTTTTAGATCAATGGAAAACAAACTGTAGGCCACTTTTGTCTCATGATGCATTTCAGTTCAAGAAAATGCCAAGTTATAGTTGGCTCCATTCTTTAAATGCCTGTGTTTAATGCTAACTATGCATGACACCTTGATGGTCAGATGGATACCGTGGCTATCTGCTGGATGTGCCAAGCTGCGATTCCCTTACAGCGTCAGGGGCGTCTCCAGCAAGTGCTGTTTGTCTGAGCTGCTGTAGAGATGTCCTCTTTTTGGAATGAAACATAAAGCCGAGGCAATAACTTTTGGCTGTATACATGGATTTGAAAAGGACGCCTATATTTGGTACGTAGTTGGGTTTTGAGGCACACTGAAAGGTGAAATGGGTCAGAACTTTCTGCTCTGGATGGATGGGTGGGGTTGGGGGTTGATGAAACACCTGTGAGAAGCTGGAGCATGAATAATGGGTGGAAGAGGTGACGGCGGTGCCATTCGAGCCTGTTGACGTGCTTGTTTTAAATAGAAGTGGGCAGCGCAACGACGGACCCGGCGTCCTCGCAGCTGCCTTGGAGACGTGCTAACAACCAGCACAACAAGGAGGTGTTGACTGGCCTGGAAGCCGGGCGGCCGGCAAAATGCTGCCAGCAACTGCTCTGGCATGCTGGGAGTCATGTGGAATGAGGACCCTGGGGAGGAGGAACCATGTACCCTGAGAGTGTCACCTCGTCAGGGTGAGTCTTTCCATTTTACTCGGGTTGTGCGAGATGAATCTGATTTTTGGTGGATTTATTTTAACATCTGAAATGATTAGCTGGCATGACTGCACTGTGGAAGCTGCACATATCCTTTCTTTTAAAATGGAAGCACGGGTTCCATAATATCCTTGTTTTGGCTCCTCTGTCCTTTTGAGTTTGGTGATTCAGAAGACTCAAGAGAAGCAGGGTTTACAGTCCTTTCACTGTAAAGAGATCCATCACGTGCTGGCGGGCTGCAAGATTTCACGTGTAACAGAGCGCCACTGTGCACTGGCCCTTCAGCCATGGATCTGTGCCTCTTGTCCAGCCTGAGCAGCTTTGACTGCTTTCACTATGTGCAAAGCCAGCGTGGCTTTAACTGGCTTTAGAGTGGTTAAGGGTGGTGAAACACCAACCCTAAGTATACCACCCGCGGGACATGGACTGGGTCACCCTGCTCACATGAGGCTGACTGAACTTCTGAACTGTGCTGTTGCTTTCAAGTGTAGCTCGACCTAATCTGCAGCTCTCTGTGTCCCCCCCCGTCGGCAGCTGAGATGTATGCATTTCAGTTTTTTATAGAAGCCAGACCCCCCTTTCCAACAGAGACTTTCTTTCTTGGACATTCATTGCTCTGTTATCATTGCTGTTTGAGCTCCTCTCTGCCATGATATTGGTGCTTGCCCCCTGGGACCGTAAGGTTCAGCCTGGTAAACTGGGTTTTTTGGACAGCATGCTTTTCTATGCATGATGGGAAACAACAGAGCCTACATAATGCATCTACTTGTGTGGACCTGTCATGCTGGCTTGTGTTTTCTCTCCTAATCGTCTAGTTATCTGCAATAGATGTATAGAACAGTGTGAGCATATTGGTTGATTGTAGGTTTTTCATCTGCGATATCCTCTCCATTCAGGAACAGCCACCACAAAGATTCTGGCGATGGTTTTAAAATGGTCAAGTCTGTCTACAGTCTGGCCAGTGGTCAGATGTGTCCATGAGCGGTGACCTGGAGGGCCCCTAGGCACGGAATGGCAAGTTTTGTGTTCTGTCTGAGAGATTAATGGTTTAATCATCAGCAAAACCGCAACTTGTGCTGCAGACTGGACAGGTCACTGGGTTGTGATGTGTAGACTTTGAGGTGGGACCACAGAGAAAACCATCCAGCAGGGATGTCATCTCCCTGCCCCCTCCACCCATCGAAGGCCCCTCCCACATCTGTCTGTATGATCTCTGTCTTTAAAGGTGACAAAGATTCTATTTTTCTGTTTATCAGAGGTGACATGACCAGAAGTGCAAGGGGGTACAGAGAGAGGCCTGTGTTGCCACAGCTAAATATACATTCCTGACAGGCCCATAAAGGGTTCCGGGAAGTTCAGTCAAAAATAAAAACAAAGCAACATTTCTAGCTGATTGGATCTGAAAGGCCGCTTCTCCTTGCTGAATGGGAAAAATGTGGAGTTCAGCATTCCATGGCGGTGATGCAGTTGAATGGGTAGTCCCAGCCTTGTGTGTGCTCAACAGGGACGAAGATGTGATGGCCTGCAAAACTCTCTTCATGGGAATGGATTGTGCTGGGTGTTTAGAGGCCAGAGATGTGGCAGAAAACAGCAATGGTCATTAGTCACCATTTTACCAGGATTTAAGTCAAATAAAGGTTCCACCTGTGAAAAGGAGGTATTGGCTTATTGAGGATTTGATCCTGATGTGTATTTGTAAGGCTGATCTTTAGGTAAATTCCTGGTTGTTGTTAATGTGTACTCATTTTCACACACCTCTGGCCCACAGTGTGTTTCTGTGCTTTGGAATGCCTCCCAGTCCGTGCAGTGCTCCAAGGTTCATGGGAACCTGCAGCAGCTGTTTGCCTTCATGGTTCTAATATGTTGGAGATCCTTCTGGGGGTGTGTCATGAGGAAAGACCACCGGTGAAACCCCACATCAGGAAGAGGAGGGGCCGGCAGATTTGGTGTGATCCTCTAGCCCTCAGGAGCTTGCTGCAAAGCCCAGGCGGGTCTTTGGGACAGACGTTTCTGGGACTCCTTATCCAGGCACAAGGAAAATGCAGTTTACCGTAGTCTTGGTGTGAGCAGAAGTCTGGATACCTGACAGTTTTGGTCAGCTCTGTGCAGCTGCATGGATGGGCCGTGGGGGAGGCAGCGAAAGTCCCAAACAGGCCCAACGTAAATAGTGTTACGGTGGAATGCCACTGGCGCATGCAACGTTCTCACACGAAAGCAGACCACGCTGTTTACAAACACCCATCACACTGTCTCTATCTCCTCACGATTTCAACGCAACTTGGTAAAGATAATGCACTCCCTGGACGGCATCCCGTCCGCTCAGCTGTCTGATGATCCCCCACTCACTCGGCCGCTGGGTTTAGGGTTACGCTGCTTCTGTTTCTGTTTGCCTCAGCTTTGCTTAAGTGACGCGCTGAGAGATGGCTCTTGCCAGACTGTGAGCTCTTGGGAAATGTGCTCGCTGCACACTGAAGGCGACTTAAATGTGTGCATTTGAAATGGATTCATTCCATGTGTTCAACGATATTGAGTCTTAACGAGGTTGCTTTTCGGTTAAAAAGAAAACACATTAAAGGTCTCCCTTAGCACCTCTGTACATGTTGTAATCTATTAAATATAAAATGTGAAATTGAGGTGAAGATTATATTCAGTCAGTGTAAGAAAGAATGGAAAACAGTCATCACTGCCCTCTCTGCTGTGTATTCGCTGTGTGCCCTTCGTCTCCTGTTTGGGCCATTCGTCACTCTGTGAGCTCTGGGTCTGGCATGCAGGATACAGATGTGATGTAGTATCACCTAGCAGATGGAGTATCACCCGCCAAGCTCCTGTTCTGAGGAGTTGGTGTGGTTGTCATGGAGACAGGTGATCCACTGTGGAAGCAGTTTCTTGCTTGGTTTGCCCACACATGCTCTCGTTTTCCTGAGAAGCAGCCTTCCTCAGAAAATTTGAAGTGGTGGGCCGGTGTCATCCTGTGCTGCTGTGTTCCTTTGTCCCACCTGACCGATAGAGATTTCCACGTTACTGGAAGCAATCCCGACCTGAAACAGGAGAGCATATTTACATAGTAGGTCAGAGGTTAACACCAGGACTTGTCTTAATCAGTATTGATTTAGATGCTTTTGTGTTGATTGCTAGTGCTGCTGTTTATTGTGCTTAGGTATGAACGTTGGTCACGTGCTGTAGGTAAGTGGTTCTCAACCCAGTCCTCAGGGACCCCAGCCAGTCCACATTTTTATGTTCCACCACCTACATACCCGAACTTACTTGTCATTTGCTGATAGTGTCCTTGATTACCTGGCTTAGATGTGCAGGTGGTAGACAAGAACAAAAATGTGCAATGGCTGTGGTCCCTGAGGACTGGGTTGAGAACCGCTGCTGTAGGCTAATAAGCCACTGGCAGACTGTATGTCATATAGTGAGCAGACGTGGTTACAGTCTCAAAGCTACCAGCCGAGATCCCCGTGTGGCACAGGCACGGGTCTCCACACCACAGCCAGCCAGATCCCCCTCCTTTCAGGAAGGTCCGTCGTCCTTTTGCTGGCAGTAAAGTGAAACAGCCAAGATTAATATTAATCCCCCTATTGCTACAGCTCATAATATACTCATTAGGTGACTTGAGACTAATCCAGGCTGCCTAAACTCTGTGATTTATTAAAGGCACTCTGAGGATTTGCTATGAATGTTACTTGGTTGTGTGACTGTGTTGGAGTTGGAGTGCTGATGCTGATGGTGCTGCCCCCCAGTTGAATGTTAAGATGCGGTGCTCCACCCCTCACTCTGTATTGGGATGTGTCCTGTCAGTTTGGAGGTGGTGACCCCAGCCCTTTTCCTGCTGTATTACTGTAAACAGCCCATGCAGTGCATCTAAAGTTGGGCACACAGGGCTGTGCAGGGCATCTGCCTCCCCTGATGAATGTTTAGACTCTTATAATGCAGCTTTGTGGATGCTGTGATGCTGTCCAGAGCGCAAGCTCTCCGAAACGTTTGTTGGTTTCAGATCAAAAGTCCAGCCGTTATGTGTTGTGAATAAATCAGCTGTCTTTTTTTTTTTTAAACTACAGTAAATGTTTAGAGGATCCTTTAGTTACCACTACAACAGAAGTGGGTTTAGAAAGGCCATTTCAAGTGACTTATGTAGCCACACACTACTGTGGTAAATTGACTGCATTCCTGACCAGTGTGTCATTGATCAGCGTTACACCCAGTGATGTAACAGTATGGAAATTTTGTATCAGGGTTGTTGCATTCAAATTGATTTTCGTTTGCAATAAAAATGCTTAAATAGTACAAACGCACACTGAAATTTGCTCTCCACATTTTATTCTTATTATTACTGAAATATTTTAGACATTTGCTCAGAAACATTTGGGGAATTGGCGGAGCAGGGGGAGTCTATAGCATTATAGTTCTTTGTTAGTTTAAATATGAATAAATACATATTCAACATCACTGCTTTGTAGTACGCTATGTTAACGTTAGTTAAATTGGGCTCTGCTTTTATCGCACGCACCACAGGTTTGTAAAATGATGGTAATCGTAAACTGACACAGTAATCGTACCTCATATTTTCCTGCAGTTTTATCATGAAACCAGTACCCATGCCAACACCAGTTACACCTAAGCTAATTCACCTTGACAGATTCATGAGCGCATGGTGTTTATGGCCTAGCTGTGACGGTCACCGTAGGTGTCCTCATCAAACCAACTCTTGTCACTGCTTGGCTTTGGCTGTTAGCAGGGCTTACTGAGAGGGTCCCGCTGAGATGGCCTTCACCCCTCTGCTGCCTTTGCGCTGCAGATCACATCGTTGGAGGAGACTCTTCAGATCAGATTTCGTCAGAGGCTAATTGTACTGTCCGTCAGTGTTGCAGTCAACCCTGTGAGAGGTTCATACGTCTGAGTGTCGCTGGTCCATCGGTGCAGTAAGCCAGCTTGTTTCTGGTGGTAGGGAGTTATTTGAGAGCAGCAGTTACAGTCCCGACTGGCCATTATGAAGGCGTTTGGGTCTCAGCATGCTAACGTAAACTGTCAGTTATGATGGTATAGAAAAATGGCAGCCTAAGCTCAGCCTGTTTCTTTGTGCTCAGTCACATTTCAATTGCATTTTGCCATAATGTGAACGTGGCATAGTGCTAGGCCACCGTCGGATATGGTGCTCAGCTGGCACGGCAGCATCCCTGCTGTCTGAATCTGCAAGATTCTCTCGGACCCAGGGGACTGCCATTAGCCAGCCCTGAAGGAACACAGCAGGTGAGACAAATAGGCGAAATATTTTTCTGTCCCCCAGCTACTCCACGTCCCCCTCCCTCTCCCCCCCTCATTCTTTCCGTGCAGTTGTGGATGGCGGTACTCATCAGCAGGAGTGTGAAATTCAGTCAGAGCCCTAGCATGTGTGCCCATTTATCCTGGTGAGCTGAACGCCATCTGTGGGCTTAACCCTTTACGGTGCTGACGGGGAGGCTGCCCAGAAGGCCGTGTGCCACCCGCGCACCTTTCTCAGAATAGATGTGGTAATATCAGCCGGCTCCCTTCAAAAGGACTTCCCTGTTTCCTGAGTGACTTGGCCTCTGCACACATCTAAGATGCGCAAGGCCCATTGAAATGCTGTCTTACAGAACATTTGTTTCACGGGAACTGCAGCAAAATAGAGGTGACAGAGTGTACTGCAGCTGCAGCTCATCAGAAATAGCTGAATGGTGCATTAAATAAGATATGGATATAATACCTCATGCACACACTTCGTTACTGCTGCTATTCCTGCCCTGTGTGTCTGGATCAACAGGAAGTGAGTAAATGGTTAAGCATCCTTGTGGTATGGACCTGGCCTGGCCACGCTGCTGCCTCCCTAACCTTTTAATTCAGCATGGTAAAACATCCGTTATTTATAAGGGAGTCAACCGTAAAGTATTCCGTAGCCAGAGGAAAGGCCCATCTATCACAGGATGGCTGGGGCCTGTGAAAAACATTAAGCGTGCATCAGTACTAACTTGCCAGCGATCCGGTGGAATAATGTAGCTTCTGTGCAAAGTATGCAGCATAAAAAGTGTAGTTTATCTGCAGGATAACAGGTGCAGCTGCGAGCCCGCGAGGTTTGCTAATGAAGTCATGTTTATGTCACTGGGCCTTTTCTCGGTCTTGGTTGTGTAATTGTGCCTGGACCTCCTGCTGTTCTTCTCCAGAATGCACATACATGTGTAACAGTATGTTCAGTCGTGTCGACACGTTCTTAGTCCTGCTTCTAATGATTCATACCTTGTGAGGAACCGAAAGGCCTCCGTTCATTATCAGGAACAGTTGAATGTATGGATTGTCAGTTTCTGTAAGTGCACAGCCAAGCTCTTACTAGCCAGGTGAAGGCCAGTTTTAGTCCTTACTGCTGTGAGCACTGTGGCCCTAAATGC